>JABBWD010000028.1:0-488425 GCA_016628565.1 Suillus placidus | reverse complement strand
CCGAGTTCCGAATTTCGGGATTCGGGATTCGGTAGTTTGTTCTGAATACCAAGCTCTGGGTCTCCAATCCCCGAAACCCGAAAGTTGGGACTTGGGTGTCCGGACTCGATATTCAGGACAAAGTATCAAGGTCCGAGTTACGAACCCCGAACTCCGAACTTCGGGACTCGGGTGTCCGGACTCGATATTCAGGACAAAGTATCAGGTCCGAGTTACGAACCCCGAACTCCGGACTTCGGGACTCGGGTGTCCGGGACTCGATATTCAGGACAAAGTATCGAGCTCCGAGTTACGAGCCGAACCCCGAATTTCGGAGCTCGGGACTCGGTACTTGGGACTCAGAGCTCGATACTTTGTATTTGGGAGTTGGGACGCGCGAAATTCTTGAATGCCTAATATTTTACAACCTGCATACAATGAAGACTGAATGGGACTACACTCCATTGGCTCTCTTCAATTTCTCTAGCATGTCAGTGTACATCTTCACCTCAGCCATCTTGTCTTGGATGCCCTCATCTTGCTCCTCCAGCAATGATTCCATACGTGATTTCATCCACCTCAGTCCCGTCGGTGGTGCATTCAAAGGGTTTTTCAACTTCTCCGGAAGAACCAAAGTATCATCCTCACACCATGCTACAACAGATAAGTAATCAATCAAGGTAATTGAGTCAACATCTTACCGCCCAACACTGGTGGTGAGAGATGCAGGAAGCCATTACAACATCCCAATGCCATGGTTCATCCGGGATTCTCATGTTTCCCATCCACCATGGACATACATATTGGGAAACAATCCGAGATGCATGTCCCGGACATGCCTCATCAGCAAATGCACGGAGGTGGGATGAGAAGACGTCGTCCGGAACCGTGTTCCAGGTCAGCATGGGATACAACTTAAGGATATGAGCGACAGGGACCGGAACAACTGACACGATATTGTGTGCAGCGGAGTACTGCAGGACTGGTGTGACAAAAGTCTGCTCACATGCTTTAACAGACATTCATCTCCCATTTCAGCCCGGCCTTAAAATATTCGACCTGGTCAGAAGATAGAACACTGTTGGCAGCTTCTGTCTGATATTGAGAGATGCATGCCCGGACGCGCGATGCAGCCATTGCCAATGTGCAGGAAATAGTTGCAAGGCTCAGCTTCAGGGGTTGGTAATGATTTTCAGGATTTGGAGTGCCAGAAGTGGATGCAGGAGTTGCAGACATGACTAATACAGGAGTATGACGCTGGCAATGCAAGTGAAAGATGGTGAAGATGTGAAGATCAGCATCACTGATGGATGGATAAGAAATTCAAACTCCGACATGGGCTGACCCGGACAATTCCCGGGACTCAAGTATGTGTGTGGAAACAGGGAATTCATGAGCAAACAACATTCATTCATCTCCAGCCTCTATCAACACATTCTGTAGTCTTGAAATGCTGCCTGCGCATCCTGTGCGAGCAATGAATACATTTGGGATTGCCTTCCGGAGTAGCATGCGTGACCCGGAAGGCGTTTATCCAATGATTCCTGCATTCGATCGCCCCATTGGGTTGCTTTCCACAAAAAAAAGTTGTGTGTCCAATCCATCTCCAAACCATCGATCCCGTAGTGCCTTTGCCCGCAGCCAATGAACTCGGTAAACTTGGCATGGGTCCTGTCAGGTAACCGCAGGATATGACAAGCAAGAACAAACTCACATTCCTCATTCCATGATTGATCCGGACCCCCGAGGTCGACTTCAACGGACCAAAACCAAGCCAGAGATTCATTTCGTTGACCTCGGGCATTTGGGGCCCACCGCGGTGCTGATTTTGAGTTGCTCGCGAAGCAGGGGTTTGTATTTCTGAAGCTGTTCTTGCCCGGCTCAAGTTTCATCATTTGTTTCCTGGTCTTTGTATATATACTGGCATGGAGGGAGACTGCCTGCTGCACCGACGTCACCTGGGACCAAGCCCGAGTTTTCAGGGCTTGGGATTTGGCCTGCCTAACAGTTGTTCGGAACAGGATGGCCTTGTTGCACAGGTGAATACGGAGATTGTGAAGGGCATCATTGGCCTGCCCTTCACGAAGCGACATCTCCAGGGGAATAAGATCCTCTGCCATGCATCGTCTGCATCGGTCAACCCCAAGGTTTGATGGCAATGGGATTACAGTGAGCTCCGGAGAATTCGTCCATGTATCAGATGTCTCGGTGAATTCCGCGGGTCCATCATCGAGATCATCGAGAATGTCTATGTTCAAGTCATCAGGTTCATCATCTGCATTGAATCCCTCCCCGAGATGCATGAGAGCAGACCGAGTGAATTCCATCTATCTGGCCTTGGAGCCGATTCGCGTTGACGGGGCAATGTCTAATCTCTGTGTCTCTGTGCATCTTCTTCCAGCCTTCGGACCTCGACGAGCAATGCAATCTGAGCCTCTTCAATTGCCAACCCCGTCGATATCCACGTTGCCACAGATCTGCGAGAGGGTGCCGCATTGCGGGCATTACTCTCCTCTAATAATCTAAGCTCGATCTCCTTTTTGCTTGGTGCTGAGTGCCATATTAATTCGGACCTCCACGGAGACAATGGACGTCAACTTACCCTTTTTTATATTAATCTCATATTCATCCATCGCCGCAGGATCATTCAATCTGCTTGACTGAGCTATCCTCTCCCTTGCTAACCATTCCAGTCTTTGAATGTGCGGGTGCTGCCTCATCGAGTCTGTCGAATGCCTTTCCACTTTCGGCGATGCCATTCCTCGCCAGCTTGTATTTCGGCATAGAGTCCTTTTCATGCGGATCATCTTGCAGAAATTCGAGTCGTTCATCTGATAATCAAGGCATTCCTTGCGGTGCGGAGATGACATTCCCCGAGCTGCAGGGGAAATCAGATTGAGACGTGCCCATAGGGTCTCCATGATCTCTCCATCGATCCGACCAATGCCTTCGATAAAGTTGGACGCATATCGGACATAGCAGCTGTCCTGATGGCCATGAACATGCCACAACCCGATGCCGGGAATGATGGTTAGTTCCGGTGCCATTTCAAGAAATCGGCTTTGATCCACCCGAACCCGAAGGTGTTTGTTGTATTGACAGTTGATATCATAGAAGGTGACAGGCCCTGGTGATGCCTTCCATGTTGTGCTGGGAAGCCTCACAAAGGGCATAGTCCATGTTCATTTGTCTGCAAGTGATGCACGGTTAACTCGTGAATGAGGAATGGCGCACGTGGCTTGCCTTTCGCCTTTCTGAAAATCAACCATGGAGTGAGGGACAAAACAACCGTGTCGGGCACAGGCCACTCCTCCAATGCCGGTGGACTCCAGCTGTGCCGAGAAGCATTGGCTTGATTTACTGCCCGGTGGTTGTTGCAGCTGATTTTTCCACGGTGTCAGCAGCCTCTTCCAGATGCATTTTATACCTGTCCTTTCCTACCATGAATCCAAGGCCATCAGAAAGCCAAACTTCATCGAATGGCTTAATGGGATGCCGATGCTCTGCTTTGAAATTTCCGTCCATCACAAATGACCGGGTGAATTTCCAGCTTGGAGTTCTTATTATTGTGGAGGCCACCTTCAGTATTGAACAGGACTCACTCATCAAGTGATTCATCCCCTGACAACAGCACATTAATACCAGGCTGAGGACATGCCGGGCAAAAATAATGCGAGTTCTCCAGTGCTTGGGGTGTCGGAACGATGGCCAAAGCCATGCCATTTCATTATCTTCAACTGCCTCCACTGTCGAGCGACCCTCATGAGCTCTCTGTATCGGTCCTTCGCCACATGCCTTTGTCAATATCATGTCTAGTAGATGAAGGAGGTAAGGCATTACCGGAACAAGGTGTGGAAACATGCTCGAGGTCATTCGCCAGAGCTTGCTGTAATAGTTCATCGCCGAGGTGCCACATTCAAGGTTGTCCAATAGAAAATCATTGAGCACTCCAAAGGTGAACACAGTCTTCGGTCTGTTGAAAGATGCAGGGAAAAATCCATGTCAAAACAATTGAATGTCCGGACTCATGGCATTCGGACAATCACAGCATCGAACCTCCAGGCGATGGACTCCGGACTTGTCGACGATGACCATGGTGTTCTCCTTCGGCTGGGTCCGGACACAAATGGCAGATCTTCGGGCTCGAGCTGATCCTCAGGTTCATCTTCTTCAAACAAATTGCACCTATCTGTGAGCGCCGGACATTGTTTGCCATCATGTCCGAGGTGTAGGATGAGTCCCACATGAGCGAGACAACTCCGCTCAAAGAATTGTCCATTCCATTGACTGATCCAGTGAAAAGGATTGCTACAATGGTGACTCCTGCAACAGCCCGTGCAATACAGTGGCTCGCCAAGACAATCTTGACATTTGTAGACCCCATCCTGGTCGCAGATGAAGCATCTCCTGTCTTCTGGTGGAGCTTCTCGATCCAGGAGGTGATGTAGATATGATTCCTGCCTCGGCAGCCATTGCCTGAGGTAGTCATTTTGACTCTGATTTTTTTAATATTCAGCCATAGTTTGAATAATGCTCCAACATTGTAGATGAACTTGCCATGGTTTTTGGGAGTTGCAAAGGCTCAAATGAGCCTTGGTCTTGCTCATAAGTATTGTCAGGAAAGTCTTCCCAAGGAGGTGGTGCCTCAACAGGCTGAATTGTTGGTGATTCTGGGGGAGAGTTAGGCATGGACCTGTAGGCATGTCGCCTCGTGCTTGCAAGTGGGACCTTGACCCAAGTCTTCCTGCCTCTGCTACCCCTTGCTTCCACCCTGTGAGATTTTTGCACCGGGGTGCATCTACCTATCTTCATCTTATTTACTAATGTTGCAAGCAAGGCATCAGCTCAGGTGTAATGAATTGTTATTGCAATATGACATTTTGCAGTCTTGTTGGCTCATTACAAATTCATTTCCATTAATGGTTTCGCGTCCAATATAGGTCAATTAACCTATCATTAGGCTTTGCTCAAAGTTCAACTTAGCGCAATTCATTCATACTTCCGCCTGGCAAATCCTCAGCCCATTCTGCAATCTGATTCACTATGGCAAGAACAGGTCATTCCACCAACACGACTTCCGGAAGACATAGGGCGCGTCAACCACAGTCGCAGAAGCTCATGGACAAGGAGATTTTGGAGCTGAAGAACTACCTTCCTGAGTGGACTGCAGCCAAAAGGAGTGAGAAGCGAGGGATTTTCACTGCGATAGCAAGGGCGGCCAGGTTGTTTGCTCCTAAGGTGGACCAAAAACAATGGAAAAAGAGGAAGCAGGTGAGGCATCTTTGTCTTGTTGAAAAACTAAATTTCTAACATCATATTCTTCCATCAACTCTTAGATGTATAAGACATGGCTGTTCAACAACAAGAAAAAGAAGGAAAGGAAGGACATGATCAAGTATGGGAGGAAATGGACGCCCAGGATGGTGGTCTACCAGCAGAAACGCGAAGAGGTGCTGAAGAGGATTGAGGACGAGTCCGGGGTAAAGCCAGGAGATCCTGGTATGTTCAAACATTATCAGGCGGCGGTGAAGAGAGTCATGGCTGAATTGGACGATGACGAGTTGGAGAAGGCGAAAGAGACAGCGGAAGAGTGGTCGAACAACTGTCCCCCTCCGGAGATACAAGCACAAGTCGCTCGTAAGAAGGGTCCGGCATATATGGAGCACTTTTCGAATGAGATGTGGAGGCAATGCGGGATGAGAGTTTTTGTGATGTCGGCTTGGAAGAATGAAAAGGGAGAGGTGCTGTTCGGGATGTAAGTACATTTTACACATTGGCACGGATCTTTCATCTCAAAATATTCATGCAGGCACGATGACAACGAGGCCTTAGGAGACGGGGACAGCTTCATGAAGACGAAGGACTGGGAGGACATTGAGCCAGTGTGGCAGGAGTACGCACAGGAACAGTTTGGTGAGTGTTTGAACCATGTATACCGGATTTAACATGTTGAGCATCACGATGATAGGCGCCGGGGCACGGGATGGAGGTCGTCAGGTCAAAGGAGGTCGGAAACGAATGCGAAAACCAGCGTTCGAACTTGAAATGGACGGGGAAGGTATGCCGTTACTTCCGGACATCACGGACATGAAACTTGAGGAGAAGAAAGCCATGGTGAGGGCTTTTCTTACATCTCACTATCGTGAGTTTCTCGTCGCATCATGCAAGAAATTGTTGAATGCATGGACACAGGGATATGTTCCGGGAAGGACAAGGCAGTTGTGCCATGGAGTGCCATCGTACACAGTCAGGATGACTTCGTGGCCCAGACGTATCTTCCAGCGGATGTTGACTTGAAGGAGCCTTCAAAGCTGCAAAATTGGGACACAACTGCCTTGCTCCAGTTCTGGCATGCTCGGCAAGAAAGAGGGGAAGGTCCCACATTTCTGTTCAAAGCATGGAAGAACACAGATGGGGACATGGTACCATCTGTCATATCTGGCAAGTCGCCCTCTCCTCAGGCTCGTATAGGGAGAAAGCGACAGCGGGTTACTATCCGAAGGCCACGTGATTCGTCGACAGACAGCGAGGGTGATACCGAGAGTTCCACTCATCATACGGAGGTTGATGTGGATGATGACTCGGCTGACAGGAGACCTCCGCTAAAGAAACCCAGAACTGGAGTATCTGCACCCAAAGGGACGGCAGTCCCACGTGCAATTCCAAAGCCTCGCCAGGCCAAGCCGGCCAAAACAGGTGCATTACTAACATCACGAATGGGCGACCTCCTTGATGGGTTAACTGAAGAAGCGACCGGCGAGGTTAAAGATGATGTTGAAGTGGAAGACCGCATGACGGCGCCGGAAGGAAAAAGGAGGCGGGGCAAGAGGGCCGTGGTTGAACCATCTGCGAGGACCACCCGGAGTAAGTCGCAAATGCCAGCAGACAGTACACTTAGAGTAACCAGAGCACGGGGACGCACGTAAGATACATATTGTCACTAGTTCGGCAGAGTCATAGAGCTGATATAACACTGGTGTGTGTTGGTGTGGCTCTCATTCAGGTTTGCAGCTTGTAATGTCAGGAGCTAAAAAATGGTTAGGTTGACCATTGGTTGTAACAATGCTCGGGGCTGTGAAACTGAAGACTGCAATAACTGATTAAATTCACACTATTGAATACCTGCTGAGTACCGAAAATCGAGTGTTGAATATTGATTATTGAATTGCAAGTTCCAAGTTCTGAGTCCCGAGTATTGAGTATCCAAAATCAGGTATCGAGTTCCAAGTTCCGAATGTCAAGTCCCGAGTCCCGAGTCCCGAGTTCCGCGAGTTCCGAATGTCAAGTCCCGAGTTCCGAGTTCCGAATTTGAAGTCCCGAGTCCCGGGTCCCGAGCACTATAGTCCCGAGCTCCGAATTTCAGGGTTCGGGGTTGGTAACTCAGAGTTCGATACTGTGCTGAATATTGAGTCCCGGACGCCCGAGTCCCGAGTCCCGAGCTCCGAAGTTCGGGGTTCGGGGTTCTGAAGCACAGTCCCAGTCCCGAATCCCGAATCCCGAATCCTGAGTCCCGAGTCCCGTCCTGGGCATGGAGCACAGGCCACCGGGAACCATGTACCAAGTATTGTGTAGGTAAAGTATACAGTAATGTGTCTACTATCAGACATTGATTGATAATTACATGCTACCTGGATCCTCATCCTCAAAGTAGTCAATGAGGGTTTCTAATACCTCCAGCATTTCGACAGTTGACTGCCTTACCCTTTGCATCCTCCGGAGGTCCGCATCTGCTTTCCGGAGTTTGTCACATGTTTCAGCCCAAGTGTTACGGAATGGTCTGTGAGACTCGAGGAGTTGTGCTACAGTAGGGTCAGGAAGATTTCCATGACGCTGTTCGTAATCACCCAGGCGATCTAGAATCGATCCAACTTGCAGGAAATTAGCAGAAATATACATCAACAACTATCGGATACTCACGTTCGGTGTGATCAAAAGATCCGATTGGCATGAACTCCCTGAACCATAGCATGCAGGTCTTCATAGGCCATTTCCGGCTTGGGCGATTGACGTTCGATAGCTGTCGAATTCGCTTGGGAGATGACATGAATAGAAAACATGACATGAGATGAATAAACTTACAAGTCATGGGTGCCTCTGGTACAGCTGGACTGGCCGAATGAGGTTCGGGAGTCGAGTCACTCACTTGAAAAATTCCATGGAAAATGCACATGAGATGGGAGGAATAGACCCACCAGTCATTGGTGAATCAGGTACAGCCGGAGCATCATCAAACTCAATCACATCATCCTCGGGCCCAAGATACAAGTCTGGGTCGTTGAATAAAGGCAGATCATCAGTCAGGGCCGGATGTGATTGATCTGGAAGTATGCAATGAATATGCACATGTAGAATATGTACATTTGAATGGAGAAACATACCGGGAATTGCGTTCAACACATCCCGACCGCTTGATGACCCAGAATCAGAGTCTAACTCATCATCCGGCCCAAGGTATATAGCATCTAATTCATCTGAAAGATGTCCGGTCAATCAAATGATATTAGAAAAACAACACATACCTAAGGACATCCGGGACTCAGAGGAATCATCCACTTCCATTGAGTTGCATTCAGTGACCGGAGGTTCATGAAATCTGACTGCAGGTTGAGAGCTCATGATGTCTGATCAACTGATCAACTGATTGATAACTGATAACTGAGAAGTTCAACACATGGCCGGCGCTTGCCGAAATTTCAACCATGACCAAACAAAGACAAACAATAAACGATTTTCAACATCCTCCAACTGTCTTTGTTTCTTCGAAACTTTATCAGTGATAACAGATTTCACCCTGATTTCAACGTTCTCAAAGCTCTCAACTCAACTCAAATGTCTACTCCAGTCAACAACTCTTTGGCCGGCCTCAAGGAATCCACTGCTCAGCTTGTGGGCATCATTGCCGGGGCTCGGCACATTCCGGCCGGCACTGGCCAAGCTCATTTCGCTCTGACTGCACAGGTCACTACTCTGCTTGTAAGTTTCACTCAGATATTCCTTATACCACTGATTTCACATTATCCGGGTAGGGTCAGATTATCCGGGCGTATGAGAAAGGGGATTACATGCCTGGCATTGTGGCTTCCTGTTCGAAGGAGTTGATGAGGGTGCGTTCCATGACTCCCAGGGTGTGGCCCAACTGGCACAGCATCGGCCATGATGACCCCCGGGTGTCGAAACACGCGTGGCGCAACAAGGTTCGCGCCTGGGAGGCGTTGGGTGACAATTCCTGTGATCTGCATGTCGTCCCTAATCCTTCTACTGGCCCACTGACTGTCGACCTTCCCTCTCCACCTATTCTTCCGTCAGCACCTGTCCTTCCCTCTCCACCTATTCCTCCGTCCGCACCTGTCCTTCCCTCCCCACCCATCGTTGCCGGGTCGTCCAGCCAGACAACGTCCGAGTTCCGGGACAAAGGGAAAGGTAAGGAGGTTGCGGTTGACGTTGAGCCGGAAGTCGAAGGGAGCAGAAAGCGAAAGTCTCCCATGATTTCGGGACACTCTTCCCAACCGCCGAAGTCGGTGATGAAGGGTCGCAAGCGCGTTAAGTCAACTCGACCTGTCAAGTCGAAGCTGATTGTGGAGTCGGAAGATGATGAAGACACAATTGTTCAGGTATGTCGTCTGGTTCATTTTTTTCATGATCTTAATCTATTTCAGCCGATTTCGAGAGGAGTGCCGGAGGTCGTCCTTCCCCCTCTCTCCACAATTCTTGTAAGGCAGCCCCAGTTGCCTCGTTTGCCCGGTTCCCCCAAGAAACAATCATTTGGGCCTGCCTCAGTAAGTCTGATTGATTCGTCCGGAACTCGGAGATATGCTCATATGTGGACAGCTCACTGCCGGCAGTGGTCCGGAGGTCCCGGTGAGTCCTTTACATTTGTCCGGACCTCATGGCGTCATTCCCACTCATTCTCATGACATCAGAAAACTCCCATCAGTCGTCCGGAGGTTATGGTAAGTCAATATCATTTGTCCGGAACTCGCATATATACTTATAATTTATCAGGCAACCTCCAACAGTCGTCCGGAAGTCGTCCAGCCTGATGATGCGTCCAGCGTCTCGGATGGTGGACCTCCGGCCATTCCCACATTCGATATTACCATTCCCGGCCCAGTGAGTACTCTATCCATTTGCAAATTGTCCATCAACTAACGGATCCCACAGAACAACCCCTGCCATTTTTGCGTCAAGGAAGACTGGCCCTGCGCGACTCGTCTGGACAAGAGGACCGGCCAGCCCTGTTTATCTTGCGTCCGTTGCTCCACCAAGAAGATCAAATGTGTCCATGCATCTGTTGGATCCCCGCCTAAACGCGTTCGAGGGAAGTCTGCCACCCCCCGGACGCGCTCCAAGACACCTGCCACAGCTCCCTCCAAGGCTCCGGCTGCCTCGCAGTCAAGGGCACGAACTTGTAGTCAATCTCGTGGAACGTCCCGCACTCCAGCAATCCCTGCTGCGACTACACCCAAGGTGCAGTCACGTGGTCGCAGCAAGACCATCACTGTCAAGAAGACACCTGCACCTGCACCTGCACCTGCACCTTCCCCTTCCCCTTCCCCTTCCCCTGCCCCTGCCCCTGCCCCTGCACCAGCTCGTAAGTCACCCGAATTGTAATGACCAGCTGACCTTATTTTTTGCTTAGCTGTTCCGTCTGCGAGCTATGCAGTGCCTCGTGCAGCACTCAATGTTCCCATTCCGGATCTTCATTCCATGACAATCGCTATTCGGGATGCTGCAGCCCGCATCGCCGTACTTGAGGCTCGTGTCAGGGAGTAGGATGGTAAGATTGATACCCTGCAACGCCTCCATGAGAGCCTCCGGCGTGAAGTGGTCGACCGGCACCCTTCATTTCCACTTCCGGACTCGCCTGGTAATGCAACCCTTTTGCTTGATCAATCTCTTGACATCCCGTCCATGTCACCCCTTCCCTCCGCACTTCCTAACCTCATTAATCTGGACATGGGAGTCATGGAACCCACCAACATGAAAGTTGAGGATCAATCCGCCATGGTAGGACTCGTGTTTGAGCCTAGCGAAGTTCTGCCTGAGGGTCCACAGTTGTCCGGCGAACATGTGGTTCCGGATGATCCGGTCACCCTTTTGGCAGAATATAATTCTGTTGATGAGGAGATGGATGTTGAGGTGAAGGATGAACCTTCTGGTGAGGAGGTTAAAATGGTGACATAATTGCTCAGTGATAGATGTACTTAGAACTTTTTCAATGCATGTTGGCTATGCCACAATTGTCTTGTTGAATCACCAATTCCTGATACCCAGAACTCGAAATTGTAGATTACTTGATATTTGAGTAAATATTTTATTGACCCCCAAACCCCGACATTGTGGACTGCCGGGACTCGGGGTTCGGGGTTCGGGGGTTGGGACAGCACTGAAAAATTAGGGGGTATAGACAAAAATTGATTTACACATTTCTGAAAGATATCTTTTTCTTTACAGATATATGAAAAGTTGATTGAACCATTTTTGAAAATTGTCTTTTCAAATATCGAGTCCCGAGTCCCGAGTCCCGAGTCCCGAGTTCCGGGACTCGGGGTTCGGGGTTCGGGACTCGGGACTCGGGACTTAGGGGGTATAGACAAAAATTGATTTACACATCTTTGAAAGATATCTTTTTCTGTCCAGATATATGAAAAGTTGATTGAAATATTTTTGAAAATTGTCTTGTGCATCTCAAATATCGAGTCCCGAGTCCCGAGTCCCGAGTTCCGGGACTCGGGGTTCGGGACTCGGCACTGAAAATTAGGGGGTATAGAAAAAATTGATTTACACATTTTTGAAAGACATCTTTTAAGCATTTTTGAAAATTGTCTTGTGCATCTCAAATATCGAGTCCCGAGTCCCGAGTCCCGAGTTCCGAGTTCCGGGACTCGGGGTTCGGGACTCGGGGTTCGGGACTCGGGGTTCGGGACTCGGCACATTGAAAATTAGGGGGTATCAAAAAAATTTGATTTCCACATTTCTGAAAAGATATCTTTGTGCAGTCTCAAGATATCTTTCCGAAATATGGAAATCAAATTTTTTTGATACCCCCTAATTTTCAATGTGCCGAGTCCCGAACCCCGAGTCCCGAACCCCGAGTCCCGGAACTCGGAACTCGGGACTCGGGACTCGGGACTCGGGACTCGGGACTCGGGACTCGGGACTCGGGACTCGGGACTCGGGACTCGGGACTCGGGACTCGGGACTCGGGACTCGGGACTCGGGACTCGGGACTCGGGACTCGGGACTCGATATTTGAGATGCACAAGACAATTTTCAAAAATATTTCAATCAACTTTTCATATATCTGGAAAGAAAAAGATATCTTTCAAAGATGTGTAAATCAATTTTTGTCTATACCCCCTAAGTGTTTAAAAGATGTTACACCAGGGGTCAGGTGTGGGGTTTTTGGCTTCGGTACTCGATTATCTGTGAATGGCACGCATAGTCCATTCATGTTTTCGTGCTTACAGGTGTAGAGTTCGGTGGTCGATTGTAGGTATATGCACTCATAGTGTGCATGTATCCTACGTGTTTGATTCACTGGTGACTACATCAGCTGTATGTCTTGATGAAATGTATCTAGGCTCACCCATATATGTACCCGTCTATCACTATGTAATATCCCCCATGTCGGCCCACCCGTCTATGTAATACAACCCACATCGGCCCACCCATCTATGTAATACATCCTACGTCGGCCCACCCGTATATGTAATACTCCCCCACCTTGGCCCACCCGTCTATGTAATAAATATTTTACCACACCCTCGGCCCACCCGTATAAGTAATATTCCACCACGTCGGCCCACCCGTCTATGTAATACTCCCAATGTCGGCCCACCCGTATATGTAATACACCCCACATCGGCCCACCCATCTATGTAATACACCCCCCGTCGGCCCACCCATCTATATAATAATATTTGCCTTACATCACTCTTCAGCCCGGCTGTCTATAATATCCTACTCCACATATTACCCAGATGGGCCCACCCATCTCCATGAATGATCATATTCCCCCGGCCCATCCGTCAACATCAAGGATATATATATCATTGGCATACATGGGCCCACCCATCTCCATCGGAAATAATATTCCTCCCGGCCCATCCGTCATCATCGAGGATATACACAACATGGGCCCATGGTCCGCTGGCCCGTCTTGTACAGGATATTATGTAGGTCGGGTGGCCCGTATAATACGGAATTTGTCACTGAAGGGGCTCGGGTCATGAAGGTTGAAAAGGCCTGTCATGTCATGCCGGAATACAGGCCTGTGGGTTGGTTGACGTGCTCAGGCTAGGACACTCTTGATCGCTTGCCTTCAGGCACCAGTCGCATTTTTTGGACTTTATGTTATTGCCTTCCTTCAATATTACCTTCCTTTGAGTTTGCCCTCAATTCTGCCTTCGACGAGTTGCATATATACTATAGTACTGGCTCTGCTTATGTATGACCATGACATGATCGCGTATTTTGTTTTTTTATTTTGTTCACGAGGGGTCCGCAGATCCATACTATCATCGTGAGTCTGACCCAATGTGGGCTAGTCATAGTGGAGGCTCGAGCACAGGTGTTTACTATCATAGGGCGTGTCGACTTGCGCGTTTCTTAAACGCCTGGCGACGACATGATACTAGTCATGTGGTATTAACTTCTCCTTCGACTGGAAGTTTACGACGTACATTTACTATGACTCATTCTACGACTCATTCAAGTTTGTAACTCGGACCATTCAAGTGGCATCTGAGTCATCCTAGCCTGAGTATAGTGTCAACCTCATCCAAGTCACAGAACTTTAGGGAGGTGGAGGCGGAACAGGGAAGGGAAGAGTTGCGTGACTCGTACTGGTGCATTCTTTGTCATACTCCATTTTTGTTGATGTGGTTGTAGTACTGGCTAGGGCGGCGTTCAGAGACAAACAGCCCTCAGATCCTTTGGAATCAAAATTCCACCCTCAAACTGAAAAGCCAGAGTCGAATGAAGGTTGGGGCGTTGCGCAGGATGCAAATGAATCGACTACAACTAGTATGACCTGGCCTTCAGAGCTTACAACTGCTGAAACGGCTCCTGCTCAATTGCAGCCTACAATTCTGCTTCGTGGGGTGCTAATACTGGTTGGGGTACTGTGACGGCTATGTCCAAACCTCCTATATCATCTGCTAAAGCCCGCGACTCGGATTTCCAAACTTTCCTAGGCTCAGATTGCAAAGTGCGCATCGGTTAAGAACTTGATTTTATGTTCGACAGCTAATCATTACTTGTACACAGACCGCAAGAGAAGCTCGTTGCGGCAGCCTCATTTCCCACACCATCAGTACCATCAGTTGTCCCTCCTGCACCCAAACTGGTCCTTGGACACCCTCCATCACCGCCAGCTGTGAATGGCGATGCAGAATTAGTATCAGAAGGCTGGGAGGATCCGACAACTGTTCAGTCCCCTGAATGGGATATCTTAAATAGCATCGTAGTTCAAAATATAAGTGATGGCGAGCGAGAAAGCTCAACAACATCAATGCGAGTGCGCTCCCATCCATTGCTGGCTGCGATGACTGCGTGTCGCGATTTTGTCACAACCTACCAGGTGAATCTATTCATGTTGGCCAGTGCTAAGACAACTGTCCTTGAGAAACTCTTGAATGTTATCCACTGGGGAAAAAAAGAGATTATACGAAATGAGAATGTGGCGCGAACTTTGAGATTCACACCAAATGTTTGTGACATTCTAATCAGGTTACGAAGAAATGAAAATGCGAAGAGAATGATCACATTTTTACTATATTTTAATCGTATTCTGATCATGTTCTGGAGGACATTCTCATTTGTTATAATCTAGAAGGTCTGTTTGCAGTGGGTGCATGCGCATATATATACATATGTGCAGCTTTATTCAGATCATATGATATTATATAAGCACTAGCTGCGCACGCACTAACTCGCAAAGTAAATGACATTGATAGTTCTACATATATAAGTACTACACAGCTCGACCAGTGTGATATCCTCCGGCCTCGAGCTAATGTCCATGTCCGATGCGCCGTATGCAGCAACTACTATAGTACTACGTAGCTAACACCCATAATCGACAATGTCGATGTTAACATTGTGGTGTGAAGACAAGGAGGGACAACATTAGGGTAGAGGGTTTTAACTTTGAATTCCACATTCAAGTCCAGCTGTGTTGGACTCTAACATTCGCTCCATCCATATTAGCTATATTACATAAGCACGTTCGTTTGTCGTTTGATTTCCTCGCAGTAGAACTTCCTCAGTGACTATCATAAGTCCACTGAGGTCAGTACAGAATACTTACATATCTCACACCTAGCTAATGCTTTCTGCAGCTTGTATACTTACTGCAGGTATATACAATCAATAAAGTGACTATCATAAGTCCACTGAGCTCGTATACTTACTGCAGGTTATGAGCCCTGCGCTCGTCAACTAAAAACATAACCAAGTATACGAAAAATATAGCCCGCCATGTCCAGCTCTAATGTCCAGCTCTAACAGTAAACTCGGAGATGACTTTCTTCACGTCCCAAAACTAGCCGCGGATGGAGAAAACTGGATGACCTATAAGGATAGGTTGTCGTGGTCCGTTGATGCTTGTGGGTTCCTCGGTCACCTAGATGGGACTGAGAAGAAACCCGTAGGACCCCTCGACATTATCGGGAAGAGGAGCATCGTGGGCACCAACCACGTCAGACGAGATAAGGGAGCTCTCAGCATACAGGACTGCCATGAAGGAATGGCGCATAGGCCAGGCAATAACGAAGCAGCAGATAGCTGGCACGATCCCTGACTCTCTGTTAAGGACTTGGCAACAGCAGGAGAGATTTTCACGTACCTATCCAATCTCTTCAAAAAATGTTCTCAAGTAGTCTCTGTCAAGCTGCTGCGAAAGCTACAAGACCAAAAGTGCCCTGAAAAGGGCAACATGCGAGAACATTTCGACAAGCTGCGAACGATTCGCGAGCAACTGTCCTCGCTCGGCTATGCCCCGATAGACAAGAGCTTTGCAGCTATAATTATGAGCTCATTGCCAGCATCCTATGATCCTCATCTATCAGCACTTACAGCATCCGCGAAAGTCTCGAGTGTTCTGCTCACCGCGGACATCTTAATGTCCACCATCGTAGATGAATACGATCGCCGAGCTTCCAAGACAAAGAAGAGCAGCTTGCCAAATGATGATGCAGCCTACAACGCGAATGCAGGCAAACGGACTTGTCGAATCAAGGGGAACTGTCACAATTGTGGCAAGTACGGCCACATGCAATGAGACTGCAGAGGCGCAGGAGGAGGTGCAGCGGGGGGCAAATCAGGGGAGAAGTCCTTTGGAAAAGGAAAGGACAGGAAACCTGAGACTGCTGTGAAAGCCAAGGACAATGAGGACGATGACGAACCTGAAGGTGTCTGGTTAATGGATAATACAGATGAGATGGGAGAAGAGCAGACATCATTCACCTATGCAACCCTAGCAAACTCAAACTCCCAATGCAAATCTCGAACTGAGTTACTCGACTCAGGTACATCGAGACATATGTCATCCTATTGCGATCTGTTCCAAGATTTCGTCAACATTGTGCCGAAACCCATAACAACTGCCGACAAACATACCTTCGAGGCAACCGGCAAAGGGAATATCATGATTACCCTGCCAAACGGCGAGTCAAACACACGAATACTCCTCAAAGATGTCCTATACGCACCAAAGATGGGCATAACCCTGGTCTCCATCAGCCGTCTCACAGCAGCTGGATATGCTGCATTGTTCCGCGCGAACTCATGCAAGATCTTCAGTGATATGAAGAAGCTGCTGGGGGAGGTCCCAGTCTCTAAGGGTTTATACTGTGTAAAGGGCCCCAGGAAGTTATTTGCCGGACTTGCAAATGCAGATGAAACACTCACCATGCGCGAAGTTCATGCCAGACTTGGTCATATCTCCCCGGACAGCATTGTGAAGATGATACAAAATGGTGTCATCACCGGAATGAAGCTGGATCCCTCAGACGCAACGATGGACAAGTGCGACTCTTGCGAATATGCAAAAGCCACCCGCAAACCAATTGGAAAAATCTGTGACCCCCCGAGACGAGAGAAATTTGGCAACGAAGTCCATAGCGACCTCTGGGGTCCATCTCCCATACGAACTCCTGGGCATAAAGAGTACTTCGTGTCATTCACTGATGACTTCACGCGATTTTCTCACCTGTACCTGCTGCGCACGAAGGACGAAGCCTTCAGCGCGTACAAGTTCTTCGAAGCCTGGGCAAACACACAGTTTGACGCGAAAATCAAACGATTTCGCTCCGATCGAGGGGGAGAATTCACTGGACAAGAGTTCACTCGTTATCTCAACAGCAAAGGCACTGAACGCAAACTTACTGTACACGACACTCCTGAGCATAATGGAGTCGCAGAGAGACTTAACAGAACCGTCTCCAAACGAACGTGTGTGCTGTTGCACGCCAGTGAACTACCCAAGTTCCTATGGGGGGAGGCCATCATGCATGTCACCTGGTTAAAGAACCAAACGGCAACTCGTGTCCTAGACAACAAGACACCATATGAGATGCTGTACCAAAAGGCGCCAAACCTAAAGCACTTACCAGTATGGGGAAGCCACGTCAAGGTACACTCGACAAATGGCTCCAAGCTCGATATGCACGCAATAGATGGTAGATGGATGGGATTCGATCGCGACAGCAACGGTCACCGAGTTTACATACCAGAAACTCGACGGATAGCTGTGGAGAGGAGTATCAAATTCGATACGGCAGAGGTGAGAATACCTATAGGAGGACCGGCACACTGCACGGTACGAAGCCATGATGTCAGTTCACCCCCCAAAGAACCAGTCAGCCGCATGGTACAAAGCCATGATGTAGGCACCTCACCTACCAACAAAACGGCACACCATCCCATCTATCCTCTTCCTCAAGACCACCTAGGGCCGCAATTCGAAGCAGCTGCTCCACCATGTAGATCTGGAAGAGTGAGAGTAGAATCAGCATACATCAAGAGTCTGCGCGATGGCGCAGGAACAACGGATGGACGAAGCACTGACTTACCTTGTGGGATGCAGCCTGCTCCCACAGAATCCAATTTGGCGGCTGAACTCGGGATGGTAGGGGAGAATGGAGAGATGGACGAGGATGATGAAGAAGTCTTCGCCATGATGACAGGAGTAGCGGCAATCGAGAACAGTGACCCAATAACGGTTGAAGAAGCCTGCAAAAGAACAGATTGGCCTAAGTGGGAAGAAGCAATCAACAAGGAACTTACCACACTAGAAGATGCCTGCACATGGTCCGTCGTTGAGCAACCAGCAAACGTCAATGTAGTGGGATGTAAGTGGGTATTCCGAATCAAACGGAATGTGGATGGGGAGATCGACAAGTACAAAGCCTGGCTGGTAGCCAAGGGTTATTCTCAAGTGTATGGTGTTGATTACTATGACACTTACGCACCTGTTGCACGCCTCGCATCTCTCCGAACCATCCTTGCTATAGCCGCACGCAACGATTGGAATATCGACATCTTCGACTTCCACAGTGCCTTTCTGAATGGTAAACTCGACAAGGACGAAATCATCTACATGGAACTCCCACCTGGACTTAACATCGACAAGAAGTTCAAATGTCCTGTCGCATTGTTACACGTTGCACTCTACGGATCGAAACAAGGAGCTTTGAAGTGGTACCAGGAGTTGTGTCACTTGTTGAAGAGTTTAGGGATGACGCGTGCAGAGTCTGACTGGGGAGTTTTCTACAAGCATATAGGCGCGGACATCTTAATTCTTGCATCACATGTTGACGACTGCGCAGTAACTGGCAGCAACAACAAGCTCATTGCAGAGTTCAAGCAAGACATAGTGTCGCGCTACAAACTCACGGATCTTGGACCTATCACATTTCTACTCGGAATGAAGGTCACCCGCAACCGTCTCGCACATACCATCTCCTTCTCCCACGAAACATATGTCAACTCTATCCTCGCCAAATACAATTTCACGGATCTGAAACCCTGCTCCATCCCAATGGACCCAAACACTCCACTCTCACAATCCCAATGCCCTAAGACTCCGGCCGAAACCACGCTAATGAAAAACATTCCCTATCGAGAGGCTGTCGGCTCGCTCATGCATCTAGCCATTGGTACACGACCTGACATAGCCTTCGCCGTCTCGACTGTTGCACAGTTTGGAGCTAACCCTGGTATGGTACATTGGGAGGCTGTAAAGCGAATCTACCGCTACCTAGTAGGGATGAAGAAACTCGCACTCACCTTTGGGACCTGCAAGCAAGGCCTTGAGGGCTTTACTGACGCAGACGGCGCATCACAAGAGCATCGGCATGCAATATCCGGCTATGCATTTCTCTTGGACGGTGGTGCAGTGTCCTGGAGCTCGAAGAAGCAAGAGTTAGTAACTCTTTCAACGACCGAGGCCGAGTATGTTGCAGCAACGCACGCTGCAAAGGAAGCCATTTGGCTTCGACGTTTCCTCACCAAAATCTTTCGTCCCCTCGATCAACCAACCATCCTTCATTGCGACAACCAATCCGCTATCGCACTCGCCAATTCTGGCGCATTCCACGCCCAAACGAAACACATTGACATTCATTTCTCTCTCGACAAAGGTTCTATTTCACTCATTTATTGCCCTACAGATAGTGCTGCCGTGGTCCGGTTCGGTCCGGTTCAGAGGGTCCTGGACGAGAACCGAGAACCGAACCGTGGTCCAGTTCTGCAAAATCATCGAACCCAGAACCAGACCATCAAGAACCGTTCTCAACGGTCCGGTTCAGTTTTTTTGTGGTCCGAACACGAACCGAATGGAAAATTTTTCAAGTGCAATAAAAATTGACATAGTAGATCTACATGACATTGAGTAACTAGCAGCTACATGCTCCCCTGCTTCTACTGCTGCTGTCTCAAACCATGTTGCAGGCAGACCCGTTCTTCGCCCCGCTTGCTCATCCCACCATGTAGCATGCCACGAAAGAAATTCTCTGACGTGCCGCATCTCCTCCAGCAAAAGCTGCACTTTCTCTGTCCAGCGGTTTGCACATGCTCTGGCTTTACACCACTCAATGCACAGCGCTGGTGACAAGATTTAAACAAAATGTCGGAAAGAAAATTGGAACTGCTCACCGTCAGCAAGAACCTCCCCAGCTGCTGAGATACCTTGTGTCTTCTAGATCCAAGAAAGTGTCCGGTTGCCTTCGGATTGACCTGCCTCGCCCTCTGACATTCCGCGGACATGAGCTGGCTCCAGCATTGGAAAGATACTCTGCCAACCATCCTCTCCAAGTGTTCTGCATAGACTGCTAAGTGCAGTTCGTGCACGGCAATACATCTCACTAGTCTCCATAACATTATGCTTGACCTTCCTGATCACAGCAGCAGCATGTGTGTTGGCTCGCTGACCCCGAATGTTGACATCCTTGAATTTGTACAAGTGGGTGCGACGAAGTGTAAGGCTGAGTCGAGTTTGAAGGGGAAATGTGCGAGACGCGTCGATTACGACACGAAAGCAAGAACTACAAGAGAGGGTTAAAGTCTTTTTAGGGCTTTTTGGCTGTAAGGATCTTTTCGTGCGTAGAGCGGGAAATCAGAGTCTTTGTTTCTGCTATTGTACGAGTGCACAGGCGCGGTATATAAGTGTTTTGCGAACCGAACGATTAAGCCAAGACTTGAGTAGGTAGCATGTGGAACTGAAAATAAGTCGGCGAGACAAGGGGATGGTGGAACGCGAGCATATGGTGAAGTGACGGAAGAGAATAAAGAGGAATGTATCCACGTACTCGGATGCGAAGAGTTGTGCTCTTCGCATCAGTGAGTCACGTGGCTGCGCTGAACATATGCTAAGTTCACGTCTCGTTTTAAAGGTGGGTCGGCGCATAAAGGACACACAGTCCTTACACCTCCTCCCCTCTTTCGAACATCGACCATTCTGCGGTTGATCTGTAAACAAAATAAACTAAAATACTGTAGGGTAGAATGTAGAAACATAAATTGGAACAGAGAGAGAGAAAAAATGAATGGCGCATCTATAATTGTTCGGATTCAAGGCCTGCAAGTGCTTGAGGGTTAATGAACTGGGTAACCTCGAGTGAGGTGGGAGAGCGCAGGTGATATGGGATGATGCGAAAGGCTGCGAACTTCAATTTAGAGACAGTGCCATCAACTTCTGCGAGTCGATACGAGCCGCCCGGGGATCGCGAAATAACAACCATTGGTCCGAAATAGCGTGGTTTGCACTTGGCATTGGATGCCGGTTCAATTTTCTTATTGAGAACGAGGATGAGAGAGCCAGGAGAGAAGTTGTAGTCGTGGATTGTGTGCGCAAAACGTCTTTCGAAGTTGCGGATGGAGGAGAGACGGCTTTTCACGAGACGGGTGTGCGTGATCACAAGATCCTCATCATGTTTAGTGAGTTGGCGGGCGCGGGCAGCGAGTAAATCCTGAGTCGAGAGAAGGGTTGTGATATCAGGGAGCATGAAAGTGGCGTGAATGAAGTCGAAGGGAAGGAGGGGTTTTGATGGCATGATATATGTCTGTCGAGCTCGTTGGAAGGAAGGTGAGATAGCACGATAAATGTCTGTCAAGATCGTTGGTGGGAGTTGCAGTGCTGCTGCTGTTAGAGCGAGGGAAGGGTGAGGTGATTGACGGGGAGTTGTCCTGACGGTCCGAACAATGTCGGGATCTCTAGGGTCATGTACTGAAACATGAACTCTGTCAGTATCCTCAGCTTTCGATAGACGAACGAGCCGTTGCCAAGGCCGTCCCAAAAGCAAACAGTAAGGGGTGTCCGGCACTACGTATGCGTGAGCCGAAGTCTTAATACCCTCGACATCTATTTCTAACATCTCCAGGCATCCCGCCATCTCCTGTGATCCTCCGTTGGCCGTCTGCATGCGCATTCACACATCTTGATTGATGGGTGCATTCGTCTTCCGCCAGACATCTTCTCGAATCACGACTATCTCGGATCCTTCATCCAGCAATGCCAATTCCGAGTGGGTGCCGTTCAGCATCACACGAATTTCGCGTAATGGTGTCGCATGCTCAATCTGCAGGGGGGGTGAGCTGGTTGTTGCCGTGGCAAGAGCATTTGCTGAGAGTGTTGTGGTGGGCATTGGTACTCGCTGAGTACGGGAATGCTCGACTGCCTCCTTCCTCAAGTCAGGACTGATTGACAGGAGGTCCGATATCATTAGGTGAGGGACAGGGGTATTGAGAATGGCCTCGTAAAGCCGTTTGGCTGCGTCGGGTGAGTTTGCCTTCGACTCGTACAGAAACGCGGGCTCTTTCTTCACTTTGATAATGGCTGGTTTGAACGGCTTCGAAAGGAGCGGGAATCGAGATGGTTCGTACAGGAGCAGGAATCGAGACGGTCTGCATGGGAGGAGTACTTTCTGGGGTGTTTGCAGCCTTGGATTTAGACCGAGTGACGGCGAGTGCCTCAGCCATCTGCTCATTGTTGTCTTCTTCGACGGTCACGATGACTGCGTGGTTCTCCGCGATGGGTTCGCACTGCAGAAAGTACAACTCTGTGATGAAGGCCGAGGAGGGAATATCTGGTGAGGTGGGCTGCACGCTAGGTTCTCGTCGAGGGTTCTCAATGACAATGGAGTTGGATCCTGTGGCAGGCGTCGAAGGGTGAGGGGTGGCATATCGTGCATCGATTACCTGCTTGAATGTGTCATCTCCATAGCGTCGTATGCGAGAATGATCAGGGTACGCGAAGTATTGTCCGTCGCGGATAAACCGGCCTGCACGCAAGTACTCTCTGGCAGTAGAACAGGTACGCATGACATGTGGTCCTCCACAGAAAAAGCACTTCGCATTCGGTGCAAAGTTGGAGGATGAAGGAAGAGGAGGAAGGGGGAGAAAGGGCAGTGAATTTTGAGCTGGAACAGGCGTGTTAATGAGTTGGTGAGACTTGGGGGATGCCCATGCCTGTGCGGCGGCAGGAGCTAAGCAAACGAGTCGGGTATAACACCCCGAATATGCGACATCGCCGATGTCGAGACCATGCATCTTGCGCACCAGAGCTTCAACTTCGTCGATGGTGTTTTTGATGGGAGCTGGTGGGGGAGACGTGAATGCAACCCGCTTAGTCCGAACTTCCCTTCTAACATTCCTTCTGTCGTCTTCTTCTTCGTCTGAGTCCCAAGGAGCAGCAGCCTTAACTCTAGATGTGCATCCTTCCCGTATCATTCGAATCCTAGTCGCTATGGGCTCATTAAGGTCAGCATCAAAAGCATCATCTGAGAAGACGAAACGTCCTGCTTTGAGGACCTCTTCGAAGTCCATAGCTTCTGTCCTCGAGTAGTTTGGATCCTTAACATCTAACCGTCTGTCAATAGCACGTCGAGTGGTAGCTGGGAGTCCCTGCCAGAAGTAACGGTCTCGTTCGTGGGTGGATATTTTGTTGTTGGTGATGAGCCAGTAAGCGACAGGACGAAACTGTCGGTAGTACTGTAGTAACTCTGTTTCCGTCGCAACATTGTTGTCGACATTGGTAATAACAATATGTTCGAGGTCGCGAATAGAGTACCTTTGACCCTTGGCTGCTCCGGAGTACTGTGCTAGAATACTTGCTTTGAACACGGTAAAATCTCTGCTTTGATACCTGGTTAACGTTACCCAAAAATGTTTCGTTGGGATGTCAACGTAACGAACAATTATTTTGCATTTTTCATCGTTGGTAAGAGCGCACGCTGCGGCCAGGTCCTCAAATAGCTCGAAGAACTCCAAGAGTTCAGATGTTTCGCCGTTGAATGTTGGTGCTTTGCTGGAGTTTGCGCCAGGCATGGCATTGATACCTTTCGATGTGTTGGACATGGTGGTTGCTGGTTGAAGAGGTGCGAGAGATGGTATAACGAGGAGTGGGGGTAAGACAGATTGATTTGGATCTATGGGTGCGGAAACGGGCTGCGAGGTCATGGAAGTCTGGGCTAATGGTATGGTCTTTTTAGGGATGAATTCAGGTTTTGGAATGGGAGGGATGGCTGAGGCTGCGAGAGTCGTTTGGGTGGTTATGGATTCTGGGTGTATTATCAGGAGCGTAGGCGTTTCGGGGTCGAATACGGCCGGTCTAAGGGTGAATGTCGGCTGGACGGGTATTGCTGGGAAGGGTGAGTTTGCGCGTAAGGGATGGCTTATAGTGTCGTCGTCCGAGAGAGATGATTCTGTTGGTCCGTCTGTTGTGTCTTGGAAAGGTCTGGCGCGTTGATCTGATCTAGAGCGAGCTGGGGTGATGGCGGGAGCGTCGAGAAACGGATTTGCCGTGACAGAAGGAGAGGTGGTAAAAACATTATAGGTATTTGCATGGCTTCTGCGTTTCTTGGCTGAGGGGTTCTTCAAAGGGGCCAGTGCAGATGGCTCGTTTTGTTGGAGGCGTAGCTGCGTGTTGGGGTGATAGTATTTAGTAATGGCGTGAAACTGAGATGGTCAAAGGACCAGGTTCTAAAGGAGACAGATCAGCGGATCAAGAGTAGATTAACGAATCAAACTCGGGGTGCAAGGGGTTGCTCGAAAACAATTCCCCTCACGGTGGGCTCCAAATATGTAAGGCTGAGTCGAGTTTGAAGGGGAAATGTGCGAGACGCGTCGATTACGACACGAAAGCAAGAACTACAAGAGAGGGTTAAAGTCTTTTTAGGGCTTTTTGGCTGTAAGGATCTTTTCGTGCGTGGAGCGGGAAATCAGAGTCTTTGTTTCTGCTATTGTACGAGTGCACAGGCGCGGTATATAAGTGTTTTGCGAACCGAACGATTAAGCCGAGACTTGAGTAGGTAGCATGTGGAACTGAAAATAAGTCGGCGAGACAAGGGGATGGTGGAACGCGAGCATATGGTGAAGTGACGGAAGAGAATAAAGAGGAATGTATCCACGTACTCGGATGCGAAGAGTTGTGCTCTTCGCATCAGTGAGTCACGTGGCTGCGCTGAACAT
This sequence comes from Suillus placidus, assembly GCA_016628565.1. NCBI lineage: Eukaryota > Fungi > Basidiomycota > Agaricomycetes > Boletales > Suillaceae > Suillus > Suillus placidus. Next base: position 463,474 of record JABBWD010000028.1, on the reverse strand, counting down.
ATGCTAAGTTCACGTCTCGTTTTAAAGGTGGGTCGGCGCATAAAGGACACACAGTCCTTACAGAAGGAGATGCCGGCGGAGGTCATTCAGTGCGTCAAATGCTTGTGCATGGCACAGTTCCCATTCAAACTAGCAAAGTCGTTCATCACAGATTTGTGCGAAAGGGAGGCCGAGATCATGGGGTCGGTGAGAATGAAAGAGGCTAGACTGGAGTAACGTACCTTGTATTGCTCGAAAGTGAAAATGTGCACTTACATCACACGACTTTGAGTTCCTCAAATTGATTGGATGCAGCACCTTCAGCAAGGTATTCCAAGTCCGGAAACGCGATACAAGCGAATATAGTATGCTATGAACATTCTCTCAAAGAAAGAAATTGTTGCGAAGAAGGAGGTCGCTCACATGATCGGAGAGCGAAAAATCCTACAACAAAATTGCAAGTATGGGTCAAGATATAAACTTGAAGTGCTCACCAGCTGGACAGAACTCCCCATCCAGATCCAAGTCTATATGGGCGTGCATCCATCAATTGACTCGGCACTTGAACCAACAATCTTTGAGCTTGATTTTTTGAAATAACTATGCGACAACACCCGGAACAAATGCAGTAGTCGAGGTCGTATGTGGTCCTCCGTGCGGGATAGCGACGCACACTGGTTTGTGGCTGCTCATGGAAGCTTTCTTGGATTAGATGAGGAGTGATTCTGTAGATTTGATTAGTGGGTGTCCGTTGTTTTTGACTGTGCTCACCATCTGTGAGGAAAGCTTGGTGATAGTTTGATACATATAATGAAGCTTCTAATTGGGTGCCAGCCCAGATCTTGATGAACCATTTGCTATTGGCCTCTCTCAGGATTGCTTGACGGGACTTGGAAGAAGACGTCGTGAATGCTTTTACTTCAGATGAATCATGGGAGGTTGTGCATCGATTGTCGAATGTCTTTGTGGCTCCGACAGCAAGTCATGTGAGAGTTTGATTGATTAGTACTTACCTTTAAAAAGGCTAAAGTTAGCCTGATTAACCAATAGTGCAAATCCCGAAGACAACATTTTGACGTGGAGACCAACATTGTCACAGTCGAAGTCGATAACGGTTCGGAATGGTTCGGCAAGGCCGAACCAGAACGGGACCATTCGGGAAGACCTAGAACCGAGAACCGTTTTCCGGTCCGGTTCTGGCTGGTGTGAGAACCGTGGACCGAACCATGGAGAACTGGACCAAAAGTCTGGTTCAAACCATGGTTCTGGACCGGACCGCGGCAGCACTACCTACAGATAGTATGACTGCAGATACACTTACTAAAGCTCTCCCTAGTCTCAAAGTTAAACACTTCGCCTCCGCTCTAGGACTTCGCTCAGTTTGAAGGGGAGTGTTGGACTCTAACATTCGCTCCGTCCATATTAGCTATATTACATAAGCACGTTCGTTTGTCGTTTGATTTCCTCGCAGTAGAACTTCCTCAGTGACTATCATAAGTCCACTGAGGTCAGTACAGAATACTTACATATCTCACACCTAGCTAATGCTTTCTGCAGCTTGTATACTTACTGCAGGTATATACAATCAATAAAGTGACTATCATAAGTCCACTGAGCTCGTATACTTACTGCAAGCTGCATATAAGAATATGGTGAGAATGGCATGAGGATACGAGAATATGTACCATATTATCATTTCGCGGTTATGTAGTTAAAATACAGTGGTAGAATCTAAAGTTCGTGTGACATTTCCACCGGTCCATAATCTCTTTTTTTCCCCAGTGATCCTAATACGAAGCATGAATAATATCAAGTGAGAATACTCAACAACATTGATACAAGGGCACTCTTATACCTTGCTAGTTGCGATGGCGGCATGCTACGACTTTGTCACGAATTCTTCTTACTGGTCTATAGCGGTAAGCATACATGGCCAGCTACAAATAAATCAAATTTCTCGTAGTATATATGGTCATCTTTGGCAGTAAAATTATTAGGGCCTCATGTAGTTCCCACGGCTACAATATCAAGGACTCAGGTGTTCACTGATGCAAGGGCACTGTCAGATTTTTGGGATGAACGGTGCACTGGAAGTTGGAAACAGCACGACAATGATGCCATCAAGGCAATGTGTGACAGTGGGTGTAGCGTATCGAAGTCAGCGTGCCAGAGGAAACCGATAGGATGTCACTATGGAATTCATGCATGATTCGAGGCAAATGCGCCTTACTAAGTCGAACGTGAAGAATTCACGCCAGAAGAATTGCCCATGACCAGGCTACAGCACTCATTGGTAGTACAAGGCACACTGGAACAGTGCTTCAACGAGTTGGACTGGCACTGCCAAGTCAGGGCTGGATCGTCCAGCCCTTTGCTAGGAATTTGATGTCAAGTTAGCCTTTAGGTATAGGGAGATGGCGCTCAGGAACTAACTCAGGGCAACACAACTTATGTAAGCCGCGAGGCGAACACGAGGGATAAATCGATAACGGATAACACATGTAATACATACCTTATACTAGTAGACGACTTAAACAATCGGTTACCCAACTTCCTCAACTCCCGAATAAACGCATACCGTCTCAGCTTACATGCATGTCGTGCTTCTCGCTGGAGATTCGAGCAGTGCTTCTCGTGAGCAATGATCTAGGCTCTTCTGCAAGGCAAAGCTAACCGCTCGCGGCCTACCAGCGACTGGGATATCCTGTGCGTTCTCAAATCACGGTGCAGCAACACCTGAATCCAGAGTCTTGAAGCCGTCCTATAAGCAGGTTGTTCCGTCATGTGAGAAACGCGACATAGGCTCGTACTAACAATAAAAAAGCAGGCAGCAAGCTTGTCGACTCACCAGTAACCTGTTCTAATTCAAAGATCACGGCAGACTTCTTTAGCACGCCAGCCACGCCCAGCCAGACGATAAAAGGTCATACCAAATGGGTAAAAGGTGTTGTGCACCTGCCTGGCGGACGACACATCATTACATGTTTGTGGGACGGCTCACTGTGACTATGGGACATGGAGAGCGGTGCACAGATTGGTGACGAGTGGCGAGATGAAGGAGATAAAATCACTGAGAAGCATGGCAGGTCATCTCCAAATGGACAAGCCACACTGCTTACACTGTGGAGTCAGTATACTGGAGCACAAATGGCGATTGGTGGGCGCATCGGACGACGGGACAATAAGAGTATGAAAGGTCAAGAGTGGCAAAACAATCTTTACAATCGAGACCGGGCACGAGCATGTGTACGCTGGGATCTACTCGCCTGATGAAACACGAATTGCGACAGGTGGCCAAGACGAGAACGCAGTAAAAGTCTGGGATGCACAGATGGGCGAGCTACTTTGTCACACTCACGCAGCTTGGAGCTAGACTCGTGACCAGTCCTAACCTATGAGGTAAGCCGTCGATACACGGATTGGTAATGATACTGATAGCCCCGATGTGAGAACTAGAGAGGTCCAGGAATAACTGAAATAGTATTACACGGACATGCAGTGGGTTAGATATCAAGCAACTAGACACGGGAATCAAGGCATGTAGATGTACAGGGAAGTAACTTGTAGGTGGATCGAGCGGTGGCCGCAGCAAGGTCTGACCTAGTACAAGGAAAATTCAAGACGTATTGATTCTAGGCGTCAAGCTCCTCGCGCTTCTCCTCGCTGTAACGGTAGCTGACGTCATAAGAATCATCAAGTGTGTCCTTCTTGGCAATGTTGAGACTTGTCGCCAGGTCGTGCTTCTCCGTATCTAGCACTGCAGTGGTCATGCTTGTCAACCTCCGTATATTCTATGGTGCCGCTGACAGTCAAGATTACTCACAGGAACGTTTCATGATGGCTCCTTGAGTGGGGTATGCCGTAGCAAGAATCATGATGGATGCGAGTGCGCTGAACACAAGAGAAAGCTTCATGTTGAGATGAGTGACTACTTCGTGAGTGCACTACATTGGAACACTCAAAAGAGCTTTTATACCTTTTCGTAGGCCCGCTCGCGGCCCAGGCGATGCATAGAATACTAATATCCCCTAGGCAGGCCAATTGAAGACGGTCGTTCCTTCATGAAAAAAAAATTACGATGCACCATTTAGCCACCCACCGATAATATGCTGGATCCGAATATTCCGCTGAAGCCTTCACTAAGCCTTATCTCATTCAGGATCTTCAAGTTTACGAGGAATTGTTCTAAGAAGTGAACGGTGATTAATCTAATTTTAAAAACCACTCACTGCTCAGCGCTCATGGCGCACAATCCCGTTGAACGAGGCAATTTGAAGACAGTCTACGAATTCTCATTTCTGAATTGTATAGAAGGAATATTTCCTGTCGTGCGAGAAAGGACAACACCATGTATTTTGCATTCACAACTCCAAGTGTTTCGAACACAAAAATTCGATCTGCTGACTCGGGACTGTCACAACGCTAGCTGCTAAAAATACGCATCAAAGAGAAGCAGACAGCAAAATCTAGGAGCCTCGAACTATGTAATAAGATTCTTCCGTGGCCAGCGGTTCTAATCGTGGAGGTAAACTTCTGATCTTATCGTGCAATTCAGAATCCCTGTTTGAATACGAATATCTGCTGCCAGAGGATCAATGCGGGGACATTAGTGCCTTTAATCACGCTTCTTACTGGAACTCATTAAGAGGGACGGGGAACTCGACACAGCGCACTGTGCGGACTCGTGAGCAAAGAATTTTTGTTCGGATGAAAATGCAGCCTTGGCGGCATAAATCCTATTGAAAATAGAATAAAAACTGTTTCATTTTTAATTGCCCTACGAAGTACTAGTACAATGTGTTGAATTGAAGTCCCATATTATTGATATAATATACCAATTCGACCAAGTTCTCAATTATTGCGGTTCTCGCAAGATACTTAAGATACTTGTGAATGTATGTAGTGAGCAAGCAACACGATCATCCTTATGCATCATGGTGCATCAAATGGAAGGGTAAGGGGATGTCAACCGTATCTTCGAAACGATGAACTTCTGATTTATCGATATGAACCGCATGTTTGACAGCCCAGTCCAAGATTTTCTCGTAGTTCCTGCATTGGTGGCGGGTGTTGAAATTAGGGTATGGGATATTGTGTCCCTGAACCCAGTCCCATGTTATCATTGTCACGTCGGCATTGCACATGATATCCTGCCTGATCATTTCAATACAATGATCTGAAATGTACATGATAAGTATGAGGTGCATCAATAAGAAAGCACATGTACCAAGATGCATGCGGACTATTTCGGGCGTATCCTGGAACGAAGGTTCTGTGTGTCCATAATACTCGGGCCATGAGGCTTTGCGAAGTAAATTCTACAAACAAAATGAGGCAAGAACGACCAGACTTTCGGTGTAGTAAAGCTTACCAAACAATGGAGTTGGTGAGGGGCGTCCATGGATACCATGAAACCCCCACCAAATTTGGCTGGATACTTGACCTTGGAAAGTGAATCTACTTCACCGGCTTTGAGAATCTCCTCAAGTGTCATTCGAGTTGGTAGCACTAAGATTTCATGGGCATGAACAATAACTAACTGGTATGATGGGACAAAATCGTACGACGCACCATCATGAGCTATCCTAGCCCAAGCGGCATCAATTTCTGGGGAAGGAGGGCCACGATAGATGGAAGGAAAGCTGAGAGTTCCGTTAAATCTTACGACCATGGAGTCGACAGAACCACTTGCTGGAGCTGTGAGAGACCATGAACACTATTAAATCAACTATTTGAGGAGGTCTGTTCACTCACAGTATATAGAAATGTCGTCACGCAGGTGGGGCGAAGGCGTGCCCATCCATAGCGCAAAAAAGTGCATCGATGTGCATATAAGCGCACCATGGCTCAACATAGGCCATACGCGAAGAATACGCGACTTGAGACGGGGTTCTGCACTGAACCATTTTGCATCACCAGTCGATTTCTCTTCATTATTATCGTCGACAGCATCAACGGGAGAATACTGTGAGTCTTTGAGCATAGTGAACTCCGTTTGCTTAACTCGGGGGTAGGCTTGTGGGGATAGTTGGGAACACACGAGTATTTACGAACTTGACTTCACTGGAAGTCTAGGAACATTTACTGTGAAAACCAGGTAATTTTAAAATACAGCACCTGTCTAACTTCAAGCGCCATAGGGCCAAACTTATCGTGTGCAGTGATGCCGAGTAACCACGACCAGAATTCGGCTGCTCTCATCGGTGCGAAAGCCACTTGCCCCAGCGGAGTAGAAGGGATTCGAGGGAGCCAGCCGCCATTGAAGAAGCATGGGGAAGGAGAAGTGCGGGGAAGGAGAGGCCTGATGAATATTAATGTGATCAAAAGAAGTCAACCCCTAGTTTGGTCAGGATGCAATTTCAAGAAGAAGCATCAAACTGGTTTACTTCGGCAAGAATGCGAACGCGAATACCCATCTCTTGTTAAAATAATTGTGATTCTGAGTCGTTTGCCATCATTAATCTCACCGCCTTATGGGGCCACTGTGGCCATCACATTGAGTAACGAAGAAGGGCTTCGAAACATCTCTGACGTTAACAATGCATCCTGAGCGTCTGAAACATCAGCCAGAACTTAGATAAGGCGAAGGAACTTAACGCAAGGCATCAATCTTTCATTGATGACGTGACTGGGCTGCAAAGAGACATTCTGTCCGCGGGGAATTGTCCGAGACAAGCCGAGATGGAGATTGATATGAGACTCGAGATTAGCCATTCACAGAAGACATGTAGGTTGAAAGTGTACTCACTGGGTAATGCGCAAAAAATCAATAACGCCTGGAGCATCTCCGTGTGAACATTATCATTTGTTGCGAGTATCAAATGTGTGCTTGAGAAACTCGCAAATTGACGCCATGACCGAGAGGTATGACGAACAGAATTCGCAAGCCAAACGGAACGTGACCAGGAACTCCTATCGTAAATATGTGAAACTTGGGGATATGCGAATGACTTCAGAAATTATAAAAATTGCAACAAAAATCAATTCATTGGGCTGAAGTCGACAAGGGATGGTGAAAACTGCAATAATAGCGGAAGGACGGAGAGACTGATGCATGCGGAATTGCTAGCATTTCTGCTTCCTGACAAGTTAGCTCCTATGATGACGCACTCGCACTGTCTCGCAGAGGCACTCTTGTTGGAGTGGTTTGCTTGCCAGTCAGTGTGTGCTTTCTGGTAAGCTTCCACATAGGGCTAAAATGACATCGTTAGTCATTGAAGAATAATTGTCAGCCGGGTTCACTTACGGCTTTGTCAGAGGCGCTCATTGCCTTCCACCGCTCACTGGCCTCACGAGCAACATTGACTGCTCCTCTACCTGTGGCAGGGGATTCAGCTTCCTGGATAGCTCTACCATGATCATCTGATTGATGGAAATTTTCTATGAATCTGTGTGAACCGTTATTTGTCGTCAGTCTTTATATATTATCACCATAGCACATGAAATTGACCTAAAGAAAGGACCCTTGTGGCGCTTAGTCATTCTCTTGGTGAGGCCGGTGAATCTTGTTTCTCCCATCATGTTTGCGATGCGCATTGATTTTCCTGACGGTTTTCGGAGAGGCCGTCTTCCAATAGTCATGGAGCTTCTCTCCATACTGCTCCTTCAAGACCTCACCCTCGTTGTAGTAAGGCTGTGAGGAGTGATTTTAGCACGACACATTGCAGATATGGCAATGTAAATAACCTGTTTCTCCGCAAGAGTAAACCCATTCCACGTAGCTGCAGCTTCCTTTGCCATATCCTAGGTGTCCATAGTAGACTTAATATCACCCTTACGGTCTTGGATGAGCTTCGAGAAGAAAAGCAGACTCGGATATGCTTTCTTTGTGGTTTTCTTCATTGTTGTGGTTGACTTGGATGCAGCGACCAGCAGCTGGATACGACGCGTAGTGAAGAACGTACGACGCGTCGCAGCAAATGCGGACAAAGTCAAGACCGACGAAGACAAAACATTGATGTGCAGCACGGGAAGATTGGATGCGATGTGACGAGTAAAAAGCGAGAGGATTGAAAAGAACAGTGAGGAGAGGAGAGTGGCACAGGCAGAACTTGAAGACTATTTGGAAGGGCGTAGGCTGGAGGGCGGTCGTGACGCGGCAGTGCAAGTGTACGTTCGACACGGGTTCAAATTCGTTCATGGCCATTCCTCACTACCAGCTACCGTATCAGCAAATTACTATTTTCTTTTCCTCCCTGGACCCTCTGTGGAGCACGTCGACGTTCAACGGGCGCACATTCTTCAGCCGGGAGCGAAGGAGGCTCCTAAGTGTTTGGAATTCATTTCGAGCGACTATGATATGTAAGATGGTGTTTGAACATGATGCATGATCTGTACCCGACAGTACTTGCCGTGTTACATACGCTGTCGAGATCGTTGACACAGCCTCTTAACTAAGCCACATCATAGTCACACCTTTAAGCTTTACTTTACTGGAGTCACCTCATTCTCCTACCCATTCAAGACTACTTATTGTTTCCACCTTCCCGCCTGTTATTCGACAAAGTTCCCTACTTTCTGTACTTGGCTCGACTATTCTCCACTTGAATGATCATGCATGGACGATACATTCGTATGTTCATCTCCTGGTTGAGGCATATTGTCAAAACGGCCGCATTTCACTCGTATAGGAATCTCCTCTCTGTCCTGCTGCGATTGATCCGACACTCTCAATCTGTCTTCAATGAAAGGGAGGGGGATTTTCGACAACGCCCCGGTTTAGCATTGAGCTCTCAGCCAGTGATCGACCAAGATAAGCCGATGCCTTCGGTAACCCTCGCTGTCCCGTTGCTCGAAGCATCTTTGCAAAGCCAAGGGTGTCAACCTGGAACAAGCCTTCAGTCACCAACTGGCGGCGAGCTCAATGCAACGCCGAATAGCGTAGCTTATAATACACAGTCTCCCGGGAATTCTTCTGCGCCGTTGATACTTTCTATGCCCAAGCCCAACGTTTGCAACCCCGTGGGTGTCCCAATACCACAACCACCACAACCACCACAACCACCACCAACTCCTCCTCCTGTGGCGCCAGGACATGCCATTACTCTGGTTCCCATTGTACCCGGTCCACAGGTCAGCCGATATGACAGGCATGTTACAGTGTAGGCAAAATATACTTCGAGTGAGTTGCCGTTCTAATCCATGCTCACAGTAAAGATGTGTATGCGGCGTTTAAGGTTGAGAAAGGTCCTTTGGACTGTTCCGAGTAAGCATGCTGGTGAGAGAGCCAGCGATGTGATTGAAATGGACTTGTAGGGAGCTTGCTACTGTAGCAGGATGGGAGCCTCTCACACACCCGGAAGGGGCTTTGTTCTTCTACTATCCGAAACAAGTGCGTTTACCGCCTACTCGCTCCTACATGGCTCAAAGCACTCATGCCGCGCACTAGAGAGTTTTCACTGATGCCGATGTTCGAGACCCTGTAACTGCTGCCAAAATAGGCGAAGCCATCAAGAAGGCGTACAGAAAAGTGCATGAAGCGAACATCTGCATGCACCCACTCGTCGAGCTAGCGTTGGAGCTTATCGGCGAAGAGAAGTGGGGCTACTACTTTGCCGATCACGACAAACGCGTCGTTTTCTGGTTCGAAGACCACACATCTGATCCCCTTATGAACAAAATTCGAGGTGTAGAGCGTAAAAGCCACGTCAGTGAGTTCTTTCCTTGGATTGCTTTCTATTCGAGACTCTGTAATTGCGTCGCTTCCAGGGCATGCACTAGAATCGCAATACTGGTTCGCACGATTCCTAGCGGTATGCCTGTTCCCTCACACGACCCAAGTGCACACGCTCACTTTTCTACAGTCCTTCTTTACCTCCTGCGATTTACATATCATGATATTGACAGGAGACATATCGAACTATTTCCAAACAAACGCTCTCTCCCGGAAGATGTCGTCGTGAAACTCAAAGAAACTGTCATGCTTGCTCAGGCAGGTAAGAAAAGAATGATGAGTGTTATACGCCCTCCAAGATTGAGTTGCGACAGAAAATATCACTTCTGAAACATGCCTAGCACCTTTTGCTTCGGATGAGGTTGCTAGCATGCTCGGCCTTGTGGATTCGCTCATGAGTGAATGATTCCCTGATGTGGGGGGTCGTTGTTGATTGTTTTTTCCAGGTAGCACTAACAAAGAGCGCGAGCACTCCGTGTGGATTGTCGGTAAGCTAATCACAGAAGGTCCGTTGACTGCTTCTGATATGTTTGCCGATTTCAGCCCGATTCACGAGACTTTTCTGTGAGCTGAGGTCAGTAGCCTGCGCAGCCCATTTCCTAACAGCTTTGCTAGACAATGCCAAGTTTGTGAATTTTTGTGGACAACCAGGCGCCCGACTTGGTGTAGACCAATCGCTATACGGAAAACCCAACGTCCGCTCGAAAAGGATTTTTCGCGTCATGAATGTTTTTCTGTTTGGATCATTTGATGCTCAGAGCAAGGCTATTCGCAGGATATGGGTAGATGAAACCATGGTTCAGCCGCGGTGGAAGAACTTTATCGATAGGCTTACCACTGAATGGGGTGGATACACAATATACGTGAGTTGTACTTTGTTTCACATTGCCGCGCAATCAATGACCATCTCAGTCTACTGTGATGCTTGCTGTTGATATCGGCTTTCTTGCGGTCCAATCTGTCCAGACTCAGATAGCCGCAACCCTTCTAGCGTATCTGTCTATCCTCTGCGTCTTGGGCTCGTTAGTGGTCTCGCTGGTATTGGCTGGACAAGTTAATGACAGCCGGCGACGCTCTGCTGAAGATGTGGTACGTTTCCTTTCTATTCTATGACTTGTATTCTCCATGTCCACAGGCCACTTTCATGTTAGGGATGTCGCGTTCTATGCTTGGCCTCGAGAGCCTTGCCCTCATGCTGAGTCTGCCGTTTGCACTTCTGATTTGGGCGTGCGTTTCCGGTTCCATTACCTGGGTCTGTGGCTCATTCTTTGACAGAATGACGTTCTTTGCTGCAGGATTGTCTGTCCTGATTTTCCGCACTGCTGGCGTTGTCGTTGTCTCGATTGCATCTCCGGTTTGGTTCGCGATATTTTGCCTAGCGACGTGGCTCGTACTGGCGGCCAATGATTTTCACGTTTCTCACCTGAGGTCCTGGATCATAGAACGAGTGTCACGGGTTACCAACCCCTCTTATGTCTAGTCTGGGTAGGCTGTGATTGCAGGGATATTATGTTCTTTGTCTCAGGAGTAGAAAATGACAAGGCTATTTGGCGTCTATCGACGGCTTGCTTCAGTACGGTATATATGCTGCTCAATACGTTTTGAATAGAAGCACAGTACATGATCATGTTCATATGAAGTTTTTATGTATTGTAATCTCTTTGTCGATGTTTCGCTAGTCCATTTATGTAAAGAGAGCTCCAAATCGATCTACTTTCTCTCATCAGAGGTATACAGCAGAAAACAAGGACGACTTCAATCCGCAATGGAAGGGGTCGTGACTACGGGCTTGCTGTACCTGGTGCGATAGTATGAGTATCAGGAACAGTAGGTGTCGCGGACGTCGAGGGGGCGGTAGGCTGAGTCTGCGATGATGACACCTGGGCCTGGACATCGCCCTGCGGTTGGCCTTGCTGCTGCTGCGTTGATTGTGCATTGTCATCGAGGTGTTGAGGAGATGCGCAGCAGAGAAAAAGTACGAGATGAGCCAACAATCGGACGGGAAGTGAATATGGATGTTTTGGAGGTGGTGGAGTAGGATTAGTACCTGGAGCAGGAGGTGTCGTGGACGACCCCTGGGCGTGCGATTGGCATTGCTGCTGTGTTTTTTGTGGCGGGGGCGGAGCAGTAAATATGACCTGGACAGAAATCATTAGACCATGACGATGGGACACGCGCGCGAAGAAATACATGCCTCTCTGTCCTTGACTGCAGCAATTTCCACGATACGAGGACCACGAAAGAAGTGGGATCGCCTTGGACGTTGCTGCAGTTCGGTTGGGTTATCGGTATTGCGATGAGAACGGCGGAAATGCGACGAAATGCGACCGAAGAGCACACTCGCACTCCCCAAAGAGGGTGCGAGAGGGCGGGGACGGGGGGCAGAGGAACGGTGATAGCTACCGTACGTTCCGGAGGACTAACATAAAGAGGTCAGAACATCAACCGATTAAAAACGCTGATGACGCACATAAGCACCATTTGTCACGTCGTTGAAAAAGCCTGGCGGAAGATCATCCTCGGCCTGCGTAGCATCCGCCTACATAGGAGATCAGAATTATAATCATTGGAAAGGTTGAGAAACAAAACACGTACGTCCATTAATGACTCTTGAGCTGCAACCTGCGAGCGGGAGATTAGCGTGGTTTTTTTTTTTAACCGAAGAACGAATTTACATTAGATAGAGGCTGGAGGAGGTTTTCGAGGTCAGCTTCTTTGAGGATGGCGTGAATGTCCCATGTGTACGCATTCTCGTCCTCGCAAGCAGTGACTAGTAGCTTTCCATCAAGGGAAAGGGCTGCGCAGCGCACAACATTTTCGTGCTGGAGGGGTGGTCCGACTTGGAGGTTGGTGTCGAGGTTCCATAGACGTGCTGTGTTATCGACCGACGCACTTGCAAGGAGGCGTTCATTCAGAGACAAGGTGATGGCATAGACAAGGTGTGTGTGACCCTCCAAGACGGCGATCTCCTGCCAGGTGGCGGTGTCGAATATTCTAATTGAGCCATATGAACCTGAGAACAGTTTCTTTCCATCCAACGTCCAGGCCAAGCTGTAAACTTGATTATCGTGTTCGAGCGTCTTCAACAGTTTGCCCATCTTGGCATCCCAGATTTTGACTGCATCCTCGTCACGTCCACCGGTTGCAATTTTTGTTGCATTATGCGAGTATGTCACCGCACGCACCCAATCATTCCCGGTCTTGATTGTCAGGACAGTTTTACCGCTCTCGACATCCCAGACTCTTGCTGTCCCATCCCAGGATCCGCTCACTACTCGATTTCCATCTGCATTCCAGCACAATGCACACACAACATTGCTGTGTCCTGCCCATTTGGCGATAACCTTCCTCGTCTCAACGTCCCACAATCTCACTTTTCCATCGTCGCATCCACTTGCAACTGTCTTGCCACTTGGAGACAATGCCATGGACCACACTCCTAACTTATTTCCATATCGCCAGTCCTCACCTATCCGTGCACCGCTCTCTAGGTCCCATAGTCGCAGTGAGCCGTCCACCGAACATGTGATGATCTGTCGTTCGCCGTTCAGTTGCACGACATTATTTACCCAGTCAGTATGACCTTGCATCGTCCGGTGTGGCGTGATCGCTGGCTTCTTACTAGTGGAGGAAGACATGGTCGGAGCTCAGCGGCAGACTGGGGACTGTGTATGCGAGAGAGGTCTGCCGTCGGGATCTTAGAATGAGACCGGGTTATCTAGCAATAGCAACAATTGCTAGTGAGTCCAAGAACCTATTTTGCCATTGCTCACAAGACAACCCACTTACAGGATCCAGTCCTCACCCAGAAGCTAACTACGAGACTATCTATGCAGGAAGTGCTGCCCCGTTATTTGAAAAATTGGAATGTGCAAGAGACCTTTGTGGGTATCCGAAGTTGCTGGTAAGCATGTCGGTTGTAACCTGCAGAATATCACTCACGGGAAGCACCGTTTAGACGAACCCAGTGCTCAATCACTAGCGATCAGAAGGGCATTTGGTTGAGAGTTGAGGAAGTCGGGCACCCATTCGTTCAAACGTCTTTTAAGGCACGTCCCATATGCCATTCTCGTGATCCCTTCACAGCTTATTGCTGTGTAGATCAAGCGCTCAGGTCTGCGACCGGTGCGATATCCATCTTCCTATACGTAAGGACTATGTTGATGGTTAGCATTCGGCAAGGTGCTGCACTCCCTCCCTACTCTCCTACTCTGTACGTTTCTTCCCGCCTGTGTTCGAACTCGACGCTGTCAACATTTTGGGATATATGCAGGCCGTGTAGTATGTCCCAGGACGAAGTTGTTGTTTACCAAAGGTGAGCGCCAATACTTCGCAAAAACATTTCTTCTCCACCTCAGGACGAAGCCACCTCGCTTCATGCGAAAGTCGACAGTTCGCTGTCTTACTGTCTTCTCTAGCTGCTTCCTTTTTACATCTTAATTATGATACTCGCTCTATTCAGAAGGATATCCTATCGTTACTAGTACGTTAATTCAGCCGTGATTTTATAGACTCGTTGTGCCTTCAGAATGACGCTGACATCTGGAATGAATCAATAAGGTCTATGAGATGTCTTTGATATCGTTTATGGTATGTGGCATGTGCATTGTCTCCTGGTCACACATAGAAGAGCTTAATCATGACGTTGCTACAGTAATACACGACAGTTGAACGAAAGTCGGTCATTGGAAGTGGGTCATCCTGAGTCTAAGCATCATTCCAGCGGCGGGCTCCCTTGACTTGCACCTGGCAATCACGATGGCTGCTGAACCAACCTCTTTTAAGAATCTGGAATGCGTACCTGTGTCTCGTATGCAGTGCACTCGCAATCGCTATTCAGTAGCATGCACCGGACGTACCAGTAGCTAGTCAGCAAGATCTTTTTTTGGCTGCGTACGAGAGTGTACGATAAGCTGATAGGTGAGTGATCACACCAATAGTACTGATTAGTGAGATCTGATGCAAGATGGAGGGTTGATGGAGGTTGGGTGGAGGTGCACGAGCTTTTTCAAGGATTGTCCCTCAAACTCTTATCTATATCTATTGATGCTAAACCTATACCCTGGATAGGTGCTTACCGACATCCGGTATCGAATCCACGAACCTTCTCAGCCACGCTGCATAACGGCCCAGGATGGTGACGAGACAGTCGGCATTCTGTTCGCCGCTCACCCAGAAAGGAACTTCGGTTTTTGGTACATGGTTACAATGAATCCAACTGTCTTTTCAAAATCAATATGTACGGGTAAGCAACCGGTCGACCGGTCAGCTGCCAGGTTTGCCCCAACACGTGGTCAAGCCCTTATCAATTTCCATGACCTTAAAAGCAGGACCGAGCACGCCCTGTTGGCATCAGCGATTTCCTCGCTTTACTTCCTTCGTCCGTTCATGTCAGCGTCTCACTGACCTATTCCACAGCCTACATGACGCATGACCCCGATATCACAACTCGCGAGTGTCAAATATACAATACTCTCCCGCGTTGTTTCAAAACAGGATAGTTCTTAATCCACTCAGTTACAGCCATCGAACACAAGATGCTCGTATCACGTTTTGGTCAGTGGAATGACTGCTCTTCGGACCGTACGGTTTTAACTCATGATGCATCCCATACAGATACTGCCCCCATAGAATACTCCAAATGGAAAAGATCAGTGATGCAATGCCTTTTCACCGTCTTCGGGAGCGCCCGAGGCGTCCATGACCATCCTATGGGTGCCAAATTGGCATGCCGTGTATCATTTATACGAGAACTCACTGTAACCGCATACCAGTAACACTGGTATTTAATCATTGTCGCTGGTTTGCTGATACAGTGCTGGCACTCAGGTGTTCTGATGTTACAGCCATCAAGCACAAGATGCTCGTATCATGTCTTGGTCAGTGGAATAATTGCTCTTTCGGACCGTGCAGTTCTAACTCATGATGCATCCCATACAGATACTATTCTTGTAGAACACTCCAGATGGAAAAGATCAGCGATGCGATGCCTTATCATCATCTTCGGGAGCGCTCGAGGCGTCCATGACCATCCTATGGGTGCCAAATTGGCATGCCGTGTATCATTTATACGAGAACTCACACTGTAACCGCGAACCAATAACATTGGCCGTCAATCATTGTTGCTGGTTTGCTGATACAGTGCGGACACTCAGGTGTTCTGATGATGCTCTTCCCGGTAGGTGAAGAACCATCATGATGCGGAGACCACGACGCGTGCTTTCATTGCACTGATGGTCCTTTACATTCTCATTTCTATTCGCAGTGGAACTGTTCAACATCTATTGATTATACCAACTGGGAACTAGAGATGGCACCCGGCACTTACTCACTTAGAACTGCCGTAAGCTTACATTGGTATCAGGATCCATGTACTCAGTCTCTGTCGCTCACTACTATGTCACAATGATAACAATACGATCATCCTGACCACAAGCACAGATAAACTGCAAGTGAAGGTCACGAATGAGGGGACTACCGTTACGTCAGAATACACCTAGTACGCCATCATAACATTGATTGCGTCCATTGAGTCAGGGGGGCCCCCTTATTGACATGTCCCGGAGGCTATTAGTATGTCCTCAACGTTCAACTCCGATTCTGCTAGTACTTATCATGAGAACGCGGCATGCAGGATCAGTGGCTTGAGTCACAGGAAATAGTAGTGGATTCAGACACAGCTGGTCTCAGGTTATGTACAGGTTTGTTTTAGCGCTCGTGATTACTTTTATTCTCACAGATGCTGGCCTTCCCTCACCCTTCCTACCCGCAAGTATAATACAAGAGTCAAACCAAATGACATGGTTCCTCCCTTCACTGGCAATAGCGCAACACAGTCACGTGGGTATCCTGCCTCTGCGACAGCTTTCGCCTTCCAAGTTCCTACACATATTCAAGTAATTCTTAGGCCATGAAGTACTACCCACTGGTGCACGTCACGGTGTTCTTGAGACTCTCAGTCCGGTCTCCACACATGATTTGGCCCTTGTTGGAGTTATTGGAGGATTCGCTCTTGGAGCTGTCCTTTGGCTATTGGTTGTCTGCACATGCAAACTCAAAGCAAACATCGCATCCGACGGGACCTCTGAATCTGCCCCTCTCCTAAATCCACAAACTGATCTTCAGGTGAGGAACTTGATAGCATCCCAGCGCAGTGGACTGATTGAAGTGGGTGCACAGAAGTATCAAACTGCTGCGTCAGACAAAGACCCGTTGCTCTGTTCCATTTGTGCAAATCTGAATTTTTACAAGATCTTCCTTGATGGCATCCCAGAGAAGGAGGAGATCCCACTCGATTCACTCTCATCCATCTTAAAGAAGTCATACCAATGCAGTTTCTGTCGCCTCATAGCCTTTCATGTTCGTCGAACATGGAGGTTGGACAAGATTCCTCACTTCGATCTTTCACGTATTGAATGTCGGATGCTTTCGCAAAATTGCGGTTGTCTTCGGGGTTATCCTCTTCCCAAGTTCCGCTGCTACCGCCTCCATATCAATATGGTGGGCTTACCAGACCTTTGGGAGAGATATCCGAGTTCCAGGGCGGTAGCAGGTTCGTTGCGGATTCACCTTATGCAAGACGACGCTTTCAAGTTTGGGAGACCGAGCGATATTCATGGTCGCAGGGTGAAGAACACCGTAGATATCGATCTGGTGAAGAAGTGGATCAAGGTGTGCCAGAAGAATCATGGAGATAAATGTAAAAGTATCTGGAGCGTGGACGACGTCGCCCAGAAGCTGCCGGGGTTTGTGAGAGTGGTGGACGTAGTATCAATGGCGGTGATTCCTGCACCTCCTGGCTGTCGTTATGTCACCCTCAGTTACGTATGGGGAGCCGTCGGGGCAGAGTACTGGACGACGAAGGATAATATATCGGAACGCTCCACGCCTGGCGGGTTGAATGCAGCAAACCTCCCTCAAACCATCACTGATTCAATTCTATTCGTTCGACAACTTGGTGAACGTTACATATGGATCGACGCTCTATGCATCATTCAAGATGATTTGCAGGACAAATCCACTCAGATACAAACCATGGATTTGATCTACGGCCTGTCTTATTTCACGATAATTACTGCTAGCGGCACGACTGCTCAAGACCCTCTCCCAGGATGCCGTCCACGAACTAGAACACTGCAACAGCATATCGAGGTGGTTCAAGGACTTCATCTCTATGTGGGTCCTACAAGACTTAGGGAGGCTGTCGCCCTGTCCGCATGGAATACACGTTGTTGGACCTATCAAGAGTCCGCGCTTTCCCACCGAAGGATATACTTCACTGGGCAGCAAGTTTACTTTGAATGCCGTCGTTCTGTGTTCTGCGAAGACATCATCTCCGAAAACCAACGTTTCATCCACCATTTTGAGCGTTCAGGCATTGGTTCCCTGTTTGGCGACTCCTTTTCGAATTACATGTATGCCGTCAAGGAGTGTACACGACGTAATCTCACTGTGGAATCAGACATTATTGATGCTGTCACTGGAGTGACGAACGCTTTGGCGATCGCCTTTAGGCTCGGGGACCCCACCAGAGCCTTTCAATTTGGAATGATGATGACGGACCTGCATCATGCGCTTCTCTGGCATCACGATCCACACACACCTCGCGCACGCCGTCCACTCCCTGACGGAGACAGTTCACCTTGGCCTTCTTGGGCTTGGGCTGCGTGGCGCGGCACTATTGATTATTTGACGATCTTTCGATATGAGGGGATCTCCATGGATATTAGCCCTCCACAGCCGGTAGAAACATTCATTGATCCTTGGTACATCGTGGACTGTAGTGGCGATACAGTGCAGTTTGATGTTCCCCCAAATCGGCCAGTCGTTTGGCACGGGATACCAAAAACCTCATATTCTCCTCCGCGAGGTGTCTTGGACCCCACGGAGCTAACACTAGACATACATCGACCACTAGAACCAGGTACCCTCATATTTCGCACGACTTCCAGCCACTTTGACATTGTACGACGAACTCGACGCAGTGAAGAATTAAGTGCCACACCTATCCACCACGGTCTCTTCGATATCCTCTCCACAGCATTTCCCCTTCCCAAGGCTTGGGCTGGCACTGTCGTCCTGCCATTGGACCATCCTCTGCCTACTTCTCTCGAGTTCATCGTCCTTTCCCGTACCGATATACGCCGTGTGTACGACGAAGAGAGTTTTCCTTCTTACCATGAATGCTCGCTACATGTGATGGCAATTAGTAGTCAGAATGAGGGTTTGATGGAACGTGTTGGGTTGGGCATCATTCATGAAGCTGCCTGGATGGCTTCAAATGCGAAAGAGAAGGTTGTGTTTCTTCGATAATGGCAGGCAGTTGATGACTGCTGTACACTTACGACCTTAGCTTCAAGGGCATGTCAACTGACGGGATGCAGAGAACTCACATATAGTAGTCCGCCATTATGAAAATAGCTGGTAGAAGCTCTTGCTGAGTATCATACATAGGGACATTTGTTATGTGTAACACATGCTTTCTATAAGAGTTCTGCGAGTCTGCAAGGTAAAGGTGTACACCAAGAACCACATCAGATGCTCGAGATGGAAGCAACAAGCTGACGATGCTGTCAGCGCAGTTCTTCGTCGCAGCGGCAGTATGAACATATCAGAAAGAGCAATAGATATGTGCAATTATATCAAAGACGCGACATCATGCGAGCAGTCAGCTGAGGTATTCTACGACAACCTTGCAATATCAGCCGATATCCGATCTTTAGGAAATCCCGTTCCCTGTCCAGAATAAGAGAGGGTAGCATACGTGCCCTTTGTCAAATATGACGGATTGACGACGACTGAATTGTCCACGATCTGCAGCAGCTGTTGAAGAGATGATGGGGTGGTATAAAGGAAGCGGATTCACCTTTGAAAAGTGCTTCAACCGACTGGGTAGTACCATCACGTCAGGACCTGGATCGTCAGGACTTTCGGCGACTCTCAACTCTGCAGAATGCGATACGTCGAGATTGACTTCGTGTGCAACGTCCAAGGAAACAGGGAATATCGGATAAAAGCTATGCAGAGCATCAGATGTAAGCTGTTGGAAGTTGAATGATAGCAAAAGTCTCACCTTCTCTGCTGCAAAATATATCTGCTAAGATTCGACATGGGGTCGCTAGCAGCCTCCGGTTCGCATATGATAGAATCTACTTCTTCTCCACGTCTAAAGTACTCCTCCTTCCGCAGGTGATACAAGACGTCCACGCTGCACACAGCAAAAGAAATTCCATTCAGTGAGAAGCGGGCAGGATTAGGAAGGAGCCGTATCCGCTGAAATCAATACTTAATTACCTGAGAGCAGGAGAATAGCGGTTGAATAACCCACTGGATCGCTACTGAACTCATCATCAAGCTCACATTGAGGAAAGACTGCGTGGTCGCTGATGAGGTCATTCACGCTTGGTACGAGAAGGACAGTGCTTGCTGGTGATTTGGAAAGAAAATCGCAAATTGGAGCGATGAAATGGCGTTTGAAAATGTCTGATGGCGTCTCGTCAACCATGCCGTCCTGTATGTGAGTGTGTGTAGCATCTACGAATGGCCCAAGCTGATTGGGTCGTAAGATTGAAATATTGAATTGAATGAGTGTTCGTACCAGCAAGACGACGGCAGGTTTTGATGCCTTGAGGTTGCTGATGAGAGTTCTCCATGGTTTGTAGTCGAGATTAGCATCTGGAGTGAATGGCCCGCATGCTATGCACATGTCGAAACTTGCGGCCACGTTACTCGGTGGGGCAGGAGACGCTGGCATCGGGGGTATCTACGCAAAGCATGGTTTTTATCTCAACAAGAAAGCCAGAAAGTCGAAACACTCACAGCCAGAACATCATACGCAATGAAATAACCTCCACCACCGTTGCGCCCTTTGAGTGCCACAACCGCACCAGGAAACAGGCCCACACCACCCAAGCCCTTGTACCCTCCCCGAATCTTGAGATCTGGCGCGAGTTGCAGAGGCACGCGAAGTCCATCACCGTGCGCTCGCGATGCTTCGAGAATCAGCGACTGATCGTTCAGCTTAATGCCTGGCCCAGAAGCCTCAGCGTCTAGCACGATCCGGCCCACGACAACACAAGATTCCTACAACAAAAATCAGCTTGAAAAAAACAGTCGTCAAAATACTCATACCTCGGGGGAACCATTAGGGTGGCCCAACTGGCCGACATCACGATAATGTTTCAAAATGAGTTCGCCAAACCCATCGAGTTGTGTGTCCAGAGCTAGAGAGTCTCAGCTGGAGCAGTATCCATGAGGTTTGCCAGATACAAACGCACTTTCGCTTCGTTCGCTCAATGTTTCATACATGTACCGATCTTGGGCTGCATGAGTGGGGGAGACTGGGGTAATGGTGACTAACACTCACAAGCGCGATCTTGTCTGACCTCTTTCTGACCTACAAAAGTTACCCTACTTGAACTGGCGATCGGGCCATCAAAGTCGTGCTGAAGCTTCACAGGCACGCTCGCCATGCCTCCAAAAAGCGCTTTCGGCGGTTGAGCCGCAGCCTTGAGCGGCCCAGTAAGTCCCTTAGCATTCACCCCTAAAAATTTCGCAGAATTCGCTAGTTTCCCGCGCGCAGAGCCAGTCGCTGCTGAGTTGGACACACTGCTCGCATTCTTGGCTTGTATCTCCCGCTGGATCCGGGCCTTCAGGTCTGCAGCAGATTCGCGCGTAAAGCGGATGATAGTCTGCGCTTTACCGTAACAGAGAGCTTCCCATTTATATTGGAGGTCCTTTGCTGTTAGATTGTACATCTGACATATGGATACACCTGTAGAGCGTGCTCAATGACTGTGTTCTTCGTGGATTCAAATGTGAAATCGTACATTCGCTTATAAGAGCTTCTGAGTCCTCCGCTGAGTCTGTAGCTCCAAGCCATTCGCAAATATCGCTGCGCAAGGAAGACATCTTTTATCAGAGCTGAACAGTGAGAAACGCGTGAAATGAACGCGCCCAGCCACAAGCGCGACATGCGTCACAGTCACGTACATCACATAAGCAGTCACACAAGTCACATCACACTAACGTCACTAAAACTCTAGACTCGGAATTATTATAGATAGCATCTGCAGAACACGGACAGATGAATGTACGATGAGCGGATCCTACTATGCAGTTACTGATACAAAACAGATTCAAAAAAACAGCAGACTACAGATCAAGGAGGGTAGCCAAGCATTGAATCTGAAAGGCATGGGATGGGGTACCGATGATACATAGGGAATACACGAGCGAAACGTAGCGTCTTCAAGCTCTTTGAAGAATCAATAGGTCGGGATGTGGAAGGGCATGGAAAGGAAGGAGAAGAGTAAACGTCTATGCTTCTTCCTGGTCTCCTGCATCAGCGTCTTCTTTCTCTGGCTCTTCTTCCTCGGAATGGGAGAGCGAACTCTCTTTTGCGGGACATGAGCTGTTCGTGGGGGATACGCTTAATCCGCCGGTGTGAGATGTGGGCGGCGATGACGCATGTGGGATACTATGTGTGGCTGTGAGTGAGTCACTGTGCGCGGTAAGAATGGAGAACGGAACTTACTTGTCTGGATTAGGGATCGCAGTACCGACGGTGTTCTGTGGTGCGACCCCGGCTTTGGAGAGTGCATAGTCACCTGAATCGAAATATTTCCGGTCCTGGAGCGCATGCAATGAGAACAAAGGTGAATAGTGAAGACATGTAACTTACCCCTTGCATCTTGGTCAAGATGTTCTTGTGTGCTGGAAGTTTGCCGTACAGTCGAAAGAGCTTCTGCTCCTCCTCCGACAGTTTCTGTACAAGCCATGATGAATATGTGGCCTGGCATGAGGCATCGATAACTCACACTGATGTCGATCTTGTTGCGCTTGGCCGGCAGCATGGCGAAGTAATGAGCAGAACGAGCTAGAGACAAAAGACGATGAAGGAGGAGGAGCTAGAAAAGCCTTCGAGAGCGTCGAAGAGGAAGCCCAACACCGATGAATTGAATGGAAACAAAAGTTTGTGGATAACTTTCCGTTTCTAAGCGTTTCCAGTCTTTCCCTCAAAGATGTAATTACCTAAGCGGAGTGGCGGAGTCTCAATCAGACATTTCAATTATACCCGGCATCGGATGTCGGATCTCATATGTCACAATCAGTTTCAGCAAACTGATTTCCCAAGTCAGACTTTGTTGCAGAACACGTTATAGATCCCAGACATCCGTAAAACAATCATCTGCACTACCCTGAACCACCTGACCATCCATGCCAAAGTGTGTGTAGAAACTGTATTCTTGATCCGCGGTGTTGTTCTTCACCTGTAAGAAGATGTCTTGATGAGGGCCTCCGTCCGGAACTTGTGAGACAGCAATGGATCCAGTTTCATCTTCCACACCAAGACCACCCGAATCATCAAATACATCAGTTAGATCGAACAACAACTCGTCTTCGCAGCTCCATTCTTCATCAACAAGGACGTCAAACTCCTCCACACCTCCAGGTTGGCGCCCCAAAAACGTCAAGTTTGCGCCAATCAGAGTGCGATGACATGTCAAGGGAGGATGAAACACAACACGTTCGAGCTCGGCATCTTCCATGTTCGCATCGTCTTGCTCGTGATCAGGTTCTAGATCCAACGCGAAGCTATCGTCTTCACTTTCAGTTAGATAGGACCGTGCCAAAGGGGGCGTAGTGCTACGTGGTTGAGATGAAGAGCCTAGGCCTTCGATAAGAGAATCGTCCGAATGCGTGGTCCATGCGCCAGAAAACGTGGTCCAGGGCAACGCTTCTTCGGGCCAGTCCTCCAAAAGATCATCCATGTCGTTCGGCACGGTCTGCTGGATATCAATAACCGGAACGGAATTATCCATGTGAATGTCAGGGAGATCGGGCCAAGCTAGAGGGAAATCAATTTTTGTGTTGTTGAATATGGCGTCATCCTCAATTAGTTGATTTTCATCCCCAGCTGAGGAAGTCAATAGAGTTGAGCGTGCGGCGATGACCTGGCTCTGAGTAACTCGCACGGTTGTCGTTCCTGAATGGGAGAATTCATACCTTGAAGCGGGTCTGGGGGACTCCCGCTCTGAATATCTGCTCCAAGGACTCACACAATACGGCTTCTGGTGCGAGTTTCGAAGCATTGATTTGCTCGCCTTCGTCCGAGTCTTGTGAGTCGCGAGAGGCAAAACACAAGGAGAGAGCTGCCGCGGAGGCATGGAGCACAGATTGATGGCGAGCGCGTGCGGTCTAGAAAGATATTTGTGGCATGCACGGGCAGAAATATAAAACGCACCTTAATTAGTCGCTTACAATGTGCTACGAAATGAGGATTTGGGGACCGCCGCATGATTTCGAGAATGGATTGGGCGACGGAAGGAAAGTACTCTGACTCCATGTCGAGTCTCTGTACACTGTCAGGGCGGTTGAGCAGAAAAGGTACCAACATACTCTGCACCACGTGCCAAAGATAAGGGGATAGCGTCTGAGCCATATGAGAGCGCATATATCCAACTCTGACTGCATAAACGCACCCAACAAGCTGATTGAAAAGCTGCTCTGTGACGCGCTTGAGGAGGAGCTCAAAGGGCAGGTACAGGTTATCTGCGAATGGGCTGGCACCGCTGAGAAGGTTTGTGCAGTCTTCGTGATCGCCTGTGGTTTTCCAAATATAACATAGATCCACCGCCACGAGAATAGCATGTGTGCGGGATGTATGGGATAGGGACCGCGATGGCGTCAGAGTGACTGCAGGGGGGATTGTGCGTGGGTAGATGACGCAGAGCCAAAGAGCTTACTTTTGGCGTAGCCGTCGTCGTCAATGTATGCATCAGAAATGGTATTTAAACCCAGCTGAAGTGCGTTCTAGAGTGACTTGTCACATCAGAAAAATGGAAAAAAGGTGGCTTTGATACGTGCTTCGTTGAGGTCATTGCGGAGGTGGCGCATCAACGCAGAGTGCGCGATTGCATCCGCAGGGACAGCCTGGCCGTCCAGAGAACCTGAAATAGAGAAAATCAAATCTGAAAGTAGGAGAACGTCCAATTCTTTTGGTAGTCTGCCCTTCACTTTATGAACGACGTTAGAAGGAGAGCCATGATAGAGCTTGTGCACGATTTTTAAGTTCAATAGACATTGTTTAGACGCAGCACGAATTGACGAGGAGGAAGAAAAGGAGGGCATTAAGAGAATTATCGATTCAAATTATTATAAATATGTAAGTCTAAGTCTAGATTGCCAAGTCTATATATGGGTGTTAGCCAAGTCTGTATTGCCTCGTCGGGCGTTTATCAGTAATCTGCCCAGGCCCACAGCCCCATCCGCTGCTGTATAACGCCCTCTCTTTCTACGACCTACAGACAGCACGGGTCTTCAACGGTCATGGTGCGCGCTCTCTTTCTGCTTTAGAATTCACAGTCAAACAATTCTCCTTTATCGTAGTCGTCCGTCGAGCTAGACCAGAAAATACAAGATGTCTTCAAACGCATCGAGAAGGAACGCAAATTCATCGACGCTTCACGTTTAATCAGACAAGCAACCACAAATCCCGATGTTCTGCGTCAAAATGATGCAAAGGTTCGCGAGGCAGAGCGGTCGCTTTCTTATTTCGAGGACACTCTCCGTGAGCTACAAGCTCGCAAGCTACAACAGTCTCAGCGCGATGATCCCTCTAGATCGGGCACTGCTATATCTCCCCATCAACAATTATTCAAACCAGGTCGTTCCTCTGATAGAGATCGTTCACTTCCCCGAATCCCCCCCTTTGATCAAGATTCTACTCGTGGCGCCTCTTCTAGCGCCACTCTCGTCCCCGGCGATGATACAGATGGCGTTCCCAAGGCAAAGCAATATACAAACCTCGATCTTATCAAAGCAGATACCCCCCTTACAACTCCAAAGATATCTCGTATGCTTCATCAACTCGAGTTCAAACTACAGGTCGAAATGCAGTACAAGAAGGGCATCGACAAGATGTCCAAGCTTTATCAGGCAGATGGCGACAAGAAATCTCGCGCAGATGCAGAGAGCAAGCGCGTTGAGAGCGAGAAGAAGATTCAACTCCTACAATCCGCTCTCAAATGCTACAAGAACCTCCATATCCTCGATGACGTCGAGGAAGAAGAGCAGCCAGCAGGTCAGTTCTCTTTTCCCCCCTCAATTCACATAATTTCAAATCTCATGGGCTAGGTCCTGATGGCGAACGTAAAGATAATCTACGTGCTAAGCCATTATCCGGCAAGCTCTATGTGACTGTCAAAGGAGCACGCGAACTCGAACATACTCCAATCGTAACCGGTTTTAGATCCCGTTCTTCCTCCAAACAGGTCCGTGAGACATTCGTATCCCTTAAAATCGAAGGAACGCAACGCGCTCGCTCCCACCCCTCACGGACCGATCGCTGGAATGAAGACTTTGAAATCACCGTCGACAAAGCTAATGAGGTCGAGATCGCGGTCTATGATAAACAAGTGTCTGAAGTTCACCCGGCCCCTATTGGATTGCTTTGGATAAGAATCAGCGACCTTGTCGAAGCACTCAGACGGCAGAAGGTTATGATGGACAGCCAGGGTGGCTGGGTCACTGCGGGTGCTATGGATGGTGACTCTCCTGTCAATCGTTCCCCCCAGCATATGGGTGGATTCGGCGATGTCAATGCTCCTCTCAATATAGAACCTGATGGAGCAGGTAATCCACCAGGCGGTACAACGGCGTTCACGAGCCAGAACGAAGGCATTGATGCGTGGTTCGCGGTCGAACCGGTCGGTGCCCTTGCATTGCATCTCAACTTCGGTAAGTGACTTCCAAGTTTGTGAGTCGGATTCTTATGCCGAGTTTCAGTCAAGGAGAACGTACGCAAGCGCCCGCTAGATGCTCCCGGTGGACTCGGCCGCCAGGGCGCTGTCAGGAAACGAAAGGGTGAAGTTCACGAGATGAATGGCCATAAATTTGTGCAACGGCAATTCTATCAACTCATGCTTTGTGCCTTTTGCAACGACTTCTTACTCAACGCCCTGGGTTATCAATGCGAAGACTGTCGATACACCTGTCACAAGAAATGCTACGAGAAAGTCGTTACCAAGTGTATATCAAAGTCAAATACTGGGGTACGTACCTTTCCCCCCTCTTCCATAGTCTCTCACACCTTCCTCTCTAGGAGGGCGATGAAGAGAAGATCAACCATCGCATCCCCCATCGCTTCGAGCCCCTCACAAATATTGGCGCGAATTGGTGCTGCCACTGCGGTTACATGCTTCCCCTCGGTCGCAAGAATGCACGCAAGTGCTCAGAATGCGACATCACCTGTCATGCCAACTGTGCGCACCTCGTGCCTGATTTCTGTGGCATGTCAATGGAGACAGCCAACCAGCTCCTCCGTGATTGGCGCGATATCAATCGCGCGCGGGGGGGTAAAGCAGCAGCAGTGGTATCACGACCCATAGCCCTCGCTCCTACCCCGCAGACCCAAACGCAAGTGCTTCCACCTCCGGAAGTGCCGCTCAGCGACAGTCTGGATAGGATGCAGCTTACAGGAGGAGAGGTGGCTCCTGTACCTGGGATGGTCGTTGATGCGTTTGGGCGTCGTACACCTACGCAGGATGGTGTGGATCCTCGTTATTATCAGCAGCAACCACCGTCTAGTGTCCCTCCTCGTCCTCCCCCAGGTGCTCGGGTCCCGGTGCCCCCTGCTTACCCCAATGAACAGTTACTGCCTCCCCCACCACCGCCTCCGCCACAGGCACCTATGGTGTATGAGCAGGAAGAGTACTCAATCCCCGCCCCCCAGGTATGTTTCTGTGTTAGTGGTGTTAGCAGGTGTGCTCACAAAAGTCTAGAAACAGACCCCGTATCCGCAACCGGGTTTGCCGATGCAACCTCCACCTGGGCCCCAGTATGCACCGCGGCCCCAGGACCCTCACTTAGTCCCGCCCGTTCAAGCGATGTCTTCGACGCAGCGAGTTGCAACTCGCAAGCGTAAAGTTGGCCTCGACGACTTTAACTTCCTGGCTGTCCTGGGTAAGGGTAACTTCGGTAAAGTCATGCTCGCGGAGGAGAAAAAGACAAACGGGTTGTTTGCCATCAAAGTCCTCAAGAAGGAGTTTATTATTGATAACGATGAGGTCGAGAGGTATGTCTCATAAATTTGATGCGATCAAGATACTTAATAATAATTTGTAGTACCCGTTCAGAAAAACGAGTATTCTTAGCTGCTGCTCGTGAACGCCACCCGTTCCTGCTTGGTTTACACTCGTGTTTCCAGACTGAGACGCGCGTGTACTTTGTCATGGAGTACGTTAGTGGCGGTGACCTCATGTTGCACATCCAACGCAAACAGTTCTCGCTTCGCCAAGCCAAGTTTTACGCATCGGAGGTTCTTCTTGCTTTGGAGTATTTCCACGCCAACGGTATCATCTACCGTGATCTGAAGCTTGATAATATCCTGCTTACCCTTGATGGACACGTCAAGGTTGCTGATTATGGTCTTTGCAAGGAGGATATGTGGTATGGCTCGACCACGAGCACGTTCTGCGGTACTCCTGAGTTTATGGCTCCCGAGGTACTCGTTGCATCTCCTTGTTGTGAGGACCGAACTGACGTTGATACAGATTCTGCTGGAGCAACGATACGGCCGCGCCGTAGATTGGTGGGCATTTGGTGTCTTGACGTATGAGATGTTGCTTGGACAATCGCCTTTCCGTGGCGATGACGAAGATGAAATCTTTGATGCCATCTTGGAGGATGAGCCTCTGTATCCCATCACCATGCCGAGAGATGCTGTTTCCATCTTGCAAAAGGTTGAATGTCCCCGTGCTCTCCTTTCTATGCTTGCTGATGGTGATCTTGCAGCTGTTGACCCGGGATCCCACACGTCGTCTGGGATCTGGGAAGGCCGACGCTGAGGAGATCAAGAGGCATCCTTTCTTCAAGGATGTAAGTTTTGACGATGTCTTGAACAAACGCATTCCACCGCCGTACTTCCCCACTATAGTAAGCTCGATGTTTCAAGTACAAAGGAACGATGTTTAATTTCATTTGCAGAACGGGAGTGCGGATACCAGTAACTTCGATGAAGAGTTTACAAAGGAGCAACCGACATTGACGCCTGTTCATGGACAGTTGTCTTCGAAAGACCAACAGGAATTCAGCGGATTCTCATGGGTGAGTACGGTGCCTGTTTCTTTGTTACTCCCCACTAAATAACTTGCGCAGGTCGCTTCTTGGGCAGATGTATGATTCGGACTCTACGCAGCATTGTCATCATCTGTCTTTGTCTTGTCACAATAATACATACATTTTTTTGTTCTTCTCACCTGTACTTGGATAGTCTTGGCAAAGTTCATGAAAGCGATCATGTAGCGTACCTGTCGAACAATTTCACTTTTCCTCTTAAGCCACTCAGCGCTAGCGTTTGGAGTTTGTAGACACGACGTGGGCGCCTGTGCCGGGCACGGTCGTTCTATCTTCGAGCACTTCGTCTCGTTGTCCACGCATCAACTCATAGAAGCTTTGCCAGAGGGAGGCGATGGTTTCGTATTCACGAGTCATGCCTATTACTTCTTCGAGCTTGCGATTGAGTACGTTGCTGGATGAGAGAAGGTCTTCGAAGCCCTGTGGATGCGCGTCGGTTTTAAGATGTGTGTTGGGTTGGGTAGTACATACTGCTGTGATGTCTAAGGATAGTCTGTCGCGCTCGCGTTCAAAGAAGGAGGGTTCTGATTGTGACATCGAGTAGTACTGGCTAGTGGAGGATTTGGCTGAAGGATGGGAAGATCGCGTCGTGTTCTGAATCTTATGTCATCACACTTACAAGTTCGACGTTTCAACTTTGCCCTCAGGGGCCTAGCTAGGCTAACGGAGCGCTGACCAGCAGGAATCCGTTTCTGACCGAGAAACTGACAGCAAACAGTATTGGTAGGCAAAATAATCAGAATAGAATATTTCGGACTTTGAAAAACCATGGGAAAACGAGTTTATTTTTTAATCTATACAACGATATTCAACCGTAGGCCGACTACATAGATATAATCCTTGATAAATGGACGATTTCATATTTTCTTCTGAACGACAACGAGGCAGACATCCTCGAAGACGAAGAAGGTCCACATGTGCTAGCAGCGGCACTTATCACTGGAGCAGAGGTTGCCCGCCAAGAGCGCATCAACAATCGCCACCTCAACAGATTATACCTTTGCCGTTCACAGCTTCTTCCAAATCCACGAGAAAATACACCCTGGCAAGTGTTGTATGAGAGTCAGAGTGACCGTGCTTTCAAAAATTGAAGGGACATAGCTGTCTAACGTGACGGACGCCGACATCGAATGAAGTGATTGACGAAAACTGGCTAGTATCAGGAGCTATCAATTTGAGCCTGTGCAGGGTGGACCATTGGCCGAGAAGAACGGAGAGAACTTACCTGTGGCATGTAGTTCTTTTGACAAGACACTGTGAAGTCTTTCGACGCTACACTGTTACAATGTAACTCACAAAGTGCGTGCGAGCGGTATTAGGTCAGCCGATATCGTTGGCGTAGTGGCCCAAAACGGAAGAATTCTAGTCGGATTAATCTGTTGGGGGGGGGGGGGGGGGGGGGCCCTCAATAGATTAAAATAAACTAAGGTTTATGAGGGGGTGCAAAATTATGTCGGTGTGTCAATGTGGCGTAAATTGCGAGCGGCATCGCGGCGCACCTTCCTAAAGTAATAATATTTATTCTAATCCGATTATTTCGAGCCTACGGGAAGTCATCCATTAGTGTGTGATCTTGATGCGAGATATAAGGTTGATGGAGGTGCGCGAGCTTAATCAAGAATTGTACATCAGGAAAAAACCCAAAATGCCGTAGCCCGGGTGACAGCTATATAGCGCTTTTTAGGCACAGTAGCACTATGTAGGCACGGCTTACGCTACAGTGACCTATATAGCGCTATATAGTCTTAAGCCATGCTACAAGCGGCTATATGGTTGGGGGGTGCTACAGGTAGCTACAGGAGCTACCACTGCGGCTACAGGCAGCTACAGGTGCAATTGTAGTATGTACGTGACATGTCGTTGTATCTAATTACTTTATAACACATGCGCAAAACATTTCGCCATCAATGAACTCGTTGAAATAAAAATCGTTTGCCACCTCGTATGCATTTCCGCTTCTCAATCTCAAATCTACTGACTGTCCCATCCTTGGTATTAAATGGCATGGCCGCACAATTTCATCAACGTGGACTACAGCAGCGTTGCGGCGAAGTTGGCGGGTTGAGCACGAGACCTGTCGCATTCGAGAGGAAGGGTCGGGTGGTTTGAAAGGTGTGAACCACTCAACATAAGCGAGGGCTCTGGAATATGCGCCGAACTGGTGAGGTAGGGTGAAAATAGCGCGAACTTGGGCTACTCGTACACCTGAAACAAGACTATTATCAAAATGACCGCTGAGAAACTCGGCAAAAAAAATACCCTCAAGAGTATGCAAATGCGAAGAGCGAGGCCTGTCTGCTATCAATGCCATGTCAAACTGGGCTGGGGTACCAGGCTTCCGGCCTGATGGCAACTTTTCTGGAGTTGCTCTGATGCGCCTTTGCTTTGGCACGTCGCTAACTCGTAAATCTGGTGGCGTCACAATCACCACTTGACAATAAAGATCGAATCGGTCTTGAAGACCAGGGACTATGGTGTTGTGCGGGAGATTCTTGAGTAAGAACGATTGGAGAGCAGGGAGGAACTCAGTAGCACCGTGTGCTGTTATGATGGTTTGAACAGATTGGTGAGGATGCGTGGGGACTTTTGCAAGGACATGGGTTGCTTGAAGTGGTTCAGCGGCGGGAAGATTTGGTGTTTCCGACTCTGAGTCCGTGTCTGAATCTGCGTCGACATCGTGTGGGTTTGAGTGAGGCTGTTGTGACAACCAATCCAGGTATGCGCTACGTATAAACACGGCTTCCTGGCGTTGGAGCCACAAAGCCATTTGTTCCTCGTAGTCCCGTTTATTGCTAGCACGGTATGAGTCCTTTGCGAAATCAATGTGCAAGCGCTCGGGAAGTTCTGTGTTAAAGCCATCAGCTGCGCCAAACAACGTGATGGACTGCACATAATGAGAGAGCTGGTGTAATTTCGGTATGTTGAAATGCTCTCGAACAGCGAGCTCCTTGAGGATGTCTTTATTGGCGTGAAATACAGTCAGGGCGGTTTGTAGGGCTTCGAGGGACTCAGTCGTCTGAATGTGCAGCTGGGCATAATATGAGAAGTCAAGAATAGATCGTGCAACTACCAAAACACGACTGCCAGGCATGACATCAAAACATCATCTTAACGACTCGATAAACACACACCTAGGTACTGCCCCGCTCAATAAGCCAACAAATACTCACTGCATCTCTTTATGTTCGTGTCCTGTCCACTGCTTCACACTCGATATCCCTTTCTTGAAGTGTTGAAGGCCAGGATAATTCGGGATTGCCTTGAAACGTGCGTCCATTTCATCCTCCCCAATAATATCAATGCACCACTTCACAAGGTGGTCTTTGAACACACCTTTGTGAAGTTGATGCAGAAGGTCGGGTGTGAACGCTAGAAAAATGTCCACGTGAGGCAGATCAGCCCAGAAAGGCTTGTAAACGGCGCGTAGACCATTGGCCTCGAATTCCGGAGGATGCTGACCAATCTTGCGCTTGTGCAAGATTTCTTTTGTTGACTCTGGATCACGCATTGCCGAGTTGAGTGCATCCCCTCGCTTATTTGCTGCTACAACGCACTTCAGACATCGGTTCTCTTTGCAACAACTGACCAAACACTGCTCCGGGAAATCGGCGACATACGCTGCAAGAATTGGGTAGACACGACGAACCCACGAGTCTGCACACACCATTTCGACACTGTCGTTTCCAGCACCGATGAGAGGTTGGAGCAGTAGAGCCATGCAATGGTGGAAGAGGCGGTATCCAGCCAAGGAGCGTGCATCGGGGGTGAAACAGTCAAGTTTGCTAGCTGGTAAGTAACCAATGAGGACGGTTGCGCGTGCTGATGCTTAGCGCCTTTTTGCTTTAGTGATGTTTCCAATGGACATGTACACTGGCCATGCTGACTTATCCCCTTGGAACTGCGACAACGACATTTTGTCTGAAGATAGAATGATTGGTGCTATCGTTGCACCCTCTGGCAAGGTGTTCTGTGTGCGAGGTCAGTCCGTTACTTTGTCGCTCCCTCTCAAATAGTCTTACCTGTTTCTCGCCCCACCAGTCTGCTGTCCACATCTCGTCGATGACTCTATGTTGCCCTGCATGGTCTGCATATGCTTTGGCAGGTGAGTACGCCATATGTTCTTTGAAGGCAGGATTGCCAATGAGCTCTTTCACGCATTCTACAGGGTCCTGGCTCCACAATTCAACCTCTTCTTGCAACATTTCACCTTTCTCATCCTCGAGGTTTCCACGCACAGTCACCTTCTTACAACTCCATCCTGGGCCGCGTGGAAGTTTGTTCATGTGCTGCAAGAACGAGCGGTTGTTATGAAATGAAAGTTTTGTGTCTGGTTAGGGTATCAATATTGTAAGTTCAAATTTTGATCAATGTTTGATCAACACTTTCAAACTTACTATGGGCAGTTTCAGGAATTCTTCGGTCCGCATCTGACCAAGGTTCTTGACGAGCCAGTGGGCCAGATCCCACTCTTCCCTGGTGAGTGATATCTATTTAGTAGATGCTTTGCCAGCGCATTCGAGCACTTACTTGTCCTCAAAAGGCGACCATGGATCGTCACCCTCTTCCTCTTGGTATGTTCTATATTTTTCAAAACTCGTCTCCCCCTCATGCAGTGCCCAGCCAGCATCTGTCCGAGGTTCGAAATATTGGCCGTTATTGGTGAATGACATCCCATCTTCATCTTCGACTTCCTCGACTGTAACACGACGAGTCTTGCTGAGCACTGGGTTATCGTCCGTATCTGGAGACGGGTGCGGGTGAACATGGCCTGGAGCTGCATCTTGATGGGGGAAGTCAACATCTGGTGCGTCGTCTAAGTTCTCTGCCTCTACTTCTTCGATCATTGATTCATACTGCATTCAACATTCAAGACACCCTACAATGTGTCTCTTGAGACCCTCGGGTGTAGTTGTTACCTTCCCACAGAATACACAGTGGGGCATGCTGGGTTGTCTGGTGTGATTGACAGTGTGATTGACACGAAACTCATGTTAAGCCGTGTTGTGCCGGCCCTAAGGTATGTTGACGCCACAAAAAATGGAAAAAACACGCTAACGCTATCCTGTCCAGGCTCAAACCGTGTTCCAGAAGGTCGACTCCTTCTTGGACTTGCGGAGACCAAAATCGGACTATATTCGAAGTTCCATGACCTACCGCCATGAAGTGCTACCTCGGACTATATTCGAAGTTCCATGACCTACCGCCATTTGACTGGCATTCAAAGTTCCATGACCTACTGTGACCTACCACCATTCGACTGGCATTCGAAGTTCCATGACCTACTGCCATTCGACTGGCATACATGTAAGTGTCTTCAATCTACCTATGGTACTCACCTCATTGGTGCCCGGATCTAGTTGTGGCGCAGCGCCTGGTTACTGCTGCGCCCAGTTTGAGTCTAGACCAGGCCGACCCTCAAGTGAGTCCTCATACCAGCCCTAATTGTGACTAACACGAAAGTCGTTTGCAGCGATGTGACCCTTGCAAGTGACCATACTGTCACAGACGCAGTTCATAATATGGAGATTGACCCGAATATCGTTGAAAATAAAGGCGATCCACATGGTGCGCCCTTATTCTGAATGACACTTGACTAAAACTAACTGACAACTAAGCTAGGGTAGTAATGCCATGAGCTGCAAGTAAGAGCTCCAACAGTTGAACCTTGCGTGACTCCTCACACCGCTTTTTTTCAGCATTCCATTGCACCCTTATCACCTCCCGCACCAAATTTTGGTGAGCAACAGGACCTTGTATGTGCTCTGAGAGCTGCGCTCTGCATGACTCATCACAAAGCCTAATCTCTGCATCCCAGTGCTCTAGGACAAGTGTTTGCAGGTAGGTCTGCGACATTTTGATGGGTCCTGGAGTTTGGCGATATGGCGGCAATGGAAACTGAATATCAAGAGCAGGCTTAACCTCCCTTGGTGTATGAGGTACCTCCCTAGCCCATCCTGGAGCAACGACCATGTGAAATGGTCGACTTGGAGGAGGTACAGGCCTGATGGTTGGTTAGTGTTTGTCATGGTTTATGGTCGAGTATCACCTTTTGCTGACTTCAAGCCTGTTCGGTTTCTCTTCAGCTCCGTTCAATAACAAGATGTTTGGCTTCACGTCGTCTGATTCGTTCGATGACATGAACACTGAACTACAACATCGGTGAGTGTGAGGCGAGCATTGGAGAAGGCAGCCACTTACAATTTATTCATTTTGGCTGTAGTATCGATTTGGCTGTAGTATCAATTGTATGTTTGAAAGGAAAGTCATCCCCGTCCCTCTTATTTATGCCATTATATTGACACCGCTTGGTCAGTTGAAAACTTTAACTTCGTGATCAACAAAACTCGATCAACAAAACTCAAAAATTGTTTGTTGATCCGACGCCACTGTAGGGTTTTTAAAGGCATGCATACCCCTCCTTCTGTCGTCGTTATTTCTACTGACTACCGTCTATCATGCCCGCAAAAGGCCCCTCCAAAAAGGGAGGTAAAACAGCACTTTTGAAGGCCCAGGAGAACCTACGTGCAGAGATGGTGTCAACCACGGGACGCACCGCAAGTGGTCGGCAACGTCGGCCAACCGAAAAAGAAACATATCGAAGTAAGTTACATCAAGCCCAACATGAATGCTTGTGCTCACTTACATGTTTCTGCTTAACAGTTTTAAAAGCTCGTTGAGGAGAAGAACGCCAAAAAGCCTCAGAAACAAAGATGAAGAAGCGCGACTTAAAGGCACTGCGCACTACATACCGGACACATCCCGAAGTATTCAACAGCGAGCCTGCTGGGCTTCTCAGTGATGCTGACAGGGACGAAGACAACATGGTCAGTGTTTTATTTGTCCAGGCACTCCATGTTACTCACAACTACATAATAGTTTTCGGACCACAGTGTACCTACAAGACTACCTAATCAACAGGCACTCACATACAGTGTGAGCAAGACCCCTCCAACTGTCTTGGCCCGAAAACCCACAAGTAAGATCCATACGAAGCCACAGAAAGGTACTATGTCTTATCCTGTATATATCTTAAATTAACACACTTTTTCAGCATCCACAACTGTTATGTCGTTGGATAATGACAGTGACAGTGAGGGCAGCAGCGACAGCAACGATTCGAACAACTTTGTCGATAGCATGGACCAGGATGACACTGAGAACGAGTCTGATTGTCGCGTGGACATCGGCACCAAGCACAAACTGGAGGACTCGGAGGTCCTCAATACTGACATGAAGTTCAATAAAGGTCCAGATGGAACACGCCAACGGTTAAAGGCCAGCGATTTTGACGACGTCACCAAGGATTTGCTCACCACTGCCACGTCTATATACCGCTGTCTAGTTGTGACTCACGCACCTTTTCCAGAGACACTGATCATTGAGACCAAGCTAGCAAAGGATGCCTGGCGCAAGGCATCTAACATGGCAGAGCTTACCATCCAACTTACCCCTTCTCTCATCAAAATGGTACATCTCGTGTCCGCGTCCTTGCCCTACTTGATTTTCTGTTGCATATAGATGATGAGGCGCACATCACAAGTGCGCGGGGAGCTTAAAACAAAGATGCGCATACTGACGGCCTCGTTCTTTGGCTTCCGTGCAAGCAGATCTATACCCGCCATCAAGGAAAACCGTGATCTGGCTGAGTCTCTCAAGGAAGGATCACGTTTTGTTTTTAAGGTGCATGTTTAAATTCAATTTTACCATCCTTAGTCAACGTCTGACTGGCGGGGTAAAAGGACTGGGAAACGAAAAGTGGCATCTACAAGACCGACTTAATCCAGTCGGCGATCAACCATATGTGGTTTGCAAACCGAAGCGACGAGGGTATAGTATATGCTAAATACTTCGATCCTTTACCTGTTCAAACCATGGCGCTTATACTCACAGCAGTGAGTGTATTCAGTGATTCTGATGTTCGTACTGCAACTGAGGTCTGACAGATTGAATGCTGCATCGATGAGTGGATGACTGGAGTAAAGGAGGACATCAAATTTTCGTCACTTGCTTACTCCCCAGGTCTACCTTCTCCATCTCAACTCCCTGCGGCGGTTCGACGAGTGGACTGCTGCTTATAAACTGCTTGGTAAAATTGGTGTCAATCTTCTCGACGTCGCTCGGTATTTTTTATTACTTATGTCGTCCATCATCCAAACTGACATTCATAAAAAGGATGCATGCTGGTGTGGATCCATTCATGGCAGCAGTGACTATCGATAGCTTCACAGATGATGTTTTTGATGAAGCTATTCGAGAGCACGAAGACGAGGCTCGAGAAGCACAAGAATTCTGAAGGGGGTGGTGATTGAGGCGGCTGTATCTCGAGGATTGTATACATGCTCATGCGCTATAGCACCTTAATTGATTCGATTTTGTTGATTTTCGGTCAGTGGCCTGATCTATATTGCGGGAGCTACAGTAGCAGTGTGATAGCATTCTGTAGCACCTGTAGTTGGTTGCTAACTTTTAAAGAGTGAGTTCGATATATGATCCTATTTGATATCTGTTGACGCAATTGCAGAGATTTCTCTACGAGAACGAGAATGCCTCCTACAATCTGAACTCGCTTCTAAAGCCATCACAAGTGATGATGTTGACTTTGGAATGGATTTTGATGCTGTCCTCCCTCCTCCTGGGGAAGAAGCCCATGCTCTCAGCCATGCAGGAGAAGAGATGTTGCTGTACCAGGAACTTGACCAGCTCACGAACGACCACCAAAAGTAAGTTTTTACATTCATACCGTGTGTGTAGCTATCATGACATATTGTCTTCGTCTAGACGCTCTGACTTGCAAGACCGAAGTCAGCGTATTCACGACGAAGTTCACTCATGGTTAGAGCAATATGACGCATTGTCAGAAGCTTTGCAAGCCTACCTTCATGATCATCTGCAACCACCTATCTACGACTCTAACGAACTGGATACATTTTCTATTGAGGTTGTCGACATTTTCAGTGAGTGTATTCGTCCATCATCTAGCTTTGTCTGACATCACTGTACAGCTCGCAAGGTCTGTACTTTCAAACACCAGTCGCCTTATATCAATGTCACATTGATGCGCTATGGCTGCATCGGCTGTTCTGCGATACATCCAAGCATAGCGATTACTATACGAACACTGGCTGTGTACCAGCAAACACACCGTGTGTGTCCACGGCTCAGTATTCACGCCGAGGCAAAAAAGTTATGTCATCTACATAATGTGAGTCACTGCTTCCTCAATCATTACTATATCTGAATTTCCACTTCAGGTTTATTATCATCGCTATCTGGCAACTCAATACTGCATCGCATATGATGTCTATCTCGAAGTTTTGCGGCGCATTGACATGAATATTGATACCCACCTTGGGCATGATACTCCACACTGGTGCATGCTTAACTCTTGCCCTGCCTGTCAATACACGCTCGAAGATGAACCTGCACTGAAATTTTCTGTCCTTTGTGCTTGTGATGGTAATAATTCCGCGAAGCTTGTTGATCCTGTCATTCGCAGAGGCAACGAACATCTTGATCCACGATCTGGTCTCAGTTCCATATGGCTCATGGAGGAATATGTTGATGGCTTCAAAGACGAAGTCCAGAGTGCCCGTACCCATCAAGCCAAGGACATCCGAGTCGACCAGCAACAAATCCAGGACCCTGATGACCCATGGGTAGATGAACCTGACTCAACTGATGCAGAACTGAGCAACGTCTGTGTTGACCGCTGGCGTAATGCAGCGCCAGAGTCCCATAAGAAAATGTTCGCAATTTTCAAGAAGTCCGGCATATTCATCACCATTTGTCGGCATGGATTTCTGCTCACCATTTGTGATATGGTACAAAGTGGAGAACTGTTAGCTAAAGTTTCTCTCATTCACACTGGCCTGCTACTGACATCCTGTACTAGTATGAAGTACCCTATTGCCAGCTTAAAGAAGCTAATGGATGTCTTTGGGCCGAATATTCTTTATGGTTACGACATTAAATGCGCCTTCGAGAAAATCCTCCTTCGAAGCTCATTAGCTGATGACGTGAAGCGGTTGAATATTCAAGGTGTTGTTCCCGCGTTTCACGGACATGCACACAACCGACTATGTCAAGTACAACACCATTCAAAGTACATGGTAGGCGCCGGAAAGGAGGATTTTGAGACATGCGAGCGCATGTTTTCAGAATCTAATGCCCTAGCTGCACAGACACGCAATGCCACAGAGTTCCACTGCCACCAGGCACTAGACGAGCACTTTCGTTTCGCTGATATGGATAAGTATGCTGGGTTATGCACGTATTTATGACTTCACCTGTACATCAATCTGACCATTTATTTAGCGAATTTCATTCATCAGAATTACGTTCAAGCTCTCTCGATCATCAACGCCTCTACTATCTTCCTTTCGAATTTTCAAACATCAACACCCGACATTGATTTTGCAGCCGACTTAGAGGATGAGCATGCTTGTTTGCAAGCCCTCGCACACAAGAAGGATGAAACTTCTGTTGAAGTGGATTATGTGAAGGCTCTTGTTGATTTGGAAGATGCGCAGTAAGACCGTCATCATTTTCATTAAAACACTCTGTTTAATCTATCTAGGGCTGCATATGACAATGCTCGGACCGAGTTCCAAAGGCTCAATTTGAGACTTGATGTGTCACCAAAGGATGCCGGACATGTACGTCGACGACACACAAACACTACAAACAAGTTAGATCAGAAACTCGAGATTGTGGAGGACTATGAACGTCAGATGGCGCTTGAGACACGCTGGCACCCTGAACATCCAGAACGACTGAAGGCACAGTCTCGAATTACGCACCGGCTATATCACAAGGCAGTGAGTGATGTTGAACACCTTGTCGTAATGAGGCTTCTCGAGCTCACGAAAATGCAAATGAATGGTCTTGGTAAGGTTTTCCTAAACATTTTGACTGTGTATTGACATGTATGGTTCCAGGTTACAAACTGCGCACTCAGATATCCACTGCTCTCAAAATGTGTGCAACTGCAATCCGAAGTGCTATCCAACAGTACAACAAGTATGCGGCCCTTCTTAATCCGCCACGAGCCCCACTTCAATGGGAGCAAATTGTTGAATATTCATTCCTTGCGGAGTTCGACTTACTCCGATACAGCGATAGCAACATCCAGGCCAAACGATGGGCGAGTCCCTCCTATTGCAACGCATCAGCTCAATATTTCGAGTTGCAGCGTGCCAAGGAGGAAGTTCAGCGCTTGAATGTAGAGATCAGCTGCTTACTGACCAAGATTCGAGATGATACAATGAAATATCCTGCTGCCATCAAGAAACTAGAGGAAACTGACCCCTTCCTTGCAGGGGAACTGACTCGGCATTGGCAGTATTTAAAATCTGTCAATGCACGTCATTTGTGGCGCTTCCGGAAAACTTGCTCTTTGCCAGGCTATAGCGGCCCCGTCTGTGCAGGCCTTCGACTAGGGCATGCGCAGCCAGATGACTCTGCAATCCCCCATGCTTCGGAGAGGAGTCACAGAGTGTAGTAGAGAGCAAGGAAGAATGCGGTGACAGAGATGAGCTTGAGCAAGTGCAGGATTATATTGATTCACTTGATCATCACATTACGGACACCAGTATTAATGAGTAGTGCACTATTATTTATCAGTAGTAGATCCCCATGAATGCAGTTTTGATGTCGCACAAGTTATCATTGCATGAATTATCAGCACACGAGAAATCTGAGAGGCCTGACCGCAAAGAATGAAGCATTTAATATTGCTGCAGTCACTGTACTATATAACATGAAATCAAAAGCTGCTACAGTCAGGAAACTATGCAGCTGCAAGCTATGGTAATTGGAGTGTTGCACAGACAGGTACGAATTGAAAGTTATCAGTAGTTAAATCGGATCGCATTGCAGTAGATGTGGCAGTAATCAGCTGCACGAGGTAAACACAAGGCAATTCACACTTGCCAGTGATTCGCACACTGCAATACATCTCTCCAGTTCCTGCTCACACATGAATTGGCAGTCTAACCCAATTTCTCGTTCTCCTACTGTCAGTGGCCTCCAGGAGGCACTTGCTTTATTTCCATGCCCAGAAAATATCGCTACTACTGCTGAATCCAGCAAGCGTTGGAAATCAGCACTGATCTCACTGTTGGCACACAAATTTCATACAGACAGCAACCACTTGCAATCGGACGCCAAAGTCGGTTTTCATCCTCTTACTGTCGAACACTACCACACGGGAGCCTCAAAGTTTGAGAAAAGTAGTCAAAGCACCAAGTATCAGAACTGGCAGGCACGCACTGATCACATAAATATAATTTTGCACAATATCTTGGATCTGGTGAGCTCTTTCCATCGTTTTTATGCTGGCTACTTACTGATACACTCAGTGTACGCTACTGGATAGGTTAACAGGTGGTTCAACAGTCTTTTTACACCATCCTGGCGCAGTAGCTCCCAAGTCCTCAATCACTCCCCAAATGCTTAACGCCCATGTCTATGCCAACCCGAAAGTTCTTGCAGAACACCCAGAACTTCATGTTGTGATCGCACAGATCTCCCAGTTGTTTACTGCCCACTATGCTACTCCGTTGGCCGAATTGTTTGCCACTAATTGCTATCGTGCTGGGTGGTCAAGTTCGTCTACTCAGGATCCATATCCGCAAGCAAACAGGACGGATGACTCAAAGTTACCGCTTGTTCCACCTCCCATCACTCCAGGTTCATCGCATTTTGTAATCCCCGGACGTCCAATGGATACCCTTCATCGATTACTTTCCTGCCCTCAGCTCTTATCATATCTCCCCAAATCAGACGCTGGTCACGTTACGTGGGCACCCGCTCAAGTGCCTGTGATACTGCATGGAAAGGCTGCATCGGCATCGGCATCAGCTAAAAAACCTGATAGCTGACGGCAGGTGAAGGGTGACAAAGTCGTGCAATTTACTGCTGCGCACTCAAACACGGAGAATACCCGTAAGGTAAGCGCATGAATTTTTTTTTTTGATGAAATCTAATTACCGATCAACAGGGTGGATTGAGCATTAACGCTCCCGATTATGCTTTCGATTATGATGCTGAGCCCTCTGTTGCTGCTGCGCCCTCAACACCAGTTGTTGAAAGAACAGTGAAAATACCTGCGACTGAACCGGTACTTCAAACTCTGTCATTGGGTCGTGCATATCCTCCCTCATCATTGGACTCGTCCTTTGGTTCTGGACTTCAGCCTCTTGTATCATTCGGCGCTGAGATGGAGGATGTTCTGGAAGTCCTTGGTTACCCAGACACTTTTCACCGGGTCTGTATCCAAATCCAGACAGACTTTCTGCCGAAACGCTGGGTTGCTAAGCTTCAGGATGAGCCTTACCAGGTGCCGAAGGACCATGCTGAAATGATCGGAGAAGCAATGTTGATAGACGCTAAGTGTAATTAGTTCGAATCCTTCTGGGGACATGCTGTTGACTCGACCGTTTACATGTTTGTTTTTGTATAATATAACGCAATATATATACTGCAAGTGTCCCGACTTGCAAAAATTGTCATCCTAAGCATCATGCCCATAGCACCTCGGCCTCATAATGTTCGTCGACTGTTGTCAAAAACTCAATGTCCTTACGTGAAGATTTCAAAGGAGCTTCAGCAGCAATTGACCGAACGCCGGCGTGCTAAGCGA
Organism: Suillus placidus; assembly: GCA_016628565.1. Classification (NCBI taxonomy): domain Eukaryota; kingdom Fungi; phylum Basidiomycota; class Agaricomycetes; order Boletales; family Suillaceae; genus Suillus; species Suillus placidus. The sequence goes on along the minus strand of JABBWD010000028.1, from coordinate 421,043 downwards.
CTCAATGAAGATCAAGAAATTCAAGCAGTTCTCAACTACCTCGAGATGAAGGCAACAGAACTCGCTTTGAAATTTAAGCAGCCCCGACGTCGTTACCTTGAACGTTTTTCACTAGGCTCTGCTCCTCACCACCGCAAATGCAATAAGACCAGTGCTTGGCATGCATTTTTGCATTTCAAAGGTGCCGGTAAGTACTTACTAACATATGGTGTTTACTTCACTAACATTGTTTTCAGATAATGGACGGTCTAATATAGTAGACCTCGTGAAAGACAAGGCCGAATATCACTCCCTCAAGAAGGCTGAGAAGGAGACACTTATCAAGGAATTCGACCAGGTTAAGGCCAGTGCAAGCCAGTGTCCTCCCACCATAACTGCTCGTTCATGTGCAGCTGAGTGTGCACATAGTTTTCAATTTGTCAAGGAAGAGGTACGTATATTGCATGCTACATTTACATATTACTAATACTGCATCAACAGCTTGATGCTTTAAAGCAGCGCGTGGGTGTAGAGGCCATAGTCCTCATGGTCCGTGGAGTTTCCGACTTTGCTATGGCACCAAAAGCTTTTTTTTCAAGTGCTGCTGCTGAGCAGTTTGTTCGCTTATATCTACGGAAGGACATTGCACAGCTTGCAACAGAGTTTGAAAGCACCATCCTGGCTAACGGTGTCATCCTCAGTGAGTCATTTCTTTCATTGATTTTTTCAACTCTAACTACATACATGTATAGCTTCAGCTATGAATCATCGCAACCGTGTCTCAAAAGCAAAGGCTTCAATCTGACTCAACCTCCGCGCATCTCTGTGTAAGTACAAAGTTATTACTTGTGTCGCTTACGCTGACTCAATTCACAGGTGAACTCACTGGTGATGCAAAAGCCTCTGTCGAGTTCATGCACTACGAGGTTCGTGTAGTCCAGCGCTATTTGTAAAGCTTGTCGGATGGAACCACCCGCAATGGCTCAATCCTTCGGACTTGAAAGGTGGCCTCAATGCCCTCGAGAAAGTTGTGGAGGCCTTGTCAAAGGGGACATGCCGTTTCGTCAAGATCACTCGAGACGAAGTCGAAGAACGGCAGCGCCGTATTGCTGCTGGGGAGAAACTCACCCCAGAGTTAGAACCACCTGTGCCTCTCAACAACATTCCTCTCAACAACATTCTTCCTAGCGCAGCCTCAAGCCAAGCAACACAGGCTGATCATGACCCTTTTGACAATACCTCATCTGCTGAAGTTCGTCTCCCTACCGAGGATCAAACCACTCAACAAGCCAGCCCTACGGTGCTTGCTCACACAAGTCCCAGTATCAATTCTTCATCAATACCAGATGACCTCATTGATCCTGTCCTTCGGACCGCTGATAATTGTAAGTACTTATGTTTCTTGGCACTCCGCATGAACCCTAACTTGCTCATTAGCGTCTGCCACTGTTCAGCCATCTCCAACATCACTGGCCGCATCATCCCCACCATCTCCGACATTTTCACCAGTGTCCACCCCACCATCTCAAACATCTTCGCCTGTGCCAACCCCAACATCTTCAACATCACTGCCTGTGTCACCCCCACGAACACCTCCCGTTCATGCGTCATCAGCAGCGGCGTCTCAGACGACTGCTGAAGACAATGTTCTCACGGCAACCACAAATACTCACAAGCGGGTGCAAGTTCAGCCATCAGAAGGACAACCAGGACGGGAAAAGCATGCCCGGAAGCTCACAGAAAGGGCACAGGCATTCTGGGATGATTCAAGCAGAGATAATCAGATGGCCCCAACTGCCATGTCAGGCCGAAGAAAGAAACAGAGAGTCTCAAAGCAAAAGAGCTCTCAGCTTGTGCCGTCTGACCTGGAGAATGCTTAGATACTCATTGTTGTAGCCCCGTGAATATATGTCATGCCCTCGCCACTGTTTTCATTTAGACCTCGCGCACACAACAAGCAACTGAAGTGTCTTTGATAGAAGCAGCAATAACAGTATTGGAGGTCTTTTACAGCGCAAATTAGTGTTATTTGACTGACATATCTATCAGAATATTGTGCATATGACATATATACAAAAAATAGAAACAAAAATGGGGTGATTTGGAACTATGTGTGAGCTCGCTGTGGTAGACAGTGAGCAGACTCTGTTTGGACGTTGTGAGAAGTGGCGAACGAACGTTATTACCCAAAACGGATGTGTGGCAAACATACCAATATAGCCGTAGGTGCTGGTAGTGCTAAGTCACCTAAAACTGCTGGCATCAGGAAAACCTTCCCACGCAAACTTAGAGCTATTTAGATAAATTTTCAACAGTTAGAGAAAGTTATCCAAATTAGAAGGCTAGCCGAAACTATTTTACCTCAAATCAATTAATAAAAATTTACAAAAGGCTATTGCTATTTTAAAAAAATTAGAATGGTCTAGACGAGCTTAGATGTCCCTGGTAAAGCCTTTTCAACATTCTTAGACAACACTAGATAGAGTACTTATTCACACTTATAGAGTACAGGAACAAATTAATGATCATTAAAATGGGGTATTTATGTAGTACATGTGAGTAAAGGATTGCGTCGATTAATTTTTGCATCGTGCTTATGTCAGCGGGAGCGCGCGAGAGACAAGACAGACAGGAAAGAAGGAAATGAAAGAATGTGGAATGTGACTAGAATGAATGCATTGAAATCAGTAAAATAAAAAGACAAAGAAACAAGAGAAAAACTTACATATGCAAGAGACATTGCAGGAGTGCGCGAGGGGAGTGAGTGTGAGGGGTGCACTGTAACAAGAGTTGCAGGCATGTGAATAAGTATGGAAAGGAGAAAGAGATGAAAAACTTACAAGAGAACACAAGATGGAGTCAGTAGTTGCTAGGAAGGGGGTTGTGGATGCGAGAGAATGTGGCAGGATTCAAAGAATGAAGACAAGTGGGAATGGTGCATGTCCGAAACTTTTAAAATTCAACCGTGAGAATAAATTCGGCATTTTCCAGACCGTTCAGTGGTGTCCGAAACTTTCAAAATTCAACCGTGAGAATAAACTCGGCATTTTCCAGACCATTCAGAATCAGTGAAGTGTTCGCTATGATTTGATCAGCGCTGCAAGCCTGCAGCTACCATTTATATTTTCAACTGTCTAATGCACTTGTGAGTGTTTCTATAATATTACATGGACTTGTTTTTTCATTTATCTGCATGTCTGCACATGTTTTCACTCAGTTTTGCATTTCTTCACTTGCTGTATGTACCTGTAGCACACCACAATAACATGTCAGATATTTTTTGTAACATTGTGTTAGTTGTGGACAATTGTCATTAAGTTGTGCTAGACTATAGTGCTTAGAGCTAGCTAGCATTAATTTTGACAACTGTTAAAATTTATCTAAATAGCTCTAAGTTTATGTGGGAAGGTTTTCCTGATGGGTGCGCACCGGCGGTGCTCCATACAAGCAGATACAAGGCGGCGCTACACGTCACATAAGGCCGCTTTACTAAGTCTGTATTGTGGGAAATATAGGTGTTGATAACCTGATGTGACTCGATAATCTGGTATCTTCATCTTGCCAGATGGTGAATTGGTTCTTCGGATCGTTACATGCCTCGGCTACTAGTAGTCCATCCTTTCCAAAAAAAGTCGAGTCCGTAATTAATCCCTGGACTATCTCAAACCGAGTGCTCAATGAGCGGGTAAAGTTGTAGATGCTTGCATCGATGTGGAGCTCTTGGAACGTTTAGGAGGCGAGCCGAGGAATTATTAGGTCAAACAAACGCGCGCCACCAATATTAATTGCCACTGTTACGTCCCGGTCAAGGTTTGAGCCACCTTCTTGCATCGATGTGGAGCTCTTGGAATGTTTGGGAGGCGAGCAGAGGAATTATTAGGTCAAACAGACGCGCGTCACCAAAAGGGCATGTGGCGAACGTCAATATTTGAAGAATGAGGAAGGCTCCAACAGAATTCGGCGTGTGATATGCCTGAAGCCAAGTGAATCATGCCTGGGCCAAGAACATACTCAGACGTAATAGGAGGCAGCTGCCAGTGATGCCTGACTTCATCATATCTGGAGCATCAGGCAGGTATAAAGGTGCAGCCCATCCCGACATCAATTTCCATCAATACCCCCCCCCCCCCCCTTTCGCAGTGCTCAGCAGAATCAGCTACCAACTCACGATGAATAGGATCCAGAATGTTTTCCATCATTTCAGCCTTGTTCGAGTGGATGATATCAACCAGTTCGTGGGCAATCACACTGGTGATTCCGTATGCGTGCATCATGGTAGCAACGTGCTTCCTATGCTCACCAATGCTCATAGATACAGGTCCAATGGGTGAACGAGCCAAACCGGGTAGATCGGGATCGAGCGAGGCTCTTCTTTCCACGGGTAGACATGTTTATGAGGACCTATCCAGTGGTTGGTCCATTTGGTGTTGATAGATGCGAAATTGATGACAGCGTGAAATGATTGAACAACCAGCTCGGAGTCGCCCACAATGAGTTCGAGGTGTTGCAATTCGACCAGCAGCCCGACGGAAGCTATGTGTGAGTGTAGTCTTCGGTTACAGTAGTATCGAGAATTTATTTGTCCCTTTTATACGCAGAATCCGTAGCGGGAGCGACAATGTCAATAGGTTGGTCCTTAACCATCCCGCAGGCCCGGTGTGTGTTTTATTGGTGACTATTTGGCTCAATGACTGACGTCATTCCAGCTCACGATTGAGCCAGCTCCTCTTGTGGACGCTCCGGACTTCAACAAGCAGTTCTGGAGACTTGTTGGGCCGCAGCCGGAGTTCATAATCCAGAATGTTTTGAACGCCAGGTCTATCGCAGTGATCGAGGACCCTGCCAACCCAGACAACTGCATTGTCGTGAGCCATGCTGAGACTGACGAGGGTAGTCCCGTACGTGTGCATCACGACAGTGACGTGCTTCCTATACTCACCGATATCATAGTTCTTGCTCCAGTCCATGAGCATGGGTCGAGTGACTCTCTACAATATAGAATCAATACAGTATATTACGATCGATCCAGCGGTGGGTCCACCTGGCGTTGACAGATGCGGTCACGGTATTGCTAACACCGTGAAATTATAGCAAAACCAGGTCAAATGCGCCGACAATGAAGAAGCAGCACATGTGTTCCAGCTCGACCTGCAGGACAACGGAAGCTACGTGTGAGTGTGGTTTTTGGTGCTAGTGGTAACGGAAAATCATTCGCCCCCTTAATGCAGAATCCATGCGGACGGCGATAACACCAATAGATTAGTCCTCAATGACGCAAACCAAGTCCGTTTTTCCATGGGTGACCATTTTTGGCTTTATGACTGATATTACTCCAGGTCACCAATGAGCCAGCTCCTCCCCCGGACGCCCCGAACTTCGAAAAGCAGTTCTGGAGGCTCATTGCACCGTGACCAGCTATTTCGGTCGGAAAGCAAGGAAACCGAGGTACTGTTGGTTTGATTTAAGCTATCCATCGGGAAATGATTGTACAATTAGCTGTCAGTTGTGATTTTGTGACTCTCAAGTTGGTAGTGGGATATCTAGGAAGTGGCCACTCTGTGAGGTCTGCGGAAGCTTTCTTACCAGCAATAAGGGTCTGCTGGGTCCCGCCCATAACGTCGACAGCCCCAATAGTCGCATACTCCTTCAGCTCTTTCAAATTTCAGGCCATTGAGACTGTCGATACGTTAACCTTTAGTTCAAGGCAATCTGACCGATGTTCATATTTGTGACCGCGCGAGAATCGACAACCAGCGGGGGATCAGTACTGTATGGAAAGCCTAACGGCCGCGCTCTGTTACCACCTGTGACATGGCCCATAAACGGTAGTCACAAGTTGTGGACTCCGTACACCTCTGATGTTGCTTTTATTATTTTTCTCAAGACTTCTCAGTACGCGGATTTTGTTGCGAGCACTATAGGTCATTAACAGAGCGCGGCTGTCCGGCTATCAATCAACTAGTTCACGACAAATCACCACTCGTCTAAACTATCATCCCCTTCGTCGTCCGTGAACTCCCAGACAATCAAACCATCGAAATCCTCCTGGAGGACTGCATCAGCGTGTCCAAGTTGAATGTCAGGTTCGTCGTCAGCCAGTAAAGCATCCAGCTGCCTGTGATGAGAAACATCTGTAATGAATTAGCATGACCTACACGTAAAAATCAATGTGAAGAACCCAACCTATACCGCGCCCACCACGGACCCCTCCCATATAATAAAAACCGCTATCATCTTCCTGGAAATGTAAGTCTTCATGATTCGCGAGCAAAGGTAACTCATCATCATCTGTAGGCGTGATTTCAGCAGGTAAATCGTCACTGAGCTGGATGGCATTGAGCATATCCAAGTATATTCCCCAGACGGAGTTGCGGGTGATGACAGGACACCCCAAGTGGTCGTAGCAAGAAGCAAGGTGATCACCGAGAGTTGGCGGCACAAGGTCAGATACTGTGTGCGAAGGATTGATATAGGCACTACGAATTCGATCAATAGCGCCTGGCTCAATGCCGATCTACACATAGCACATGAATTAGTGCTATGTCAACAATGCCAAGCCAGACTAAGATACCTTGAAATCGAGTGCTCCAAAGTCTTCAGGCGAATTATATATCAGCTCCGGAATTCCATGTGGTAACACCTTGTTACGATCGCGGCGTTTCGCAGTGTTATTAACACGATCCTTGTATGCATTCAACTCTGTTTGCAACCACGGGATAAAAATCCAACGAAAAATCATACTATTCAAGGAATTTTTTGATTAAGTGTAGATACCAGCGAAAATATGATCACTCACATTTGCAGGGTATTCCCGGCATCATACCAGCCATTGTGCACACCAGCATCCAAAAGATTCTCGAAACCGGGTGTGAAACGGCGCCGGAGCTGAGACCACGTTATTTCTGGCATCACGTTCTTCTTGGTGCGCATCCAGCGGTGCTGGAGCGTACCTTGTAGTGCGGGATCGTGCCACTGACGGAGCAGGGTGTGTCCATTGGCAATCCCATTATATGCTGATGTTTCTTGAGTAATATTCAGTTTGCTGTATCATATCTTGTATCGATCTTGTATCGGCAGGCCGCATATCATGCCTTCCACTGGTCCAATTTCAAAGTGTTCGTTTGCCGGAGTATATAATAACGCGACCAGCCATAAGTCACGTTCGAATTCATCGCACTTCCTGCCATTCGTAGACGACGCAGGGGTGCACGAAGCCCTCTTACCTATTATGGCTACGTGACGCTGACTAAAGGAGCGCGGCTGTTAGGCTTTCCATAGTACTGAGTAATCAGTCCCAGTGAAAGCCCACATATATAGCGTCTGATTATTTTATGTTTGTACAGAATCACCGCTCACACGAACCTAGTGTTCAATCAGGTAGGGATCAGTAGGTGTCAGGTTTTGGGTCGAAGAAGTTTACATTCATAAGAAATATTGTCCACATGCTCAGGCTGTAGCGTCAATGACCATCGATGCGAGGGAGATACACAGCAGAGGAAAGGCACGAAACAGGCCCGTAATGGAAGGGGTCGTGACTATCCGGTTACTAGGCGTGAGACTAGTAGCGCGATGATGACGCCTGAGCCTGTACTTGGCCTTGGGATTGGTCTTGCTGCTGCCGTGTTCGTTTCGGGATAAAAAGTACAACATGGGACAGGTCGTAACTGCGCAGGCGTTGCACTTGGTGTGGTAGTATCAGTAGGCTGAGTGCGTGAACGTTCTCGGCGTTCTGGCCACGAAGCAACAGCAAATGGCTGCAGGGAAATCACTGAACCATGGTAATCGGAACGCACGGGAGAAAACATACCTTTTTGTTCCGTACTGCAACTACTCCAACAACATGAGGACCGTGAGGAAAAAAGATACTTCGCCTTGGGGTCGTTGGAGTTCGGTTGCCTCGTTGGTGCTAGAGTGAGAGCGACGAATAAACAATGAAAAGCGGCCAAGGAGGGTAACTGGACTCCCCAAAGAAGGTGTGCGAGCACCGCGATGGTGATGTTCAGAGGAATTGTGATGAATACCGTGCGTGGCTGAGGACTGAGTACAAAGGGGAGAACAAGAGATATTCAAAAATGCTGATGTGGTTCGCATGGACACCATCTCGCGCGCTATGAAAAAAGCCTGCATAGTGATAGTCAATGGACTTCCCTGAGCTTGGCTGGACGTTACGCTACAGGATCGATCTAGCATGTTGATGTTGAAAGAATCGAAAAGTTTGAGTCACGTACATTCATTCATGAACCTGGGACCTCAGACAGCAGGTCGTCAAAGGTTCAAGCCCAGCTTTTTTTAGGTGCAGTTCGGACAGCGACTCCGGCTCCTTCCCACTGCTTCGAGTGTGAGGGCGGCATACTAGGGGTATGAATATGAATTTTATATTTGGCCATCTACGCTCATAAAGCTCAGGTACATAAGTACCTCGATGGCTCAACAGCACTATCCAAAATCACGTGAAGAATTCACACCCAGCACAACCTTATAAGTTATTCCCCCTCTCTTTGTATACCTTATCGTAATGGGTTTTATTTGTCAGTTCTACCTGGTCGTATCTGGGTTGGTTACCTGATGTCGTGCCTCGAGAGCCTTGAAGGAAAGTATAGTACTAGCTCGTGTGATATCTTTGCAGGGAGATTAGATAGCGATCAGTACATTTTGGGCTTCACAAACTTTGATGTCTAGCGCAAACTTTCTTGCTCGTTACAGCCATTTGCAGAACGCTAGGCCAAAAAAAATTCACTACATACACAGCGGTATTTCAACTTCTATTCTCCGATCAGATATGTAGGGTATGCCGCATAGACTGGGCCCACGGTATGTAGATTGAGATTGAATATTGGCCGTCGGGAAGTTGAAAGTTTGTGGTCCGACGTATTGCCGAATGTATGTATTTTTTTGGCTCAGGCCTAGCGTTCTGCAAACGGCTGTAAGCGACGCTTCAACGTTAACAGCTTTACTCACTCGGGTAAATCGAGGTCCGCTCGAGAGCGGCTTCAAGTTTTAGATCATGATGATCCCATACCAAGTGCTCAACACTGTGGATAGTAGATCCAATGAAATTCATAGCATAATGCGCTGGAACTAAGGTGCTGAAATTGCCGTTTTTTACTCTGAAGGTATGTAGATGAGTTGCATCGATGTGGAGCTCTTGGAATGTTTGGGAGGCGAGCCGAGGAACTATTAGGTCAAACAGACACGCACCACCAATATTAATTTTGTCACTGTTACGTCCCAGTCAAGGTTTGAGCCACTTTCTTGCATTGATGTGGAGTTCTTGGAATGTTTGGGAGGCGAGCCGAGGAACTATTAGGTCAAACAAACGCGCGTCACCAATAGGTTGAGTCTAGGAACGTCAATATTTGAAGAATGAGGAAAGCTCCAACAGAATTTGGTGTGTGATATGCCTGAAGCCAAGTGAATCATGCCTGGGCCAAGAACATACTCAGACGTAATAGGAGGCTGATGCCTGACTTCATCATCTGGAGCTTCAGGCAGGTATAAAGGCACAGTACATCCCGACGTCAATTTCCATCAATACTCCCCCCCTCTCTCACAGTGATCAGCAGAATCAGCTACCAACTCACAATGAATAGGATCCAGAACGTTTTCCATCATTTCAGCCTTGTTCGAGTGGACGATACCAACCAGATCGTGGGCAATCACATTGGTGATCCCGTATGCGTGCATCATGGTAGCAACGTGCTTCCTATGCTCACCAATGCTCATAGATACAGGTCCAATGGATGCCAGACGAGCCAAATCAAAGTAAAACGAGGCTCTTCATTCCACGGTTAGATGTGTATATGAGGACCGATCCAGTGGTTGGTCCATTTGGTGTTGATAGATGCGAAATTGATGACAGCGTGAAATGATTGAACAACCAGCTCAAAGTCGCCGCCGAGGGCGAGTTTTTCCAATTCGACCAGCAGACCGACGGAAGCTATGTGTGAGTGTAGTCTTCAGTTCCAGTAGTATCGAATATTTATTTGTCCCTTTTATACGCAGAATCCATAGCGAGAGCGACGACGTCAATAGGTTGGTCCTTAACAATCCCGCAGGCCCGGTTTGTGTTCCATTAGTGACTATTTGGCTTTATTATGACCAACGTCATTCCAGCTCACAGTTGAGCCAGCTCCTCTCGTGGGCGCTCCGGACTTCAACAAGCAGTTCTGGAGACTTGTTGCGCCGCGGCCGGAGTTCAAAATCCAGAATGTTTTGAACGGCAGGTTTATCGCAGTGATCGAGGACCCTGCCAACCCGGACAACTGCATTGTCGTGAGCAATGATGAGGGTAGTCCCGTACGTGTGCATCACGACAGTGACGTGCTTCCTATACTCACCGATATGCGCATAGTTCTTATTCGAGTCCATGAGCATGGGCCGAGTGAGACTCTTCAATGCAGAATTAATGGAACATATTACGATCGATCCAGTGGTTGGTCCATCTGGCGTTGACAGATCGGCGGTATTGCTAACACCGTGAGATTATAGGAAAACAAGGTCAAATGCGCCGACAATGACGAGGCAGTCCAAGTGTTCCAGCTCGACCCGCAGGACAACGGAAGCTACGTGTGAGTGCGGTTTTTGGTTCTAGTAGTAACGAGAGATCATTCGTCCCGTTAATGCAGAATCCATGCGATCAACGATGACATCAATAGATTAGTCCTCAATGACGCAAACCAGGTCCGTTTTTCCATGGGTGACCATTTTTGGCTTTATGGCTGATATTACTCCAGGTCACTAATGAGTCAGCTCCTCCCTCGGACGCCCCGAACTTCGAAAAGCAGTTCTGGAGGCTCATTGCACCGTGACCAGCTATTTCGGAAAGCAAAGAAACCGAGGCGCTGTTGGTTTGATTTAAGCTATCCATCGGGAAATGATTGTACAATTAGCTGTCAGCTGTGGTTTTGTGACTCTCAAGTTGGAAGTGGGATATATAAAAAGAAGCTATTAGGAAATGGCCACTCTGTGAGGTCTGCGGAAGCTTTCTTACCAGCAATAAGGGTCTGCTGGGTCCCGCCCATAACGTCGACAGCCCCAATAGTCGCATACTCCTTCAGCTCTTTCAAATTTCAGGCCATTGAGACTGTCGATACGTTGACCTTTAGTTCAAGGCAATCTGACCGATGTTCATATTCGTGACCGCGCGAGAATCGACAACCAGCAGGGAATCAGTACTGAGTAATCAGTCCCAGTGAAAGCCCACCATGGCGTGGTGCGATGGGGTCTGATTAATTTATGTTTGTACAGAATCACTGCTCACACGAACCTAGTGTTCAATCAGGTAGGGATCAGTGGGTGTCTGGTTTGGGGTCGAAGAAGTTTACATTCATAAGAAATATTGTCCACATGCTGTAGCGTTAATGACCATCGACATGCGAGGGAGATACACAGCAGAGGAAAGGCACGAAACAGGCCCGTAATAGAAGTGGTCGTGACTATCCGGCTACTGGACCTCCCCGAAGAAGGTGTGCGAGCACCGCGATGGAGAGGAATGGTGATGAATACCGTGCAGGCCTGAAAACTGAGTACAAAGGTGAGAACAAGAGATATTCAAAAACGCTGATGACTCGCATGGACACCGTCTCGCGCGCTATAGAAGAAGCCTACATTATGAGTAGTAGTCAATGGGCTTCCCTGAGCTTGGCTGGACGTTACGCTACAGGATCAATCTAGCATGTTGATGTTGAAAGAATCGAAAAGTTTAAGAAACATGTCACGCACATTCATTCATGAACGAGTTTCCAGCTGGGACCTCGGACAGCAGGTCTTCAAAGCTTCAAGCCCGGATTCTTTTAGGATGTCCTGGACTCCCGACAGATGCAGATTTTGGTCGCTGCGGCTTGGCTGCGGCAAGCATGCTCCTGTTTGGGGCAATCGATGAATCGGCAAATACCGAGAATGGAAGCAAAACGCAGTTGTGTCGCGTCAATCATGAAAAGTTCTACAGTCACCGCTTTTCCAGCGCATACTGGTCTGCTGTATTTTCCTTCGAAATCGCGCAACTTGTTATGTCGAGTACTTATGTTTACCTCTCCTCCGCAGACTCCAAGACAATGATCTAGATGGAATCCTTGCTCTGCGCAACGACCACCTCGTCCAACGCACTCAGACATTACGCCCTCGAAGTATATGAAGGCCTTTGCCGAGGGCTCAGCGCTCTGCTAATATCAGAATCTGTTCGCACTTGCGAGATCTGGACCTCGTGACAAAGTGGTTAAATTCATGCGGGTAGACTCATTAATGTTGACTGTTCCCGACCAGTAAATTCAATGAGGAAAACGATGGATCGGTTGGATTGAGGGGATTCAAGCTCAAGCTTCAAGCTGCTTCAAGTTCGAGGTTGGAGCAGCACCTTGCAATTGGTCGATATCGATATGATAGTAATCAGACGGTAATTTGACAATTTCTCACGTCAGAGGCGGCCTAGGCTCGGACCAGCCTAGGGGGGCTGGTCACAAGTCTAGCCTAGGCCAGGAGTAAAGCATCTAGGGCTTGCCAACGCAACTTCCTTATCGGGAGTCGGGACGAGATATGTCCATGACGTCGCCGTTCCCGTATATAAACCCGTTTGTCTCTCTCAATGTATCAATATTCAATCTCCCTTCTTTCTCCTGAGACTCGCCACAGAGAATAAATATCACTACCACCATGGACACTGCAGCCAGGCAACTCCAGGCTGAAGTCAATCGACTTCAACACGAGCTTCAAACCTTGAAAGTACAATATCTTAACGACGACGATGAACTTATCACCATCTCTGAGTACATTTTGAAGAGGTTGGAACAGCTCAACGTGACGGTATGTGTCCCCTTCAATCATGTTCATGGAACCTAACTTCATTGCCCACTTGTTGCCCACAGTCCATTTTCGGAGTACCGGGGGATTTCAACATGCGTACAGTGGTCTCATTAATCATCGACAACTTTGTATACTGACAATTTTGTGCAGCTTTCCTGGTGAATTATTGTGCAGATGAACAGCGCGAATACTGACATTTTATTCCTCGATCATTAGGACTTCATTGAAGACCATCCCACAATTGAATGGATTGGGAACTGGTAATAAGTTCATCATTTCGGCGACACGTTTTCTTACGCCATTATAGCAACGAGTTGAACGCAGCTTATGCAGCCGATGGATACGCTCGCGTCAAAGAGCATAGCATAGGCGTAGTTGTGACAACGTACGTTTGATCTTCGATACACATTATCTGCCAGTGACCTCAACAATTTATAGGTTTGGCGTTGGCGAATTGAGTGCCATCAACGGAATTGCAGGCGGTAATTGTTGCTCTTCGCTCTCGCGAGGGATAACTCACAGGTCACTCAGCGTTCTCTGAAATGGTCCCTGTTCTTCATATCGTTGGAGTGCCTAGCACTACGCAGTTGAAGAATAAGCCTATGCTCCACCACACACTTGGCAATGGAAAGTATGTCTTTCTCCTTTATGTTGATCCAGTATCTCACGTTCGCCAGATTCGACGTTTATACGAAAGCTGCGGAACAGGTCACAATTGCTCAGGCCATGCTTATGAATAAAACACAAGCTGCGACCGAAATCGATCGGCTCCTCACGGAGTGCATCGTTCATGTAAGTCCTGCTTGTCCGCCTTCCCCTATTCAAGTAGTGAATGCCCCCAGGCTCGCCCCGTTTACCTCACTCTTCCGATGGACCTCACCACCGAAAAAATCCCTGCGAAGCGCTTGAAGGTCGAACTTTCGCGAACCCCTCCTCCTAATGACCCAGATGTCGAGAGCTATGTTCTCGACGAGATTATGGAGCTCGTGGATGATGCCAAACAAGACATTATTGTCCTCGTCGATGCTTGCGCTATTCGTCACGACATGCGCCAGGAAGTCAACGACCTTCTCGTGACAACACAGTTCCCTGTATACGCAACACCAATGGGAAAGACGGCGGTGAGCGAAGAGCATGAACGATATGGTGGTGTGAGTTTTCGTCTCCGTTGTTTCGTTCAAGACCGTTGTGACGCTTCTATAGATTTACATCGGTTCGATCACGCATCCGTCCATCAAGGAGAGGGTCGAAAACGCAAATCTTATCCTCTCGATTGGCGGGTTGAAGTCAGATTTTAACACGGGAATGTTCACGTACCGTATTCCTGCGACGCACACCATCGAGGTAATTTTCCATGGCATGCCAGTTTTCGACTCTTAGGTGATTTTTGCAGCTACACTCCGATCATACACTTGTTCGCCATGCAAAATTCCCGGGAATAGGAATGAAGTCACTTCTCCCGAAGCTTACGGAGAGGCTGAGTAAATATCAGGAGGGTGCATCACGAATACCTGTTCCGCACTATAAGCTGGATGTTCCAAAGGAAAGTGACGACAAGATTTCGCATGCTTATTTCTGGCCTCGGGTGGGCAAATTCTTCCGGAAGCAGGATGTCATCGTTGCTGAGACTGGTGAGTCGAATTTCATCTATTATCCCTCAAAATGTAGGGCGAACCATGTGTCTAGGCACTTCAAACTTTGGAATGATGGACGTTCCAATGCCTGAGAAGTCCGTTTTTGTCAGCCAAATCTTGTATGGAAGCATTGGATGGGCGACCGGTAAATATTGTGAAGTTTCTCTACTGAACCTACATCTGACGGAAATGACTGTAGCTAGTACACTCGGTGCAGCGCTCGCAGCCCGCGACAAATGTCTTGGGCGCACCATATTATTCACTGGTGATGGTAGCATGTGCGTGGTTCGTCCATCATGCCTGAAATTTACTTGAATATTTCATGTGGCAGGGAACTGACTGTGCAAGAGATTTCAACCATGACACATCACAATTTGACTCCAATACTCTTCGTGCTGAATAACAAGGGCTACAACATCGAGAGGCATTTGCACGGCCTCAATAGGCGAGTGATCACTGATAAGGCAGACCACTTTACATGACAGCTCACGAATTACTGCAGGAAGTACAACGACATCGTAGACTGGTAGGATGCGTTTTACTATCTTCATTCGTGTTTTGCTCAAACATCCTCACAGGAAATGGACTTCGCTCCTCACTACTCTCGGTGATCTTGAGGGCAAGATGTCAAAGTCGTATACGGTCCGCAGCAAGTCAGAGCTCAACAAGCTTCTCGATGATGAGGAATTCGCGAGTGCGCAGAAGATACAGTTGGTCGAAGTAATTATGGACAAGTATGACACACCCCGTGCGTTGCAAGCAGCCGCGGACTTGACTGCGAAGATGGCCGCGGGGCACCTCTAAATCATTACCAGACGTTTTTCATGCATCCAGACTGTATAATCACTGTAATATTACAATGAGAACGACTCCGCTTTATGAATGTGTTGTGACTGAATACATGAGGAAAATGCAAACAAATTCTACACCTGGCCGCGACAGGGGTATCGGTTCGTACATTTCAACCTGACACGTGACTGACGCGTACCAGGCAATTGGCGCGTCAACCCGAAACAACCCATCGTCCACAATATTATACTACTGCTTCAATACCCACATTAGATTCCGCCACAAAGCCATCGTATTAATTTTGCCGTTGGTCACTCGTCACTTCAACCCTACTACAACAGCACCTCTGTAACTTTGGACCAGTGGTCAGGCGGCATAAGTAATGGCGCACAACTCAGATAGTATTCCTCGCAGAATGGGCAACTACTGGTTACAAGATCGACTCGGGTCAGGCTATTCAGGTAGGCACTTATTCCACTCAACACTATTCCTCACTTAGGCCATCTCGTCCCAGGCTATATCTTCAAGGCATATCATGTTCACGACGGCACTTTCGTTGCACTCAAAGTGCAAGATGTCGACCACGAATGCCCGACAAATCGCTATGAGCAGGCTATCTATCCTCTACTGCAAGGAGGAGAGGGTATGCCTCGGTTATGGGCGAGCGGTACCGAGGGAAAGTGGCATTATCTGGTTATAAGTCTCCTCGGAAAGAGTCTGGAGAGTATCTACCGACAAAATTTGCAATGGGGGCATCAGAGGATGGATCTTCGCAGTGTATGCTCTATTGCGATCCAGGTGGTGAGTTGCTCGCTGGCTTCAGATCAATAGCATAACATTGACATCGATCGAATATGCAGATTGCCCGCTTGCAGATCATGCACAACCGCGAAGTTCTGCACCGCGATATACAGCTTGGGAACTGTGCCATTGGATTGAAACCTGAAGAAGAAACCATCTATATGATCGATTTCGGGTTTTCCAAACGCTACATCGATCCGTCCACGCGGCGGCATATTCCAGACTCAAAGCAGAAGAGAGATTTCTTGGGCAACTACTGGTTTACGTCTGTCAATGTGCATTGCAAAGGCAAGGGTCAGTATCCTAGGTTTATTTATGTGTTACGGCTACCTATAAAAACTGTCGCAGTACCATCTAGGCGAGATGATCTTGAGGCCGCCGCATTAATGTTTATACATCTCCTTACGCCTGGAGGACTCTCGTGGACACGGAACGGTATACCGAAAACCGACTCGGCGCATGATCGCATCAAGCGGGCAAAAAAGAACGCTCGTCCTGAAGACTTGTGCAGGGGAATACCCTCTGAGTTCGAAGAGTTCCTGCGGTATTGCAGACGGCTGAAGTTCTCTGACTGTCCTGATTACGACCACTGGAAGGACGAGTTCCAGGGGCTCGCACAGGACAGCGGCTTCACCGATATTGAGCGCTTTATCTGGCCACCACCGCCAGCTCCCAAGGTACGAGCGTCTGTCAGTACACCTGAGTCTGTGTATTCAAAATTTTCAGGTTCAACCCCAAGTCATACGGCCTGCTCCTGCACGGCCCACGATTGATGCAGATGAGATGGAGAACGTCCTGAATGACTTGGCCAAGCTCCAGCTCAACCCGCCTCGTCCAATACTTGGGGACCAAACCAATGCCCCTGCGCCTGCGCGAAAAGATGACGCCAAAAAGCCTAGCGAAATCATATCTGTAAGCGACAGCTCCGAGGACGGTAGAACGAAGCCAAATGGCCAACCCCTTCCGCCCCGCACTCCCGTGCGAACGAAGAAAGCCAGTCAGCTGCAGAAACTCAAGCTTTCGGTCCTTGATTCGACGGACAACGCTGCTCTCGCAGTTGCCGTGGCAGAGTTCACGAAATTCCTGCAACTGGGCTCAAAGACGCTCACCAAAGAGGGTTTCGCCTTTCTGGATGCACTGTACAAACAGCTCGCAGATCCTTCGATATTCGTACAACCACTCCGGACTTTACGAAGTGCTCATCAAGAGGATAATCGAGCCCCCCAACCAGCGCACGTGAAATTGGGCGTAGTTGCGAGGCTTCGTCGAGAAGTGGGGACTGCATCGAGTAATAGGGTGCTTGCGAATCTCGTGGCCGACTTTGGTGCTGTTACCAACAAGAGTAGTGGCAGGACTATCACCAAAGATGGGTTTGCATTTTTAGAGGGACTAGCTGCGAGGCTACAGGCGTTAAATTAGAGTGCTAGAAGGCAGTACTTGCGTTTACCAGGCCCCTTTAATTAGTGAGATTGAAGTGTTCTATTGTGCCTCGCTGAAATCTCACACTCACGACTTGGATATTGACAAGAGATATATATACGTACATAGCAATTTGCTCCTGCCCCAATATCTCAACATGTCAATATGATTTCCAACATTTCATCAATGAAGCTCAAACACTTACGCCCTTACCGGCCTTACCACCCACGTATAGCGCGCATGATTCATGCATTGATGAAAGCTATGCGTTTTCCAAGTTGCTGAGATGTCACGTGTGCTCTCGGTCATCACCGGTAACAATTCTTTTACCCCAATAAATAGACTCGAAGGACAGGTTGCTTCGCTTATTTTCCTTTGTCTCTTTCTCCCTTCATTTTTTCTATAGAAGCTTGGATTAGACAGGAGAGTCTGCTACAACGACCTCAACCATGTCAGACCGATCAGAGAAAGGCGTTACGACCGTAAAACAGAATGTCTGCGTTATACCCGACCTCACAATAAAGGACCTATTGAGCGCTATCCCGTAAGTCTGCACGCGTTTTTAGATGCATTCCGGGGCCAGACGCTTATTACTGTCGGTTTTTTCAGTGCTCACTGCTTCAAGCGTTCGGCGTGGCGGTCATCGCTATACATGTAGGTTGCTACTTGCCCAAGATGCCTGGCTCTGACGCGTTTCACAATCAGTGTTTACGACCTGGCGGTGATATCGGGCATCTACAAGTCCGCAACTTATCTAGACACTCTCATCTCCCCCGAATACATTTCCCTCCCTCATCCTTTGCTCTATCCCGCTGCACGCTTCTCTCTCTGGGCGGGGTACACTTTCTGGACCGGTCTCTTTGCCACCGGCCTTTGGGTCATTGCCCACGAGTGCGGCCACCAAGCATTTTCCGAATCCAAGTTGATTAACAACAGCGTTGGCTGGGTCCTGCATTCCGCGTACGATCTTAAATTTTTATTTCCTCCAGTCACGTGATTGACTGTACATCAAATTATTTAGGCTTGGTGTGCCATACCATTCTTGGAGGATCACACATGCGAAACATCATGCTTCAACTGGTCATATGACTCAGGATCAGGTCTTTGTCCCCAAGACACGTTCGCAGCTTGGCTTGCCCGCATTCGACCCGACAAAGGAGGATATTCTTGGTTCGAGCGTTTCGGATGAAGTAATGAAGGAGCTGAAGGAGGCGCTGGGCGACTCCCCTATTGGCGCCACGATCGGTGCTGCTACCTACTTGGTTAGGCGAATTGGATGAGATCTGGTTGATTGTGGCTAATGGTATTTTTAGCTTGGCGGCTGGCCTGCATACCTCATCCGTAATGCATCTGGTCAGAAGCGTTACCCGAAAGGCACCAACCGTGCGTATCGCTTCGTATCGAAAAGAGATTGACTTAATGATTTGCTTTTGTAGACTTCAACCCTGATGCTGTGATGTTCGCACCTCACCAGCGCGAGTCAATCGTTCTGTCTGACATCGGTATCGTGCTATGGCTCGCTGGTATCACCGGCTCTATCTATACGTTTGGGTTCTGGACCGTGTTCCGTCTCTACCTGGTGCCTTACCTTTGGGTCAACCACTGGCTTGTCCTCATCACGTTCCTTCAACATACCGACCCGCTCCTGCCCCACTACCGTGCCTCTGAGTTCACTTTCCCCCGCGGTGCTCTGGCTACTTTGGACCGCAACCTCCTCGGTGGCGGTGGCTCGATTATGGGTTGGATTGGTGCTCATGCTACTAACGGTATCTCTGAGACCCACGTCCTTCATCACGTCTCCAGCAAGATCCCTCACTACAACGCTTGGGAAGCATCTGATGCTCTTCATAAGCGCCTTGAGCAAGCAGGTCTTAAGCTTCAGGGTGCTCCGGGTGGATGGGGGGAAGTCTACAGGGTTTTCAAGGAGTGCAAGGTCAGTATACTTTTACGTCGGTCTGGTATATATTCTAAGATGTTGTTTAGTTCGTCGAAGATGAAGGCAACATTCTTTTCTACAAGAATGCCTCCGGTCTCGCTGCTACTCGCCCTGCTTTCACTGATGATAGCGCTAGTGACTCTGGTATTGAGGTGGACAAGATCTAAACGCATAATCGTTTGTTAGAGATACTTGTAGATCGCCTGCTTGGCTATTTCCTTCGTTATGATCCATAACATAGATGGTGGGTTATTATTAGAGTCCTACGATCTTGCATTATGATAATTCTAATGGATGCCAAAATGAATGGTCCTCTCTGTCATCATTTATGGTGTCATTCTGTGGTAGATCTCTCGAACGTTACTCAGTGCGAGGGCTTCGGTTAGCAACATGTTGTATGTTGGTGAGTACGAAGCTCAGCGCTCAGGCCTGACAAAAGCTCTCATACGTGAATAGGACAAAATCCATTTGTGGTGCAATGGGTTGAAGGATGAACGACCTTTCAAAAGATGGCCACGTCTATTAATCGTCATCATTCATCGACTGCTGAATCTCTTTCTTCCACACATCTGAGAAGTCGTTGATGTCCCGACCGCTACTCAGCGCGAGGGCTTCGATTGGGAGCATGTTATGTTGGTGAGCTGGTGCGTTACGCGTTGCAACCGGATGTAAATGAGAGTCGATGATACGGAGCTCCGGTGTGCTCAATCCCTGTGCGCAGACTGACAAGAGCTCTTCGTACGTGAATAGGAGGGGATCTGTTCGTGGCGCGTATGGGTTAAAGTCTAGGATGTGTCCCCGAGACAGATCACGCGTCATCAACACATCAAAGACGTCTTCATAGGAGTGATGAGTGAATGGACTGCGACAAAGACAATGTGACACATACAGTCTTGTTGTCCATGCCATTTGGACTTGATCTGTTCCTTCCAAAAACGCTGAAGCGTCTCTACGATCTTGTTTTGTGTTTTGGGCTCGTTCATGAAGTCATAGAAATTCGTATCGCGTTGTGATATCCCTGCACGAGCATCGTCGTCGTGGATTGCCTGAGCAAGAATTGAAAAATAGGACGTACCTATGAAACGGCCTTCACGGACGAAACACCTGAACTCGCGGCTCCTATCTATAGGATACCATTTCCGCAAGACAAGCTCGAGTTGATACGATGGTGGATTCGAGGGATCGTATTGACATCCTTCAAATACCGTGTCTATACTCAGATCATGCGATACGAAGTATGAGGATTTTAATAGAATGTAGACGTCTGATGGAGATGTGCATTTCAGAGGCGAGGAAGGTGGTAGCACCCATGATGCGTCCTGTGTTCGATGTGAACGGAGATTGATCTCGATGTAACGGACTGACCTTTGGTGAAGAAAAATTGAGCTTAGGAAAGGTGGCGCCGTATTCTTTGACAGTTTGTCTTATCCGCTCATCTAGATCGGGGAAGGAGAAGGATCGCCCAACTGCAGCATCGTCCTCATCTTCGTAGTCCGAAAGAGAGCTTTCTGTGGGACTGGCAGTGGAAGTGAGTACGACTGAAACAGATGGTGAATGTAGCCAACCGACACGTTTTCCGAGCCTTCTGGTACGAAAATGCCGTCCGAGTCGAGGTATTCCTTGAATGCTTGGTCCAAGGGGCGGATGATGGTGCTTTTGATGCTGATGGATGAAAATGTTGGATACCATGATGAAAATTGGAAGGAAAGTAGATAATCTGGTGTCTGTAGAGGAAAGATGCGATGCGATGACATGGTGGTCGTATATATATGTGATAAGTGCAGGTAAGCACTTGAATCCGAATTCGATCGAGAGACTGTAGACGAGGGCTACTTTTCAACGAGAAGGATAAATAATACATATAGCTAGCAGTCAAGGTACCGCGTAGCAGTTCCCCTACGGAGCATAAAACTGATCACCGCAGCTATATACTTCGACCCCTTGGATGTCTCAGAACCAGTTTCAAGACTGCGCGCGAATTAGTTAGAAGAAACAACGATTCTTTGGCATCTGTCGACAGCGTGCTAGCGAACGCTCATAGCGCTCATTGGCTGGTTACCTCTCACGTCAAGTACTCGGGGTGAGCCTTGATTTCGGGAGTGCGCACGATCGACTGTCGGGGATGAATCGGCATAGTTGTGTGACATACAGAGGCTGAGTACATGGATCCTGATACAGATGTAAGCTTACGGCAGTTCTAAGTGCGTAAGTGCCGAGTGCTATCTCTAGTTCCCAGTTGGTATAATCAATAGATGAACGGTTCCACTGCGAACAGGAATGAGAATGTAAAGGACCATGCATGTAGTTTGACAGTGGTACTCACAGTCACAATCATCATCGGGATTGAAGCGTTCCAGTGGCATGTGAGGGTCTAAACGGCCAGCGCCGCGATCTTGTGAAATATTTGCGCGAGCATGAGAATCAACCCATCCGCCAAGGTTGGTGTCTTCATCGACATAGCATCCAATGGGCGGATGAAATTCTCCTCTTCTGCGGACAGAATGCTCGATGACGCGTTTCATCAACAAAACGCCGTATTCCTCTTCAGCTTCGTTCGGTTCAATATCCTTCAATGCTGTAAAGTCGCTCCCGATGATGATGCGTGCGGGTAATTGCTCCTTGCCGCTCTTGTTCTCCGCAGGAGGGAAATAGTATACCGCTCGGTTACTTACACTGTGCGGGAGAAAAAAATGCTTCCGAGGCGTCCACACGGGCTGTAGATCCTCCCCAGCATTCTCTTCTGTTGTACTGAACAACGGAATGCGGTAAACCTGAAGCGCCTTTCCGCTGCAACTGAAGTAGAGGTCCTTCGACGTCCAAGTGAACGTGAATGGCATCTTCGATACGTGCAGTCGTGTGGTTTGACCTACCGCTAGCTTCACGCGATGGATCTGCTGAGGGGGTGACCTGGTAGTTTTGCTCCGAGAGAGATGGTATGTGCACACGAGGACGGCTAGTTTGATGGAAGGCAGGGGTTCTGAATCCTTCTTCAATTCCGGAGCTTTCCCTTGTGCTTCAAGGGTGGCGATATGCAAAAATTCACCACATTCAGAAAAATGGATTTTCATGAAGACATGGCCCGCTGATATCAGTCATCAGCATTGATTACTCCAACTTAGATCGAACTTACTATGGGGGGTTGATGGCTGCAGCCGCCGGGTGAAGTACGTTTTGGCCAGGTAATCCACAAATAGAACATCGCCATCAGCGAGTGGCCAGACGACCAGGGACTTCGTGGGGTGGAAGACAGGTGGCGAAGCAAACAGTCGGCACTTGATTGGCCGCCTCAGGCGGAAGAGACGAGTGCACGATTGAGTGTCAAACACAGTGATGGTTGCTCGAGCCTTCCGCTTCCCTGTGCGTTTACTCGACAGTCCCTCCCAGTCGTGTTGTTCCTCATCGCGAAAGAGGTTGTTGTCGAACACTTCGGATGGAATAGCACCGTCTTCATCAGAACTACTTTCTAAATTCTCTTCGTGTTCGGAAATGTCGTCGCGGTCCTTGGCATAAATTTCAACACCAGAACCACTGATATCAAGGGAACGACAGCTCTCGTTGTCGGTACTTGTGTCTTCGCTGCCAAAGTGATTGGCCCATGGAGGGAGTATATCGTCATCTAATTCGAAATTAGCGGAGGAATCTGTGCTGCCTTCACTTGTGCTCTCGTTGCCCGAAAATTCCGGCTCGGTTCCGCCTTCGAACTCATCTTCTGAATCTGATGCGGTCTCTATAGAACCGTCTTCATCTTCTGGGTCCTCGTCAAGTTCATCCCCTTCTGAATCTGATGCGATCACTATGGAACTTTCTTCATCTTCTGAATCCTCATCGAGTTCATCCCCTTCTACCCGTGGATCTTCATCGACACCTGTATCTATGTCTTCGTCTTCATCGTCTGCCTCGTCTGCTTTGTTCCGGGTCACTTTGAGATCTCCTTTGGAAATCTTGGCTCGGGAAGTAAGAACGAGGAACTGACGATGACGTGCAAACTCTTCGATGTAGATGGAGCGCAGATCGCACATAAAGTATCGCCCAGGAATGGCGACAAATGTGCCATTATCGGCTCGCCTGTACAGTTGGGTGCCAATCCGGAGGGTTTGACAATCTGGTCCAAAAGCAGCTGGCGCAGCCTTGCCTGTCTGCAAGGCAGGGTCGGTTACGGACTCTGCGTACAAGTCCCAGTTACAACTACTGGTAGTAAGTTGTATAGTCTGCTTTTTCTGGAGCTTTGGAGGATGCTCTTTGGATAGAATCCAGCTCTCACAAGAGCATTTGAGGATGCATGTTCTGTTGACACGAGCATCTGGCCTTGATACCCTAGATGTCGACTTCAGTAATCATATGGTAGAAAATCATATTGACTGACTGTATCCGTAATATCATGGTTTCGTCTCCTGCCTCGCTGACCGCATCAAAAACATACTGAACTTCATCGGAATCGACATCCGTTTGGAAAGTAAAACTTGTGCATTTGCCCTCCAATCGAGACAGAAAATTGTTCGGACCAAGAGCTCCGAACCATATGCGATCCAATTGTCCGACGTATGGCAATATTTCGCATGTCTTTTCCCCGCCACACTGCTCACAGCTGAGGAAATATATCCACTCGTGCAAAAATCGGCGGTATTCTGTCCAAAGTCTTTGACCAGGACCAGTTTGAGCTCGCGCAAACCACGACGGGGACACCCGCCGAACATATGTGTTGAAGCCATGGCCCTCGTTGGGACGGGAGAAAAACGAAAATTGCGCCTCTACCCATAGGCTCTGGACCTGCACGCAGGTCCGAAAGTTAGGAGAAGTGATGAAGGACTCAACACTACCAATTTCCGTGATAGTGACGTCGTCAAGGTGCTTGTCCCAGTACTTGGCTGCGTACACAAGCAAAGGGTGACATTCCACCGGGTCTTCCGTCATGTCAAGCCACCTTCCCTCCCGTCTGACCAGTAGGCCGGAATATCGAGATTGACTCAGGTAACGCAAACAAGCGCGAGCCGGCCACTCGGCACTAATGCGAAGATCTGAGGAATTGTCGCACAGGATATTCGGATGGTCCACAAGGAAGTCGCGCAGGGTGGAATGTAAGATACGACAGGTATACTGCTCCTCAGTGCTAGAATCATCTGTCCTATTGGTGTTGATGAATTCGATGAAAGGTTGGACTATGGTACGGATGCTGTTGACATTCGGCTTGGCCTTGTGCTGGAGTT
Source organism: Suillus placidus (assembly GCA_016628565.1). Classification (NCBI taxonomy): domain Eukaryota; kingdom Fungi; phylum Basidiomycota; class Agaricomycetes; order Boletales; family Suillaceae; genus Suillus; species Suillus placidus. Next base: position 396,483 of record JABBWD010000028.1, on the reverse strand, counting down.
CTTTGTGGGGCTCACTCTCCAAGCACCATATAGCCTCGGCAAGTTCGCCCAATCGCAAAGGACGTCGGGCAAAAATAACAAGTGCAAAAACTTTGCTACACAGTTGTACGATCAGCATTGCAAGCATTTAGTAGAGTAAGTGACCAACGTACCAAGCTAGTGGGCGGTAGAGTTTCTCCATACGCTCGAAAAATCTGCGATAATACTCCGCAAGAGTCTCCGGGAGCCCTTTGAGACATTCTTCCATCCTAGCGGTCGACCAACACTCTGCGAGGGCGTCTATCATGAGCTTTGCCCAAATAAAACTACACTCAGCACGGCTTTTCAGCGTCTCCAGGATACAAGCTTGGTCGGAAGTACTCGACCACTGAAGCTTGGAAACCTCTTCTGATAAGTACAAAGCAAGATCGCTCCTCGCGTAGCCATCAATATCGATGCTACGGCACCCCTGGAGTTCTTTGCTAATGCGATTCCGGCGCTGGCTACTACACCAGACACGAACCCTGGCAGGAGAGTCGTCCACGAGCTTGGCGAGAAAACGAAGCGCTAATACAGCATCATCCCACGAACTCTTCGTCGTCGCCTCTTCATCCAGACCGTCGAGAAAGAAGTAGATCCTCGGATATCCCTCAATTAATGCCTTGATGACGTTTTGAACTCTTTCAAGGAGAGACTCGGGCGCGTGCATGATTTTCTGCAATTCATCCGGAATTTTCTGCAGGCGCTGGCGGTATTGGAGGAGGAGTTGTGCTGCAAGGATAGACAATGTCTGCTCTGGAGAAAGATGCTGCGCAAAGTCATAAAAGTGAAAAATCACTACATCCGATCCTGAGCTTTTGGCTAGGAATTCGATGGCACTCGAACACAGGGTCGATTTCCCGGATCCAGGCGGACCATGGATCCACAAGATCGGTGATGATGGGGGATTGTTCTGCCATTGGAGAAATTCGTCATGAGAAAACAGCCATTGGCAGGTGATTTGGCTACGGCCACGTAAGTTCTTCTCTTGCCGTGCGAAACATTGATTGTTCGAGGATTTTGATGACAGCCAATCCAAGACTATGTCCAGCTTATGTGTTTGATCCAACTCCCGCTGAAACCGACGGTGATCTTCTGCCCTGACCCTCTCTTTTCCGCCTCCCGCCGGGCCACTTTATTCGCTTGATGGTCCTCCCCCGACTCTTGGCCATGAAGCAGGTCGGCGCATGCTTTAATCTTCACAGCGTCCTCACGCATATCACTTATGATGCCTCCCAACTTCTTTGTGCTAAAAGGTGTCCCGAACTTTGGTCCTAAGCCTACTGTCAGATGAAGCTCGGTTGTCGTTACAAACTTCGATCTGACCTGACTTGGCGCATTCTTTATCAACTCTATGCCAGAAGCGGATAACATTGATGTAAGCATTGCAGAGGATCCTCTGCTGCATTCTTTTGTTTTTTTGGTACAGGTCACCATAGCCAGCGATATTTCCTAGATGATCACCGAGAGAGGCCAGCTCGGAATGGATGGTTTCAAAGAGTCTCGCGCATTGATCAAGGCTCTGAAAAGAAGTAAAGTCGAACAATGAGCGTCCTTAAAATTTATGTTCAACTAGGAACTTGGTACTTGCATTGATAGCGACCTTGAGACAGCCCCAGACGATCGATGCGATCGGATTCAAGGTGGCTAAAACGAGATAGTCAACATCCAGGAGGGCATTTACGACGAGCACGGAACTGACTCAATGCATCAATGATACCAGTGAAGCCCGTCAGGGCATCCATGAATGGGAGCAGATATGCGCGGACTACCTTCCGGGATTGTCTCTGGTAATCCTGACTCTCCGCCTCTGTGATAGCTTCATTTATGGCTGCAGCAGGATCACGCCATTCTGAGGCAAAATTGGAGCATTTTTCGATGAATTTGACCTTTTTGGTCTGAGACGAATTGATGGTTGTGCGATACGCCTCCCAGGCCTGTTCAAAGGGAGTTTTCCTTGAGACAGAAGAGTTTAGTTGGCATCTTGACATATCAACTTTGAGCACGCACTCTGAGGACTGTAGGGAAGTTGTCTCGTCTGGCTGATGCATGAGTGTTGAATGGATGCAACCGTTTACACTCATAGCCAGCTTGACAGTTAAGTATGTCTGCGGCAGGCAGAGTCCTTCATGAGGCGCTTGGGTGACATGAATAAGAACCCTCGAGGCTGGAGCACAGCCTGATAAGGTTTTCTAGAAGTATTCAAATCTGCTGATGGTGCTTGAGCTTGTAGTATCCTGGAGTTGGAAATACCACATTTGCATAACGCGAGGCAGGCCTCCCGGAATTCCGTTCCCAATGATTTATGAAGTACAAACAATGAATAAAATATGATATACACGGAAACGCTTCCGAGTCCAGCTGTGTACATATTACATAATATGCTGGGCGGCTATTGCCACTTATAGCCTGCCTAGACGGGTAATATGTTAATAACATAGCCAAGTGTCCAGTTTTTGAGATATTCCTAGGGCATACTAGTATTGGTAGCGCAATATGAAGTCCAATCAAGATGTGTGGTCACATCTGGCCAGCTTGTCCACTCTTAAGCAAGAAGAGATATGCAAGAATAACAATTGAGATGTACGCAACTGAGATTGAATCCCAATTAGCACTGTTCACCTGTGTGGCCCGAAAATCTCCACAGGATACAACGAAGGGGAACTTACTGTAATGCAGTGCGCTTTGTATGCCAGCCAGGACGCCGACCCGCAAATCTGGTTTGTGCTCAGATGACAGATAAGAGCTGTGGTGTTCCCGAGCCTTGTTCCAATCCTGCATGGAATCAAGCACTGTGCGAATGTGTTTCACAGAAAGCGGTGTATTCAAATGTAGCAAGAGAGAGAGAGCAGTTCCAACAGTGTTCTTGATCTAGGATCCCATTGGTATCATCACTTTCAACTATGCGGAATGTAAGAAAGCGATGATCAACGTACCTGACGGCCGTTCAGCGTTTCCCAGGCCAATGCATCAATTTCAGCCTCGCTGACCAAGGACTGGCAGGCATCCAATGTCTTATCGATGAACGTCTTCCAGATCTGTCTGCGCGAGACACGACACAGAGGTGGGTAGTGCACTGTGAAGTGGATTCGACCTGTTTTGTGATTGATTGAGGAATGCAATACAGCAAAGCGAAAGCACGTACTCTCGAATGCAGCATCGCACTGTGAGACCAGGTTGGTCGTCAAAAACATGATTCCCTGATAGTATTCCAGCTGCCATAGAAAGATCGACACCAGGGCATTCCGCTCCACATCAGTCTCCTTCCTCTGTGACAGAAAAACATCTGCTTCGTCAAGAAGAACGACTGCTTTCCACCGCTGGGCAAGTTCCAGAATCTGAGTCAGAGTGTCGTCTACATGCTTAGGGCTGGACCCCAATTCGCCCGCCGAAATATAATACAAGGGACGTTTTGTCACCTGACCGAAGGTGGTGAGGATAGATGAAATCATGAGCAATGTCGAGAAATACCTCTGCCGCTGCTTCCGCTGTAAGTGTCTTGCCACATCCAGGTGGACCTGCAAGCAATCCGACGAGGCCTTTTCCTTTGCCCTGCACGAGGTCATCAAAGGTTGACGCACGCGATGCGTGCTGCTCCACTAATGCACGAATCAATTCCTTGTATCTGTTCTCCAGGACCAGACAATCGAAAGGCTCAAATGACCAGGACATGTCCCGCAGGCAATCAAAAGCAAATCCACCTGAGACACGTAAGTTTGTAGAAATGTGCGGAACCGAGCAGGAAAATTCTCGTACCCCATTGCTTTGTTCCGAAGCAAAAACCTATAACAACAGGAGTGCAGATTATGTATTGCTCTTCCTCGAGTTCCGCTCGTTTCAACGGGGTAGAAACCGGGAGATTGAGACTAGAGCCAGGCTAAAACATACGAAATGCGCGAGGATCGATCATGACACGCCCGTACGCCTATGTTGATTTCTTATAGGCGATACTATTAGCAGGACTGGTTATTATTGCTTACCCTGCACTTTCGATGGCCGTCGACACAGGCAGCCATTCCGGAAATCTCACCGTAAGTCTGGCATTGCAAGCTTGCAAATTTCCGACCTCGTTTTGCAGCAAGTTGGCGAATGTCGCGTCCATTCGAGTGATAGAAGAGAGGGAAAACAGACAGGCTTTGTATCTTTCGCTCTCCTTCGAACGACGGGATCAGAAGCCTTTGGTTAGCAATTCCAAAATGCTTGCCGTCGTCAGTGATCACATGACAATGGATTGCGCCGAAGATTCCTTCATTTGTCTGTATGTTCTCAAAGCGTGCAACTCGGAGAATATGGTCCTGCTCAGTGAACTCGTGGCGATTGAAGACCAGGGTGCCGTGACGGAATAATGTCCAAAGTAAATCGAAGGTGATGGACTCGTGTCTTATCAACGACTGAAGGTCGGCAAATGTGGTTTTGTGATCCTCCCAGATGAAGTGAAGGACTACTTCAATTTCAGCGATTAGCAGAGTGTTTGGCGTGCCTTTCGACCATTCCAATTCTAGTCGTTCCTTGAGTTCGTTGAAAGAGAAAAACAGCAGCTTCTGGTCACACTGAAATACGTAATGAGAATTCCATTGTGATGTTAAAATGTTTAAGGTTCAGCTTACGACAGGGGAACTTCGCAAGAGATCCAAGCCATCCACACCTCGGTGTATTTCCATGAGCACCTCGCAAAGTTCTTGACTTCGGATGTCAATTTCAGTCATTGTGTGTCGGCCCTTGCTGTCCATGACTCGTCGGACGACGATGACTGATTTCTTTTGATTCAGTCTCTTGAGATGCTTTGACTGTTTGTTTGTGTTCGTCTTTTTGTAGACGGTTGTTGAAAATCGTCTGGAAGAGTTGTCAAGTTCAAATGCTGAACATTCCATTCTGGAGATGCTCACGGATCAAAACTGTAACGAAGATTGATACAAAGAACCGGGACGATACGGAAGAACTCACTACTGGTCATAACGAGCAATTCGTGCCTCCAGGGGGAGCGTTGTTGTTCCTACACCAGAATTTTGTTCCGTACTAGACATGTTAGAGAAATTTATGGTAACTTCTTGTGGATTGATAACAGCGCAGTGTGCCTTTAGCTTTACGTATGGTGAGAGTAGCACAGGTAGAAGACCGCATGTCGAGCGCGTGTACACTGCGCAGCATCTTACAGCGTCACATAAGTCGAAATGCAGTGCCAAAGGTGGGTGAATTCATACCGACTGCATGGCCGCAAACTTCGAAAGGGACCTCAAAGTAGCAGGATGGAACAGGGCAAGAACGGGCGCCAAAAAGCCACCCCAAATCAAAAGACAGGGCGTAACACTAAATGCCCTTGAATAAAATGGTATTCGGAATATCCGCAGGGTCACGCTGTCGTTACAATGTGATACCTAGCAGCCTTTTGTCTTGCTATGTAGGAGCCGCGAGTCCCGATATTCCCTCGTTACATGTTAGAGGTCGGATCAAGCAACATGTGAAAGGTAAGTGATATGTTGCAAGAAGGGCTGTTAACTCCGTTAGGCATCTCGAGTGGCGCGCAGATGGCGATCTGTTATGCATCTTTAGGCCGTCTGAGGACCATCTCCGCTGCGCCTGGTTTCAGTCGAAGGCATCCCGACCTTATTACTTGCTTCTTGCAAGGAATATTGTAACCGAAAATTGAAATATACTCTGCATGTCAACCTATGTATTCCAGAAGAGCGATCAGACCGCAATGGAAGGTTTGAGCGAGTGATACGCATGTACCGAGTAAATGGAATTGCCGCCTGCCAGCAGAAGGCACCGTGACAGAAGAGCCCAAGAAAACGAGAAGACCTCGGATGTATATGTACGCTACAGCGCGATTCAGATCTGCAGCAAGTGGTGGTTTCGTGAGAAGAACATATGCAGGCGCCTAAGGCCTGCCTAGGCCTGGTGCACGGTGCTTATTCGATTTCGAGAGAATATGGACGTCTGATGAAGCTGTGCATGCGATGCGGCAATTTCCCATTGGACGCCGATCCAGTCTTCGGCATCAATTTGGGATTTCGCTCGTCACTTCCTCTTTCTCAAATCCACTGCCTAGGCAAAGTCAATAGTTTTCATCCTGGGCGCAATATTTATAATTTGCCCTATATTGATGATTTATAAACAACTATGGTGGCTTCATTTCCCCCCAATACATTCAACAATCGGACCCGTGGTCTGCAGTGAACTTCGTCGCCTCCGTCTCATGGCCCATTCACAAAGACTTCGGAAGCATCGATATCCCGAACAATCCATACTGGTTCTTCACAGACTCAGTCACCTTGATGCTGCATCAATTGCCCCACGAGTTTCTCCATTTCCCTAAGGACAATGATGAACCAGATGGTCGTTCTCTGCGAGAGTTTTGAAGGATTCTTTGTATTTCGTCGGTCGTGGAGTGACGGGTTCTGCAATCGCACAACACGAGTATTGTTGTGGAGCGCGAGAAGATCATCTAGATCGTTGTCGTCAAATGCACACAAGAATAGGCATTCTGTTGTGAACATGACTGCGGCATCACCGGTACCTTCAAACATGCGAGTATCGTAAGTCTCTGGTATCAAATTCCTGGTGCGTACTCATAATGAGCTTGAAGCCTCTACCTTGACTTACACGACAGTCCTGCTGCCTTAGTCCTGCTAAGTCATTGACTAGTGAGCCATTTCATTCCGTTTCTCATAACTGCGAGGATCTCTATCGTAATGCTGAACACTGTGACTTGTCCTGGATGTTGCAGTGTCCACCACCAGCACAAGTCCACAGGGTCCAATATTCAATGTCGCAATATTCTTGCATTCACGGTGTAATCGCTATCACTGGTCTTCATACATCGGGTTCGCTGCCACTCACGACGAAGATAGTACGTTGTTTTTGCTTGAGATGAGAGATTAAATTGGTTTGTGAGGTTGCTGGTCAGTTCATCAGACGATGCCTTCCAGCTCATGATAGCGGGGTTCAAAGAAATTTGATTGCTTGGGAAGTTTGAAAATGTAGATTATGTAGAAGGCATTGCCTATGTATGCAGGGCATTGTTGTGCTGATCAGAAGTGGCGAATGGGCGATAATGATCATGTCTTCTGCTGAATATCATAGCGTTCAATTGATTGCTTGGCGGCCGAAGTTCCATTTACTTTAAACTCAGTTAGTGACGAGGGAGAGGCCCGCATCAGAATACATATTATTAGCTTCAAAATACCACATATCTGAAGATGCACATATCACCAGTGGCAGACCAGAGCGCTATCTCTACACGGCAAAGTGGTGCCCAACTTCATCGACTCCAATCTCAACGCCCACTGATTGCTGGTGATTGAGCACTGAGGACATCTGAATGGTGCTTCCCATGAGTGATACTCCAGGTTCTTCTGCCAGGTAAAGCTGACCACCTCTTTACTAGCGATTTTGAATACCTGAAAGGCTCTGTTGCGCATTCTCGAAATACGCCCGGTAGCACCAGCATACATTGTCCCGAAGCTTCCTTGTGGGCGAGGACTGAATTCCTGTTAGCAAACTGTCTTAAGCAATGCCTTGTGCGCTTCTATTGGCGACTCAGACGAGAGCTGGAGTGAAAGAAGATAGGTACGTCGACTCACCAACAATTGCTGTTGCCAGATAAGCCATAAAGATGCCGGTAGGATTCTCTCGCATACATAGTCCACAATATGAGACCCCCAGTGCCGAGCTTGTCTTCCCCGACCAGTAAGAAGCAACATGAGGTAGCGGTCACGCCCCACCAGACGATGCAGGGCCATACTGGCTGCGTAAAAGGCGATGCCCATCTGCCCAACGAATCATAGCATGTTCGTATGACAGCTCACTCCCACTATGGGTCCTGGAGATCGGTACACAGATGGGCGACAACTGGAGAGATAAGGAGGAAAATAGAGCAGGGGTGTCCACCATATCATTGTCTCCAGACGGCAACACTGTTGCAAGCGGAAGGGAAGATGGGAACGTGAGGTTGTTGGGACGTCGAGACAGGAAAAGTCATCGTCAAATGGACAGAGCACACTCAGTGCGTGTCGTCAGTACTGTACTGGAGTGCAGATGACGGCCGAATAGTGAGCGGATCCCGGGACGGAACCACAAGAGTATGGGATGCCAAAAGCAGCAAAACTGTCCTGGAAATCATCGATGAGCGTGCAGGCCAAGGTCCTGGTTGGTAAAAATGATTCCAGTGCAAAAAGAAGCTCGTCCATCTTGGCATCCCAGGTTTTTATTGAATGCTTGTTTTATCCGCCCATCGCAATTTTTGATGAATCGCCCAAGTAGACCACCGCGAACACATGTTTGTCCCTGCCATATGGTTCCAATCCCGCTGAGCGTCCTGGCTTATCCGAGAATAAGGGCACGGCAAGCCTTGGCAGGTTTTCGAGTACAGCATCGAGTGACAACATGCTGCACAGCCTGGAAACATGGTGAAGATTTGACGTTGTCAAGTTCGAAATGAAGGAACATGCCAAGGGAGAGAACTGCGGCACCCCTTTGAATGTTTTGCCATAATCAACGTAATTCATACATGTACGCCAGTTGCGAACCTGATCGCTTCGTGTGCACAGCAATTAAGCTGTGAAGCGCACACAGGATAAAATTTATAAAAATTGAATATAACAGGCTCTGACGCTTGAACGAAGGGGTGTCTAGCTTCCTCGACTCTAATCCAAACGCTCGTTGATCGCCTGTGATTGAACACTGGGTTCGTCTGAACGGTGCTTGCTGTGAGCGATACTCACTCTAGGCTCTTCAACCGCAGGCTAAAGCTGACCACATACCCACACGAATCTCTTGTGCGTTCTCGAATAACGGATCTGCGTATACAGACCTGAAGCTGTCTTCTAGGTGAGGATTGTAAGTGGGCTGTCTCATGAGCAATGAGTTGCGTGTTCTGACAAGCGTTAAAGTGACAAAAGATAGGCCCTTGAAATCACCAACAATATTTGCCGTTGGAGATGGCCTGGTTAGATTCCAAAATCCCAGAAGACTTCGCTCGCATACACATTCCCCGGTCTGCAGTACTTAGAACCCCAGCGCCGACCATGATTTCCAAGACGCCGGAGATTACACCACACCATACGATGCGAGGTCATACCAGATGGGTAAACGGTGTTGTGCACCTGCCTGGCGGACGACGGACCATGACATGTTCGACGGACGGTTCATTCCGACTATGGGACCTAGAGAACGGCGCACAGATAAGTGAGGAGTGGCGAGATGAGAATAACGGAGGAGTGTGGTCCATGGCATTATCTCCCAACGGCAAGATAGTTGCAAGTGGAAGCAACAATGGGAAAGTGAGTTTGTGGAACGTCAAGACGAGGAAGGTTATTGCCAAATGGATAGGACATGCTCATGTTGTGGGTGCACTGTCCTGGAGTGCAGATGGTAATCAAGTGTTGAGTGGATCCTGGGATGGGACGGCAAGAGTCTGGGATGTCCATGTCAAGAATGGCAAAACTGTCCTGACAATCAGAACCGGGCACAAGTGGGTGAACGCGGTGATATTCTCGCCTGATGCAACAAAAATTGCAACCGGCGGAGACAAAGAGAATATTAATTGTTATGCAGTCAAAATCTGGAGTCCCAAGACGGGCAAACTGTTCAACACGCTCCAACACGATGATCAAGTTCACAGTTTGGCATGGACGTCGGACGGAAAGAAACTGCTCTCCAGTTCATACGGCTCAATTAGAGTATTTGACACAGCCACCTGGCAGGAGATCGCCATTCTCAAGGGTCACAAACATTTTGTCCACGCCATCACCTTGTCTCAGGACGAACGCCTCCTTGCAAGTGCATCACTCGATAAAACAGCGCTTCTATGGAACCTCGACACCAACCTCCAAGTCGGACCACCCCTTCAGCACGAACATTTCGTGCGCTGTGTAGCCTTCTCCGCTAATGGAAAAGTGTTACTCACTGGTTGCCAAAACAATAACGCGTACACATGGGACATTCACCCCATGCTCAAAAAAGCTGGCATTGAAGACCAACTGCCTATTGGTACCAATATTGTGAGTATCAACACTTCACCCACTCTCTCTCACTGACATTGTCTACTCGAACAGGAATCATCTCAAGGTGATCCAGGAATAAAGCGCACCCCCCGTTCTTCACTCAGTGACAAGTCATTTTTGCAAGTACGTGAAATATCTCTGATCCTGCTCAGTTATTATAACATCAACATTCCAGGCTGATGCTACGCGATGTCACGACGACTTCGGCGGTGTCGATGAACTCTCACCAAGGTTTTTTGACGGCATGGAAGCCAATGATGTCCGTAATCATTTATTTCATAGTGTTGTGGCCCTGATCTCTGTGCTCTCAGTCCTCCCCAATGGGCAATGCCAACCCTCATTTCTCTGCAAGTACACTCCTCGCTCGCCTTTCCTTGCTCCTCCGTCGCTTTCGACCCAACAATGCTGAAGCAACAGAACTTCCGCAACCCTCAACGCCTTCGGGGTTGCATCCTCGTGTACTTTTCGCTCGCCTGGCCTCACTCATTCACCGCTCTCCACCTGAAAATGATGCACCAAACGAACTTCAACAACCCTCCACCCCTTCGCGGTTAGATCTACATGTGCTCCTCGCTAGCTTGTCCTCACTTTTGCCACGCTCTCGACTCAACACCGACGGAGAAATCGAACATCACCCCACAACGCCTTCGGGTTTACGTCCAGATGCGCTCATCGATTTCCTGTCCTCGCTCTTCCACTCTCAACCTCACGCCAATGAAGAAATCGAACTCTCGCAATACTCAAGGCATCCCCATGTTGTCGAAGTGGCTGCAGTGCGAGACAGGCAGGTATGGCTTTCCCAGTGTGTCAATTTCTGGCGTCTGATTGTCACCATGTAGGTATTGTATGTTGCTCCACGGCCGCGACCTAGTCCGCACCCTCCTGCGCAGTCACGACCCATCCCATGGTGGGCTCATGTCGGGCTTTTTCTTTGCTGTGCATCTCCTCAGCACACCGATGGCAATGCGCAACCAACACAGCAGCAACAACAACAACAACAATGCCAACCACAAGGCCCGGCACAGCCCCAGGCATCATCATCGCAGGCTCAGCCTGCTGCCGCCGCGAGGTCCACGACATCTCCTGCTCCTGCAACTAGTCCTACTCCACCAAATGCTCTAAACGTACAATCACGATCCCTTCCATTGCGGGCTCGCTTCGTGCTTTTTCTTTGTTGTGTGTCTCCCCCACACGCCGATGGTCATTAACGCAGTGTGTACAATTTGCTATCTTATACATGTATCTAGCTCTTCTGTAAATATTATTTTTCTATTTATTGAGGTCATAAACCGTACTGTGGCGCTACTCTTTCCGCTTGAAAACACGCAGCCTGTTACGTTGAACCCTGCAATAGGTTAGTAAAAGTGCTCACTCGATATGATAAAGTGTGGGTGTGACTACCTGTAGGGGGAGCAGGATGAAGGATGTTCACAGCTTTTGTCACTCCGACAGCCCCTGCGATGCAGTTCTGTCCACATGCAAATTAATTTTGAGCGACAGATCATCAAGTTGGCACTTACCGCGGCAAAGACGATAAGCCACACCAATAATGTCTTGCTCTGATGCCAAAAGGCAAATGTGCGAAAAATAAGCAGGCCTGCAGAGTAGAGATTGAGCATGCTGATTAAAAAGCGTCATCAAACCGACCTTCTGCAGCGATGATGCTTGTCATATGTGAAGCTTGGTTAATACGCCAGGACGACGGTTGTCGAGACACCTCAGACAATCAAAGATCATCTCGGGAGAAATGAATATGCCCGTGAAGGAACCACTGTCTTCATGTTTTCGATGTTGACCTACTAGAGAGTCGAGACCACCCTCCTGCGCATAAAAATATAACCTGTCACATCGTAAAAATGATCGAGTTTCAATATCTCTACGAAATAATATTGCAACGGACCAGGCCTTTAAAGCTGCAAGGACAGGTACTGTCAATGTCAAAGGAAAAACAATAGCGAATAGGGTCCATTACCTCCCATATGGTCCCAGAGAATAGTCTCCTTGTTCAACTTCATAACTGTTCTTTTGCCGTTTAACTGGGGAGGTAGAAGTGAATCCAAACCCATCACGAAGCCACATAATCACGGTGTAAGATACTGCGACTCTTGTCTGACTGTCCTGCCGGCAACGAAAGCACGCGTCGTGGTCTCCGCATGATTCTTCACCTACCAGGAAGAGCATCATCAGAACACCTGCCAGTGAGTGTCCGCACTGTATCAGCAAACCAGCGACAATGATTGAATACCAATGTTACTGGTTCGCGGGTACAGTGTGAGTTCTCGTATAAATGATACACGGCATGCCAATTTAGCACCCGTAGGATGGTCATGGACGCCTCGAGCGCTCCCGAAGATGGTGAAAAGGCATTGCATCACTGATCTTTTCCATCTGGAGTGTTCTATGGGGGCAGTATCTGTATGGGATGCATCATGAATTAGAACCGTACGGTCCAAAGAGCAATCATTCCACTGACCAAAACGTGATACGAGCATCTTGTGTTCGATGGCTGTAACTGAGTGGATTAAGAACTATCCTGTTTTGAAACAACGCGGGAGAGTATTGTATATCTGACACTCGCGAGTCGTGATATCAGGGTTATGCGTCATGTAGGCTGTGGAATAGGTCAGCGAGACGCTCACATGAACGGACGAAGGAGTAAAGCGAGGAAATCGCCGATGTCAACAGGGTGTGTTCGGTCCTGTTTTTAAGGACATGGCAAATTGATAATGGCTTGAACACGTGTTGGGGAAAACCTGGCAGCTGACCTGTCGACCGGTTGCTTACCCGTACATGTTGATTTTGCGAAGACAGTTGAATTCGTTGTAACCATAGTCCATGTATCAAAGACCGAAGTTCCTTTCTGGGTGAGCGGCGAACAGAATGCCAGCTGTCTCGTCACCATCCTGGGCCGTTCTGAACATCGATTATGCAGTATGGCTGAGAAGGTTCGTGGATTCGATACCGGATGTCGGTAAGCACCTATCCAGGGTATAGGTTTAGCATCTATAGATGTAGATAAGAGTTCGAGACCCTTGATCAAGCTCGTGCACCTCCACCCAACCTCCATCAACATCAACCCTCCATCTCGCATCAGATCTCACTAATCAGTACTATTGGTGTGGTCACTCACCTATCAGCTTATCATACCCTCTCGTACGCAGCCAAAATAGATCTGGCTGACTGCTAGGTACTGGTACGTCCGATGCATGCTACTAAATAGCGTTTGTGAGTGCACTGCATACGAGACATGGGTACGCATTCCATATTCTTGAAAGAGGTTTTTGCCAGGTGTAAGTCAAGGGACCGACTTTCGTTCAATTGTCGTGTATCACTGTAGCAACGTCATGATTTAGCTCTTCTATGTGTGACTAGGAGACAATGCACATGCCACATACCATAAACGAAATCAAAGATATCTCATAGACCTTATTGATTCATTCCAGATGTCAACGTCATTCTGAAGGCACAACGGGTCTATATAAAATCCCAGCTGAATTAACGTACTAGTAACGATAGGATATCCTTCTGAATAGAGCGAGTATCATAGTTAAGATGTAAAAAGGAAGCGGCTAGAGAGGACAGTACGACAGCGAACTGTCGACTTTCGCATGAAGCGAAGTGGCTTCGTCCTGAGGTGGAGAAGAAATATATTTGCGAAGTATTGCCGCTCACCATGACTTCCTTGGTAAACAACAACCCCGTCCTGGATACTGATACTATTAACACACTACACTGCCTGCATATATGCTGAAATGTTGACGGCGTCGAGTTCGAACATAGGCAGGAAGAAACGTGCAGAGTAGGCAGGGAGTGCAGCATCTCGTCGAATGCCCTTCATAACCATTAACATAGTCCTTACGTATAGGAAGATGGATATCGCACCGGTCGCGGACCTGAGCGCTTGATCTACACAGCAATAAGCTGTGAAGCAAACACGAGGATACGCATGGGACGCACCTTAAAAGACGGCTTAAACGAACGAGTGTCCAGCTTCTTCGACTCTGAACCAGATGCCCCTCTGATCGCTAGTGATTGAGCACTGGGTTTGTCTAAACGGTGCTTCCCGTGAGTGATATTCTGCAGGTTACAACCGGCCGTATGCTTACCAGCAACATCTGATACCCACAAAGATCTCATTCTAATTCTTCAGATAACGGGGCAGCACCTCCTGCATAGACAGTCGCGAAGTTGACTTCTGGGTGAGGACTGGATCCTGTAAGTGGGCTGTCTTGTTAGCAATAGTTTGTGTGCTCTGACAAGAAAAAACAGGATCCTGGACTCACCAACAATTATTGTAGTTGCCGGATAACCCGGTCTGATTGCAAAATCCCGGAAAACTTCTCTTGTATACATATTCCCTGATCTGCAGTACTTAGAACCCCCCCAGCTCCGACCATGTCTTCCTCAACCAGCAAGACGTCAGCGATCATGCCACGCAGGACAATGCAAGGTCATACCCACTGGGTAAATGGCGTCGTGCATCTGCACGGCGGACGACAGATCATCACATGTTCGATGGACAGCTCACTCCGACTATGGGACCTAGAGACCAGTACACAGGTAGGTGAGGACTGGCGATATGAAAATAAGTCAGGAGTGTGGTCCATGGCATTGTCTCCAAATGGCAAGACAGTTGCAAGTGGAAGTGGGGTCGGGGATCACAAGGTGAGGTTATGGGACGTCGAGACGAGGAAGGTTATCGCCAAATGGGCAGGACACACCAGTCTTGTGGGTGCATTGTGCTGGAGTGCAGATGGTAACCAAGTGCTGAGTGGATCCTGGGATGGGACAGCAAGAGTCTGGGATGTCGAGAGTGGCAAAAATGTCCTGACAATCAAGACCGGGCACGAGTGGGTGAACGCGGTGACATACTCGCCTGATGCAAAGAAAATTGCAACCGGCGGATGTGATGAGGACGCAGTAAAAATCTGGGATGCCAAAACGGGCAAACAGTTCATCACACTCAAACACGATAATCCAGTTTACAGCTTGGCATGGACGTCGGATGGAGAGAAACTTATCTCTGGTTCATATGGCTCAATTAGAATATTCAACACAACCACCTCGCAGGAGATCGCTGTCCTGGAGGGTCACACACACCTCGTGAGGGCCATCACCTTATCTCAGAACGAACGCCTCCTTGCAAGTGCATCGGCCGATAACACAGCGCGTCTATGGAATCTCGACACCAACCTCCAAGTCAAACCACCCCTCCAGCATAAAAATGTTGTGCGCTGCGCAGCCCTTGATGGAAAGGTGCTAGTCACTGGTTGTGGAAACAATCATGTGTACACATGGGACATTCACACCATCCTCAAAGAAGCTGACCTCGAGGACCTCCTCCAACCTCTATCTAATGTAAATTCTATGGTTCTTCAGCAGAAACTATGCTAATCTCTCACTCGCAGGTTGCAGCTCAAGAGTCATTAATGGACGTACGTCATTTTTTTCTCAACCTTTCCAATGATTGTAACTCTGATCTCCTATGTAGGCGGATGCTACGCAGGCCGAGGATGATGATCTTCTGCCAGACTTTTTCAACGACGTGACAGATGGTGCTTATGTACGTCATCAGCATTTTCAATCGGTTCCTGTTCTGATATCTCTATCTCAGTCCTTCAGAACGTACGGTAACTATCACCGTTCCTCTGCCCCCCGTCCCCGCCCTCTCGCACCCTCTTTGGGGAGTGCGAGTGTGCTCTTCGGTCGCCTTTCGTCGACTTTCCGCCGTTCTCATCGCAATACCGATGACCCAACCGAACTGCAGCAACGTCCAAGGCGGTCCGTCTTCTTTCGTGGTCCTCGTATCATCGACGTTGCTGCAGTCAAGGACAGAGAGGCATGTATTTCTTCGCGTGCGTGTCCCATCGTCATGGTCTAATGATTTCTGTCCAGGTCATATTTACTGCTCCGCCGCCGCCACAAAAAACACAGCAGCAAAGCCAATCGTACGCCCAGGGGTCGTCCACGACACCGCCTGCTCCAGGTACTAATCCTACTCCACCACCACCAAAACATCCATATTCACTTCCCGTCCGATTGTTGGCTCATCTCGTACTTTTTCTCTGCTGCGCATCTCCTCAACACCTCGATAGAAATGCACAATCAACGCAGCAGCAGCAAGGCCAACCGCAGGGTGAAGTCCAGGCCCAGGCATCATCATTGCAGACTCAGCCTACCGCCCTCTCGACGTCCGCGACACCTAGTGTTCCTGATACTTGTACTACCGCACCAGGTGCAGCAAGCCCGTAGCCACGACCCCTTCCATTGCGGACTGGATTCGTTCTTGTTTTCTGCTGTATATCTCCCCGCATGCGGATGACCATTAACGCTGTAATATGGACACTCATTTTATCTTTGCATCTGGTTCTTTTGTTATCTCGTTGACGAGAGTGCATGTATTTGATCGGGTTAGCTTCAACGCTATGCCATGAAGTCTTGATTTTAATTTCAAGCAGTCGATAGAAACATGTCCTGGCTGGTGCTCATTGCACGTCTCATGCACCAGTCTTCCCGTCTGCATCTATTTCTCGGATGCCCGATGGCAAGTATGGACATCCTGCCTTAGACTTGGACGATCACATAACTACACATGCACGCCCCAACCGCATTTCCTGCAAGTCATGCATGCTGCCCAGCTAGTTTCAACATGCCATGCTGATCTCGCTTTGATTTTCCGTTATATAGGACGATATACTGGAACTGGTCTAAGTATACTCTGCGGGAGGAGTATAGACTGGTCCAAAGCTTGAGTCCGCTCATCCATAGACATCCACAATACCTTCCGCCGCACTTTCCAATACCGATGGATAGAGCAACCGAACTCCCGAAGTGTGGTTTAATGATCTTAGTCCAGTTATCGTTTGTTGCTCTATGGCCGGTAAATCGAACGCAGCAGCAACAGCAAAGCAGGCTTACAACCACTCCTCATCGTCGCAATCCCAGCTTAGCGCCGCCTCGACGTCCACCACACCTCCTGGTCCAGGTATCAATATTACCACAAAAAGTGAAGCAACTGCGCAGTCACCACCCGTCCTGTTGTGGGCTCATCTTGTGCCTGTTCTTTGGTTGTGCCTGTTCTTTGGCATGTCCCCCACATAACCAGGTGCAGCATTTTTTTTCATGTTTCCACTTACTCTCGTCTTTCTGTTCATATTTTTCGTTACTTTGGTTCATCATCACGAGATTCGTGTAGTGTATCGGACTTGACGATGCCAACTCTTGCGAGCGAAGGACAGTTTGATTGGTCGCGTTCCTTTTTCAGACAGGAGTCCAAGGATCTCAGCTAGATCAAAGAACGGCATCACGACCGTAAAATAGAATGTCTGCGTTCTACCCGACCTCACTATCGATAATCTGTTAAGCGCCATCCCGTAAGTTTGAACGCGTCTTTAAATGCATCACACTTATTTCTGCTCATTTCTTCCAGCGCTCAATACTTCAAACGTTCAGCATTGCGGCCGTCACCATACATCATGATTCAGGTTCTTACCCTCCCAAGATCACTGGCCCTGACGCGTTTCACAATTAATAATAATATTAGTGTGTATGATCTGGTTATATCGGGTTTCTACAGGTCCGCAACTCATCTCGACACATTCATCAGATGATCTCTCACGAGCACGCCCTTCATCCTTTGCTCTATTCTGTGTTTCTCTGTCTGGGCAGTATGCACCTTCTGTATAGGTTTCTTTGCGACTGGCCTTTAGGTTATCACTCACGAGTATGGTCACCAATCATTTTCTGAGTCCAAGCTGATCAATAACTGGGCCATACACTCCGTTTGCGAGCTTGAATTTTTATCGCCTGGAGTCAGAAAGAGACTTGTTTGATGATTTATTTTCATAGACTTCAATCCTGATGCTGCGATGTTCACACATCACCTGCGCAAGTGGATTTTCTGTCTGACATCAATATCGTGCTCTGGCTCGTTGATGTCATCGGTTATATTTTTGCATATTGGTTCTGTATCGTGATCCTTCTCTACCTGGTGTCTTACCTCTGGGTCAACATTGGTTTGTTCTTATCACGTTCCCCCAACATCCCGATCCCATCCTCCCTCACTATTGTGTCTCTGAGTTCACTTTCTTCCATGGTGCACTGGCTCCTTTGGACCGCAACCTCCTCGGCGACTGGGTCAATCATGGGTTGGATTGGTGCCCCCGGAAGATTACAGGGTTTTCAAGGAGTGCAAGGTCAGTCTACTCCTACTTCGGGTTTTCTGAAAATTTTCCAGGATGAGGGCAGCATTCTTTTCCGTAAGAATGTCTCGGGCCTGCGTTCACAGATGGCAGCGCTAGTGGCTGATTATTATTAATCCTACCATCTTGCATTATGATAATTCTGATGAACGGCAACTATGAACGACCTTCCAGCTTGCCACGTCTCCTAGTCGCCATCATTTATAGACTGCTGAATCTCTTTCTACCCGATGTGTTGAACAGGGACTGACATCGATGTAATGGACTGACCTTTGCGAAGAGAATTGAGCTTGGGAACTGCGCCGTCTAGCGAATTGGGGAAGGAGCAAGATCGGTGTCGTCCCCGTCATCATCCTCGTCTTCTTGATCCGAAAGACAGCTTTCTGCAGGACTGGATGGTGGGAAGTGAGTACAGCTGAGTCTGCTGAGACAGTGTAAATGTAGTCCACCAGCGCATTTTCCGAGCCTTCTGGTACGAAATGCCGTCTGAGTCGAGGCATGCTTTTGGTACTGATAATCGAAATTTTGGATACCATGATGAAAGTTGGAAGGAGAGTAGATAATCTGGTGTCAGTACAGGAAAGACAGCGTACGATGACATGCTCGTATGCGATGCATGTGATGAGCTGTCACTGCTTTGTCACTGTGGGATAAGTCGGACCCCGCCAAGTTAATTTACTAGTGAAGAATCGCCTGGATATGCAGTGGAAAATAACTTTGTAGGTGATGGGAAGTTTGCACAAAATAGGTGGTTACTAAGTGAACTGCACCATACACAGCAATAAGCTCACGAGGATGATGCATGGGACGCACCTTAAAAGACGCTTGAATGAACGGGTGCCCAACTTCCTCAACTCCCAACCAGATACCCTCCGAGTCTGATCGCTGGTGATCGAGGGTTCGTCTAAACGGTGTTGCTTGTAAGTGATACTCTAGGCTATTCTGCAGGATACAACATGCTTACCAGAAACTTCGGATACCCCGGCCACAAAGATCTCTTCAAGTTGGACATTCTAAATCTTCAGATAACGGGGCAGCACCTCCTGCATAGACAGTCCCGAAGTTAGGTTCTGGGTGAGGACTGAATCCTGTAAGTGGGCTGTCTTATTCATCAGGAAATCACGAGTTTCTCTTTTTGGCCTAATGTGACTTAATTTACGAAACAAGGCGTGAAAGTACGCTAATTACAACTTTTTTCACTTATTCTTCAGACGTGAAAAGCGGGTGACATGAAATTAAGTTGAACGACTAAAATAAGTAAAATAAGAGATGGAGATAGGTGACTCGGAAAATGAGTATGTAAGTGGCTAGGATTGAAAATTCTAATGATGGCCATGATGTAGCCGATAATGAGCAGTGCAATGTGACTGACGGAGGTAGGAAGTATGAAAGTGTGGCTGATGGCGGGTCCGGCAGAGTATGGAGGAAAAGCAGGCTTTGGTGGTGAAGGATAGCGATGGCCATATGAAGGCGTGGGCGCCAAAGCAGCTGGAGAAGATGGAAAGGGATTTGTGGTAGGAGGAGGGGTTGTCTTTGAGGGGGAAGGGAAGTGTAGGTCGGGGCAAGGATCTTGACCTACGAAATCCTTCTTAACCATGTCCTCAAACTCCCTCAGCATTACCAGATACTGACACATCTCGCGCTCTGTTGCTGGAGCAAAACGAGGGCAGCGAAGGTTAGGCATCACATGCTCGCACCACCTTTCACACCCGCACGTAATCGCGCGCGTTCGTATATCGCGTGTCGTATAAGCCGCGCTTCGCACGTCTCCTAGTCCTCGACCAGTATCAGAGGTTTCCCTCCACACATTAGAGGTTTCCCTTTCTCAGTTGCTGTCCTTTGGGCCAACTTTATACTCGCGCACAGGATTGACTGCAGACCGCCCTGTAACTGACCCTTATCGCACAGTCTAGATTCCTCTTCTTCAACTGGAGCCCACCGCGAGGGACACTCCTGAGAGTACTGGTAGAGTATTAAGATCTAACAGTCGCCACAAAGCAAACAGAGAAGCTAACGCCGCCTTCGACAAAGCGGCGCGCAAGTATAAACAGAAAGCCCTCTTTCCCTTTCCACAACGCGCTCGCCCGCGCAAAGTGTCATCACTCGCGTGCGCAGATATATTGCTTTTCGTGTCTTCTGCGGAAAGACCAGCATCGCCAGTCACGCCTTCGACGCAACACTCGTCGAAAGACTCATCAGATGGTCTCGACAACATCGACGACCACAGAGGACAACTTCCTGGAGCGTTTCTGAACACGCCTCAGAGGCCTTTTATTTCGAACTTCGATTCTCTTTCATCGCTTAGCACACTAACTGACCTTAGCGAAGGCGAACCCTCCGCGTCATCCTCATACCCCAGCACGCTTCCTAAAGTAGAAGCGCTGCTCGTCAAGTTAGAACCCATCAGCGCGCGCCGCTTATCCAACGCTATCCCTACTAGCGCTGTGCAATCAATATTCCCTTACACCCTTCCGCTCAAACCCTCCTATGTCGTACCAACAGTCCGACAAACTGTCGCTGCACCTCCCCCTGTTGCCTACGCCCAACCTATCCAAGTCGCGCAACCCGCCACTATCATCCCCACCATGTCCGCAATCCCCTTCAGAATGCCCATGCGCGGTTCCGACCGCGTGCCCAAGTTCGATGGTAAGGCATCGAGCCTTCTCGAATTCCTTGACCAGTACGAGGTGCTGGCGGACGATGGAGGTCTTCAGGGCCTCGATCGCATTAAGCAGCTTTTGCGCTACCTCTCCTCAGACGAGAGGGAGCTATGGGCTGGCTTACCAGAAGCATCAGCTAGTGACTTCGACACATTCATCGTCGAGGTCAAGGTAATGTATCCAGGTTGCGAAGGCGACCGACGCTACGCACTCACAGACTTGCAAGCTGTCGCGTGCAAGTACACGAGTATGCCCATGCCAACCGTCGACGAGATGAGCGCGTATTATCGCGCGTTTAGCAAAGTCATGCAGCCACTATTGCCTAGTCATCGCATTGGTACAGCCGAGCACGATTGCCTTTTCTTAGAAGGGCTACCCAGCGATATTCAGATGCAAACGCGCACACGTCTGGTGATTAAGTTCCCTGACCATCACCCACAGGATCCTTACCCGTTCGCGAACATCTTTGCCACAGCATGTTTCTTATTGCTGGTGACAGCGCCAGAAGTGACACCAGTAGCCATCGCGCCTCTCGCTAGCCTAATCGCAGTGCCGACGCCCGTGCCTGCGCAACAGCCAGCGCAGGGCTCCATCACCAAGCGCGAGTATATGGTTAAGCGCGCCAACCAGCAGACATCAGACAACTGCATGTTCTGCGGCAGTCTCGAGCATTTCCTTGGGCGCTGCCAAGAACGAACCAAGTACCTGGAAGCAGGGAAGTGTAAGTTGGATGAGGACCGGCAACAGAATCAGCGGGCGCAAAAATATGCTCAAAGAGTGCATCAATCACTACCTCGCTAGTGTTGAGAAGGACACGTCGCCTAGTACTAGCGCTCACGTCAGTCTGTTCTATTGCGCGTCGCCGGAAGTCAATTGCGTGTTAGAGGTAGACTCGTCCACATTCGTGCACACGGTTGTCGACTCTGAGTCTGAAAATGACGAAGACGAGCTCGAAGTACAACGCGCCATGCAGGCGCTCGCATTCACGCAAGCCAAGCATGATCAGAAGAAAGGTAAAAGTGTTCACTTCGATGGCATAGAAATACCCAGCAAGCCTTGTGTGCGACCAGGACCTGCGTCACGACAAGCCACTGTAGAGAAGGAGTTAGTCTCTCCTGCGATACAAGCTTCGTCTAACAAGGGCAAAGGGCTGGCAGTTGCGAAAATCATTCTGCCTGTCGCAACTAAGGTTGCAGAACCCTTACCAAAGGTGCCCACTGCGGGTGCACCTTCATCATCTTCATCCGCGCACCACTAACGTTCCACCCCTGCCAGCATCAACACCAGCACCAGCAGCGCCTGCGACAATGGGCTCCTATCGATTATCATTCGCCTTGGAAACAAGGGAGCAGACAAACACGTCGCAGAGCGCATCCTCGACTCCAACCTCAGCATTCCCGTAAGGGAACTACTCGCTGTTTCGCCAGAAATCAGGAAGCAGTTCCGCGACATGACTACCAACAAGCGTGTTACAGTTGGCACGGTCTCGGTCAACGAGCTATCAGGCCACTTCGCAACTGATAGATGGATGAGTCAGTACGACGACTCACGCACAAGGAGTGACAACGGCCGCGTCGTTGCAGACCATTTCGTGCCCCTGTGCTGCATACGCGCCACTACTATTGGAGGACGCAAGCTCACCTGCGTGCTCGACCAAGGCGCAGAAGTCGTAGTAATGCCAAAGGAAGTATGGAAATCGCTTGGCGTTGGTCTGCACTCAGATCATCGCCTAAATATGGAATCGGTCAACATGTCACGAGACGCAACACTCGGCGTAATCGAGAATATCCTGCTCGACTTTGGAGGTGGACCTATGTTCTTTCAAATCCAAGTCACGGAGCGCGCGAACTTCGAGGTTTTGCTAGGGCGTCCATTTTTCATTTTAACTTCATGTCGCACCTTTGATCTCCCTAACGGGGAGCAAGATATTTTGTTAACGGACCCAAATACGCGCAAGGAGATGCGCATCACGACCCTCCCTTGGGTCAAGAATTGCCAAACCGCGATGCATGGTTCTCTGTGCGTGCAGCACACGCACGCAAATGTGGCCAAGGTAGAGGGTCAGGGTTTTTAAGTATCGATGATCTGCAGATTCCGCAGGGAGACACTAATACGTGTTCATGCACCCCGCTTAACCATTCATATTCGTTTATTCGCTCATCTCATTATCGCATCGTGTCCGACGTGTCGCTTATCGCGCGCGCTGAAGACTATTATTGTCAGCTCTTAAGGAGCGATACCGCATCAGTTTCCGTGCTCTCATATTCGTCATCAGTTTCGTTTGCTTTGCAACTGTCCCAATCGCATTCCGCGCATTATGTGCACCTAACCGCAACTCGTTCCATTCTAGATAAAGCGACTATCGCCGCTTTTAATTCCTCATATCATTATGATGCCTCTCGACACGCACTGGTTTACAAACCAGTAGCAAAGAAAGTGCGCACCGTACCTACCGCTATGCCCCCGGAATATAGGGTGATGCGCGAATGCGCGCCAGATCCCTTAGTTGGTTTACCGGAGATACCAGCCCATCCCCCAGACTTCATACCAGGCGCACGTTTCACCCAAGCGCGCGCGGACAAGATCGGCCTCGACCCTGCGAACTGGCTTTGGCCAGAAGAGTTGAAGCTCGTACGCTGGCTCGTTCGCACACACAAACTCGCGTTCACGTGGGACGCATCAGAATGCGGTCGCCTTGACGAAAGATACTTCCCGGCGTACAAGATCCCTACGGTACCGCACGCACCATGGTCTCAGCGCAATATCCCAATACCGCCATCTACGATTGGCGAAGTCATGCGCATTATCAAGGAAAAGATCTCGTCAGGCGTTTATGAGCCTTCAACGGCTGTGTATTGCTCGCGCTGGTTTTGCATCGTTAAGAAGGACGGAAAATCACTACAGTTTAGTTCATGACTTGCAGCTGCTTAATGCGGTGACCATTCGTGACACATCAGTCCCGCCATTCGTCGAGCACCTCACAGAGTCCTTCGCAGGCTATGCAGTGTATGGCATGATGGACTTGTATTCGGGCTATGATCAGCGCACGCTCCATATTGAGACGCACGACCTTATGACATTTGGAATGCCTTTGGGGCCCCATCATTTGACCACACTGCCGCAAGGCCATTCTAATGCTGTTCAAGTTTTCCAGGGCGATATCGCATTTATCCTTCAAGATGAGATCCCTAATCACACGTCGCCCTTCATCGACGATATACCAGTGAAGTCAGTCGAAACGCGCTACGAGAACGAGGATGGCTCTTACGAGACCATTCCCGCGAATCATGGTATACGGTGTTTCATCTGGGAGCATTGCATCGTCATCAATCGCATCTTGCAGCGCCTGCGCAACATTGGCGTAACTGTCAGCGTGACCAAGTTCGTCTTAGCTGCGCCTAGCGCGGTTATAGTAGGTCACAAGTGTACCTTCGAGGGTCGCGTGCCCGAGGACACCAAGGTCCAAAAGATACGCAATTGGCCAGAGCCTACCAACCAGTCGCAAGTCCGTGGTTTCTTAGGAACCTGCGGCGTTCTTTGCATTTTCATTTGTGATTTCGCGCACAAAGCGCGCCCGCTAACCAATCTCACCAGGAAAGATGTACCATTTGTCTTTGGGCTCGATGAGCGCGAAGCGGTTCAGACCCTCAAGGACTCAATATTAGAGTCCCCCGCACTACTGGTGTCTCGATTATGAGAGCGATCACAAAGTCGTTCTTGCAGGTCGATACATCCAACATCGCGATAGGCTTCATATTATTGCAAGTAGGCACAGATGGGAAGTGATACCCAAATCGCTTCAGCTCTATTGTTCTCAACGACGTCGAAAACCAGTATTCTCAAGCAAAGCTGGAACTCTACAGGACTCTTTTGCGCGCTGCGTGCAGTGCGCGTATTCATCTTTGGCGTCAAGCGCCTCATCGTCGAAGTAGACGCAAAATACATCAAAGGTATGATTAACAATCCTGACTTGCAACCCAACGCGACCATCAATCAATGGATCGCAGGCATTCTTTTGTTTTCATTCAAACTCGTGCACATCTCCGCGACGAAGCATAAAGGCGTTGATGGACTCTCAAGGAGACCGCCTGCAGATGAGGATCCTCTCGAAGAGGACGATCACGAAGATTGGATTGACCGCGCATACTCGTTCGGAGTCGTGCTGTAAAATGATCACACCTACCGCGTAACTGGCATCTCATCAGAAATAGTTCACCACACGCACACGCAGTGTTTTGCGTCGCAAATCACGCGTGCGCCAGCGTATCATGTCTTCTTAGATGTTGTCAAAGAGGCTGAAATAGAGCCTACAATCCCGCATTCTGAGACCGCGCTAGCACTCGATGCGTCGCTAATCAGGACGCAGCAATTCCTCATTTTGCGCGAAAGACCAGCTGACCTTTCAGATCATGAATTCGCAGTGTTTGTCAACAACGCTGCGCGCTTCTTCGTCCTAGAGGGCAACCTTTGGTGACGAGAATCTCATGGCAAGCACCAATTGGTCGCCCAGCCGCACAAGCAATATTGCATCCTTAAGGAAGCGCACGACGACCTCGGTCACAAAGGCATCTATACGATGCGCGTGCGACTGCTGTTGCGCTTCTGGTGGCCGCACATTGTTGACGACATCAAGTGGCACTCGAAGACGTGCCACAAGTGTCAGATTCGCCAAATGCGAAAGCTCCATATCCCGCCAACCGTACCAATACCAGGAGGTTTGTTTCACAAAGCGCACATAGACACGATGAAGATGCCCAAAGCGGGCGGATTCGAGTATCTCGTGCAGGCGTGCTGCGCACTAACATCGTATTCTGAATGGTGCATGTTGCACAAAGAGAATACCAAGACGCTAACCGCTTTCATTTTCGAAGAACTCCTTTGCAGATGGGGCCCAATCACGGAGATCGTCACTGATAATGGCCCAGCATACATACTCACTGTCAATGAGCTCGCGCACAAATACGGCGTGCACCCTATTCGCATTTCGCCTTATAACTCCCAGGCTAACGGCATAGTCGAGTGACAACACCGCGATGTCTGGGAGGCCATTATCAAAAGTTGCGATGGAGATGACATGCGATGGTACCAAGTCGTCCATTGCATATTCTGGGCAGAGCGCGTTACCATTCATCGCGCGACGGGTTTATCACCCTATTTCATGGTTCATGGCGTCGAACCCATCTTTCCCTTTGATCTCACTGAAGCGACATTCCTCGTGCCCTTACCAAGCCGAGGCGCGTTTACTACCGCTGACCTTATAGCATGGCGTGCGCGCCAATTACAGAAACACAAAGACGACCTTGACGCTATCAAAGACAAAGTAGTCAAAGCGCGATTCAAATCGATTTGCGACTTTGAAAAGTGCTTTTGCGCGTCCATCAAATCCTATGAGTTTGAGCCTGGCGCGCTAGTGCTAGTGCGCAACTCAAGGGTTGAATATGAATTGAGCAAGAAGATGAAGCCGCGCTACTTGGGACCTATGATGGTTGTGTGCCACACAAAAGGAGGCTCATACATGCTGGCTGAGTTGGACGGCGCCATTTCCAAACTTCGATTTGCCGCATTTCGCGTCATCCCCTACTACCTGTGCAGCAACGAGCGCGTGTTGGTAATGCAGATGACCGGCATGGACGAAGAGAGTATAGACCAATTAGAGGCTAACAAAACCATAGAACCAGATGAAGACGAGCCAGAGCGCGCGCCCCAAGATTAGCGTGCAACACATATCACGCACCCTCCAGAAAACATCCTTTTCAGAAAAAAAAAACACGACAAAATATAAAAACAATCACAAAAACATTGCATTGCACAGTACATACTCTCAGTTTTACCCCGGGTTTAGACCGGCGACATCAGTTTCTCACATCCTCTCTCTCTCATATGTCTCATATAACGCACATTCACTGAACATACCAAACACAGACTCTACAACTCACGCGCGCATCGCGCATAATAAATGCACCCTGTACATACAGATAAGTTTCCATTTCATTTCGTGCGCGCATAATCAACCACCTAGACTTTCTATTTCGAACGCGCGTGCGCGCCACGCCCCTTTACCATAGACTTTACACGCTCACACTAATCACGTGACGGAACTCATAACGAAGATAGAAGCACGATGAAGACAAGTCAAGCGCGAAGCTCATGCAATCGCAACTATATTTCATTAACTATTATCCTTTCTCTCTTATGCGCGCCTTACTTACTTATGTCCATTTTTATTACTCATAGGCCCAATGGACTATGCGGACAAAAGACATGGATATTGGACAGGCGCGCGCGGACTCACACATAAGAACACGACAGGAGTCATAAGGACGCGCATTGGTGCGACGGTTTATTGCTACATACAAGCATACAGGCATATAGGCATAGGGGCGCAATCCAGCGTGCAAGCAAAAAGAAAAAAAAGAGAACTACAGTAAAACTATCTAAGCGGCGTGCTCATTCTCCTCCTGGAGGAACTCGCCAATATCTTTCTCCACCAGAGACCAGTTGTCGGCCATGGAGTAGAGCTTGTTGCTCATTTGTAGGAACTCGGCCTCCTGCGCACGCAAGTGTTGGTGAACATTGAGAAGGCACTTGACATAGCGTGCATTGGCGGCGCGCAACTCTTCGTTCTCGGCGCGAAGCTGCTCTTCGAGGCGTTGGACCCTCCCATCCACATACTGCAGTCATTTACCCTTGATTAATACATACAGCCCAGGTTGAAAAATCCCTGTTCTACACAGGCCAGCCCATGTGGGCCCATCAATATATTGTTGTGATAAATACGGTGGGCCCATCTCAAGTGTTTATCTGGTACGAACAGGTGGGCCCATAGTATGTAGTGTAGTAGATAAGTGTAGACTTTTCTATTGACTTTGATAGGTAGTGTATGGTAGGTAGTGTATGAAATATGTACCTGATACCAACAGATGGGCCGATGTCAAGTGTGTACCTGATACAAACAGGTGGGCCGAGTGGGCAGTGGTACTGATATATACAGATGGGCCGATGTCAAGTGTGTGTCTGATACAAACAGGGTGGGCCGAGTGGGCAGTGGTACTTATATATACAGATGTCCGATGTCAAGCGTGTATATGATACAAACATGTCGGCCGAGTGGGCAGTTGTACTGATATATACAGATGGGCCAATGTCAAGTGTGTCTGATGCAAACAGATGGGCCGAGATGGCAGTGGTACTGATGTATACAGATGGGCCGATATTCTAAGCATATAGATGTATAATGAACACTGGTCGGTCAATGGGTTGGTGTTCATGGACTAGCTTGCCAAATATACTTGCCCAATGATAGATGGGGTGGTCGGTCAACAGGTCGGTCAAAACATGTCCAGTCGAATATGATGTATGGTGGACACTGGGTCAGTATTCATGGACTAGCAGACAAAATATACCTGCCCAGTACTACCTCCAGGTATGATGAATGGGGTGCTCGGTCAAACATGCTCGGTCAAATACAACACGCTATTGATACTTGGAATCATACAATCAATACATATACAATCAATTTCATTCCAACTAAGTGGTCAACAGTAGCCAACTAACTAATCATGTCCTACAAATGGTATAGTGGGTATCAAGGGAGGGAGTTGGTTTCAGAAGCAGGTGATGCGGCGGTAAAATGAGATGGAAAGGCAGGTGCAGATGAAGGACTGGCCTGCGCTGACCCAGATGATTCTTGTCCACTGGTGAATGTGCTGCAGGACGACCGAATGGGCAAGACACTGAGGGTTGACCGATGTCGACCGAATCAGTGTTGGGAGTAACTGAAGGGCCAAACACACCATTCAGATACCTCATGCCCATTGCGGTGGCTGAGGAACCATGACTTGTGCCCATAGTTGGTGGCAAGAATGATGGATTGGGGACAGAGCGCTCCTGCCGAAGTTTCTCGACCATGTTGAGCAGGCCATTCACCAATGTCACCATGGCACTGACGTCAAACTGCATGGCCGAAAGCTCGGCACGCATAGAGCAGATGCGTGAATCGAAGTCAAGCTCCATTGCATCCACCCTAGCGAGGGCAATGCAGTTGGCCATTTCCATGGCAGCAACTTGAGCCGTCAGGGCGACCAGACATTCGTGGGTGGTGGGTTTGGTCACAGGAGGTGGTGGGGGAATGGGAAGAGCAGGAGATGGTGGGGGAATTGTGATGGTGTCCTCCTGCAAATTCTGAGCAGTGATGTCTTCAGCAGATGCGATGGCTGCAGGCTGTTCGACCTCGGGCTCCTTTGGAGCCACCGCAGCAATATCAATGTGCTGCTCATTATCGGCCTCATGAGACATGTCAATGTCCTCATGAGCAGCAACAGCATCATCTAAAACCGAGGGGTGAATATTGGTATGACCATATCAAACAAAAAAATGGACTCACCGGTATCCTCCATGGCGTCCTCAGAGTCCATGGCAGGAGTTGGTTGACGCGCACAGGAGGTTGCTCGTGTTGCCCTGGATCAAGCTCTGGACTTGGTGGCCGGCGGTGCCTTTGACCGAGGACATGACACGCGCACCTGTTCAGTTGGTGCTGGGCTGTCATCATCGACCGAAGTTGGTTGGTCGCACCGCACCTTCATGTGGTAGCACTTGCCGCAGGACTTGATGACCTGCCCCTTTCTGCCGACGATGAGGAGACATGGGCCTCCTCCAACACACCTCTTACAGGGTGGGTTGTACTTTCAAATAGTTAGTAGTCACTCATAGTGATGACCGGCCAAACTCACCTGTTCTGGCTGAGTGATTTCCACTGCCTTCTCCTTGCCCTTGCCCTTTGGCATTGGTCAGCCAATGCGGGCTTCAGTGGTGGCCTGAATCTTGATGAGTGGTGGGGACTGACAGGACGAGGTAAATCTCACCTGTTTCACCTCTTTGGTGTTGCCCTGCGACCGAGTCAACAATGTCATGGGCACTGATATGACCGATGTGCTTACCTTTGAATTTGGGGGCACTGCAGGCAAAAGCACCATTGCCTTTGATGGCTAAGGTACTGTCAGACAAAATACATAAATAAAAATATGAAAGAAACATGCACCTTTGCTACAATGATGGTCCTGCCCGGTTGGTCATCCTCATCCTCAGTGTCAGAGATGATGGCCTTAGAAAGGCGCTTGACGACCTTGCGTTTCTTGCGGGACTCATCATCCAAGTCATCCTCCCTGGATCACCAAGTTCCCCAAGCTGGCTGCTTCCCCTTGTCGGTCTTTGGTGTGGGAGCCTCAACAGCAAGTGAGTCAATTGGTGGGACTGACATCACCTTGGGAGCTGGTGGTGGGACTGGGGAGACTGGGTTTGGCAGTGGTGCCGGCGCCAGTGCTTCTATAAGGAGGTTAGAGAACAAGGGTGCATTCAGAAAATGCGGACTCACCAAATCCAAGGGTCTTGTGGAAAAATGGGTGTGATTCCATATGGGAATCATCAATTAGCACATGGTCCCATTGAGGGGCTTGGCCGACATTCATTGTCGCCCAAACCTCTGCGGCAGCAGACAGCAGCAATGGCGAAATGACCGAGGCATTCCTGCCGTGCAGCTGGAGAGCTTGAGACTAGTAAAAGGTGAGTAGATGGCAAAAAAAAACAAAGGGGGAGAAAAGACGTACCACTATCCAGGCTATCTCATGAGCCTGGTCAACCACAACCTGGCCATCCGCTGCAAAGTGTTTGATTCTGGTGAGGGCAGCTCGCAAAGACTTGTCGGCGATCGACATTGCTTCGTCAGATTCGTGTTGAGAGGGCATTGCTGAAAGTATGAAGTGTATCAAGGATTATGAAGATGAAGGTTGGAATGTTTGAGAAGATAGGAAGACGATAGGACGAGTGTTGACGAAATTATATAGGGAATGACTCGGTGTGGGCTTAGATGTGGACTTGGCAAATGTCAATGAAATTGTGGGCGCCAAGTTGTGGCACCGCTGGATTTGGCCGAAATGAACAGTGGACGCCACCATTGACACTGCCGGAATTGGCCGAACTGTGGTCTCAGTGGTCTAGTCGTCCATTGTCGTCCTTGTATGCTTCACTACAACTACTGCGAGTAAATGAATACTCATGAATCTTCAAGTGACAAAGCTCAAAGATTACAGGACCAACACATCAAAGCCGACAGGAATTTCTTCCTCACCTGGGACCAGTGGGTGCCACCGAAGTTGGGGCCGACTCCATCACTTCAAAAGGACATCATTCCTGTTGGAACAGACAACACAAATCGCCCAAGACCTCACTTACCCACTCACTCG
Organism: Suillus placidus; assembly: GCA_016628565.1. Taxonomy (NCBI): domain Eukaryota; kingdom Fungi; phylum Basidiomycota; class Agaricomycetes; order Boletales; family Suillaceae; genus Suillus; species Suillus placidus. The sequence continues at coordinate 365,362 of JABBWD010000028.1, read as the reverse complement.
CGCAAAAAGAACGCGAAGACATTCCCTACCTCGACCATGGCAACCAGCAAGAAACGCAACAACATACTTGCCAAAAAACATTTTGGCAAAGAAGGTAAGTTTCTCGTGATGTTGACCTGTTACATTTACTGATAGTTGACCATGCTAGTGTTTGACATGTGCTGGAGCACTGAATCTGAGCCAGTGCCGGCGGTGGAAACACCGACTGCTACATCATAGGTCGAACCTCACTACCATGGCCAAAGTAAGTCCATGGCATCATCATTTCTTATGTCATGAACAGGTACTAATACTTGATTATCCTAGTGTTTGCTGGAACGCCGAACCTGATCCAGCGCCAACGGTTGAGGCACCAACTGAAGCATCAGCGGCTGAACCAAACTATGGTGGCCAAGGTAAGTCTTGTATTATTCGCATGGCTTCATTCGTTTCTCACTCATAGATTAGCATTTGACATGTGTTGGGACACAGCTGCTACTTCAGCCCCAGGTCAATATGACCTTTGTTGGGATGAGCCCAGTTCATCAAAGGTCGCCTCGGTTCCTGCAACCACTGCAGATGCAGCCACACCATCCGCTGCAGCCACATATGATCTTTGCTGGGATGAGGAACATCCTCCAACAATGGCCAACTCAGCCAATGTCTCCATGCACTCAGCTGCCAATGAGTATGACATGTGTTGGGATGACCGACCGGCAACATCGGCAGCAGGATACCAAGGTGAGCATCAAGTCATTTATACCGGTTACTTGGACTCATGTTCAGGCTGTTTTGACATGTGCTGGGGAGACTCGCCATTAGGTGGAGATGGTGACCTTGAAGGTCATCCCACTGCCTTGCCAACCACTGGCTCAGTCAACTCAGGTCGGTCGGTCGTTTTTACATGTTCCACAGTCTGTTAAAGGTTTGATGCAGCTGCCAACAACCCAGAATCATCCAGGAGTCAAGACACTCTGGCATCACTGGCTCCCTCTGCAGCACTGACCGAAGGCTCAGTGATGGCTATGGTTGAAGCTGGGGAGGAACTAGTATGCCGAGCCGATGATAGGCTGGAAAGGATGGACAAGATGATGAGTAAGTTAATAGTTTCCCTGGCCATTGCTGTCATAATGTTGACCACCATTGGAAAGGAGATAACCAAAGCGAGGCTGCCACACAGATCCTTGATGCCAACCAGGGCTTGATAACAAAGTATCAACATGCGTGCAACCAATATGTTGCAGCCATCAATGATATCGCCAAGATTGAACACATGCTCCACATGTTCAGGCAGATTGACGATCCAATGACTGTATTGGAGCTAGGAATGAAGAAAAGGGGCGGGTGACATTAACTTATGCTGTAGGAATAACAAATATACATGTGTCTAATTTTGTCAGATGACCGATGAAAGTTCACTGAATCAGACGTAGTCAGCACATCCAATGAGTGCATTGGATCTAGGAATGAAGAAAGGTGGCAGGTGACATTAAGCTATGCAATAGCAATGACAAATATACATTATGTGTCTAATTTCGACCGATGGCCGATGACCGATGCAAGTTTGCTGAATCAGACGTAGTCGGCATATCTCTTGGGCTTTTGTCTACTGCGTGTGGCACGTAAATTCTCAGCATTGCTCCTTGTGCCCTTTGCTGGTGCATCAGAGGGAATACCAGCAGCCAATCTGGCAGCCTTGGTCTTCTTTGGTGAATGGTCTCGGGGTGCCGGCATTTTCTTCGGTCGGCTGTCTTGTACCACCAGTGATGCATCTCTGGTAGCCCTAGTCCTCCTCAATGCTGGTTCCTGTGCTGTCAGAGATGCCCAAAGATGTTCGAGACCCCGACAAGTTGAATTGGGGCCGAAGCCATGGCCATGATGGCCAGCATGAGTTGACAGATGACTGGCCTTGGCAGCATTGCGGCTGTTGTTTTCATTATCCGAGTCCTCAGTCACCTGTGGAGCAGGGATGCTGGTCTTTGTTGCAGTAGGGGGGCTTCGGTGATGGGATGGCATCGGTTGGTCTTCATGACCTCTGACACGCTTCCCCAAACTCTTGGGGATCGGTCGGTCATCTGACAGGTCCCTTTCTTCGGCATTTGTGCAGCCGTGGGGGCATCTTTGAGCCTGCGGTGGGGATGCCTCTCCTTCAGCGTTGTTAGATTCATCCTCGGACAAACTGACATAGGGTAGCTTGGTGGTCCTCGGTTGCCCTTTGGGAATTGTGGACAGTGACGAAGTCGCCAATGACTTTTTAGTGGGCCTGGGGCTCTCATCATCAGCATCACCATCAGATTCATCCTCGTCGACAGGACGGCGCATTCTGCCCTTGTCATCCATCCAGCCTTTGAACTTGAAGGTTGCTCCAACCTGGGTTTCCTGGTGGTTCCACCAAAATGCCAAGATAGCATTAGCATCAACACAGTGCATTTTAGATGGCTCCACACTCTTGGTATCATCAGGTAGGTATGTGCTGGAGATAAATCTGGACTGCCCCTTCATGATGTCGTGCCAGGGCACTGGGACCTTCGGTTTTCTACAACATATTCCTATGGCAGCCGGCATCAGAGCATAAGACAGGTGTCGGTCACCGGGCTTACTGTAATGAATGGTAAGGAATGACCGAATCATTGCCTTCTGGGTCTCGAGCACGTAACTGTTGATCTCGGGCAATATCGGCAAACCCGAATGGTCTAGCTCAAACTCATGGTAAGGTTTTGGAACCCGGCGAGTGCCTCCGAGCAGCATGACATCCTGGTCTTGATCCTGGTCTTGGAGACATGGATTGAATGCAAGTACGTCTGAAAAGGTCTGGAGACTCACCAAATGCATTGCTGATGAAATCTTCCCATCCTGGTAGGATGACCTGCCAGTCCTTCCATTTCATGAAGCTAGAGCCATTACCGAGCTGCTCATTGAAGTCAAACCTGCCTTGACAAGTAAGCACAATGGCCGACCAACCAACCGACTGGAACGACTCACCCAGATGTAAGCAGGCTGCCCTTCTCATCCTTCCAGGATCCCAAAACAAAGACTCTCATACCGGCCTGAGTAAACATTTCTTTGGTGAACTTCTTAACCATTTTTTCACCCTGCTTCTTAGCTGTCTTGGCCTGGACCGCGGCATCGGGCACTTGATTTGTCCACAGGTCGGCCTTTGCCTGGGCTTCCTGCAACTCCTCTACTTCCAGCCCTTGCATAATTGCTGTCATGGTCGGCTGATACCTCCTCAGTACTTTCTTTGCCGTAGGCTTGTGCCCAGTCTCTTCCTCAATTTCTTCATGTATTTGCTGAAGAATGTCAGCCTTCCGCTCCTCTTGGATGACTTGGCATGCTGTCCATTTCTTCTGCGGCTTGGTGGATGCTTTGGATTTGGTGTGGTGCTTCTTGTGATTGTGGAACCACTGTCGGTATTTCTGTCCAGGGCGACTGTAATGCAGATGACTCGGTGCCAAAGACTGAACACTTACCTCTTTTCATTGCTTCAAGAGCTCTTTGTCCATCTTTGGAGCCAAGATCTTGGCCTCCCTGGCAGCTGCTTTGAAGATATCTTGTTGTTCCATCCCACTGGCCTTCTCCCAATCCTCAACATGGGACTGCAGAGCGGTGGTCTCTCAGTCATTCAACCGAGGCTGAACCCCTGTACTTATCTTTGTCCGTGCCATGTCACAGCAGGTATGTTGGAGCAAAGGACCTGACAACAGGAGAGCGTTGATGTGGTTGATAGAAGCAAAAAAAAGAAGGAATAGTTGCATGAGTAATGAGTGACATACCCATGTCATAAGTGCATGTAAGGGCTAGATGGTGCTGAATAGCACGAGCCCCACTGTTGCAAGATTCATCAAGCAGTGTAGATGCATTGGTGGGTCTGTCAAGTGAAACCAGAGGTCCTAAAGTGCTCTCGACATATTATATATAAAATACTTATTAACTATTAAGATTGTGCCATGGGTATCACTCCTGATGATTTACACGAGATCAAAGTGGCTATTACAACTTGAACGGATACATTGCATTTGGCAGTCACATGTAAGCACCAAACTGTCCCATAGTCTAAGCATATCATTTCAAACAACTTGTCCAGACAACCACAGCGCTGGTTTGATACATGGTCAAGTCAAAGCCAAAGGCCTGGAGTCCTCCGAAGACATCCTCTTTGGTTAGATGGGAGCACAAAAGAACTTCTCGAGGAGATAAAGGACAATTTGTCAAAGCTTGACATTACAACAGAACAACTTTGGTTCATTCATCTCCCAGGAAATTGCCTACCAAGCAGGGATCCACCGGAGGACATCACGCGGAGGGTGACTATGAACACTACAATGTCGGTGAATTCAACTTGGAGCCTTGTCGGCTTTGCAAGTCCATGGCAAGCTCATCATTGACTTGCCTGGTCTCATTTACTGACACCAAGTATCAAGAGTCAAAATGACTATCTATGTGAGTGGCAGTACAAGACCAAGGACTACTTGGACTTGCTCCTTCGGCGAGAGGGTCCACCATCCAACAGGACTTGCTCTGTCTGTCCAAAGGATGGAGTCTACAGATGTCACAGCTGTATGGGTGAGCCGCTCTTCTGCACTCATTGCTGTAGGATGGTTCACAGCCGCATGCCTTTCCATCGGATCAGTCAATGGACTGGGGGGTTCTTCGAGGACACTTCCTTGACCAAGATCGGGCTGGAAATCCACCTCGGTCACCAGGGCAAGCCTTGCCCCGATGTAGAGAGTTGCACTTTTGCAGGCTTGTAGCACCCTATACTGCACCTCATATGTTCACAGCTCACAGCACAAACTTGCAGCATGATTCCCCATGCTATCCACAGCTATTGCGACATGAGGCGACGCTTTCCCGCGCGTCGCGCAACATGTGCGCGACATTCCCGCGCTTAGCGACACATAGATGCGCGCGCTTTCTCGCACTTTTGTCGCCCTTCATCCAGGAGCATCCATCCATAGTCCAGCAAGTCTCACTGGAATGTAATTTCGCATTTTATCTATTATTGCACCATATTATAGCATGGACCCTGACTTACATACCCATTACATACCTTATCTCATACTCGGCTCAGTTCTGCTCACATATAGCTCCGCATTTTTGACATTTTACCCACCTTATGTTTCTTCCATCATGTCTATAGCTAGAGTTACAAGCTATTAGCACTCCAACTGCCATCTTACCATCTCTCTGCCCTCATCTAATACATCTCTGTCGCATTCCCGTGCTCACGCGCTTTCTGGCGCTCGTCGCACGCGACGTTCCCGCGCTCATCGCCCTGTCGCACTTCGTGAATTTGTCTACTTGCTTCCCCTTGGGTCGAACGCGCTTGTCTATCACAAGCATAGCAGACTAGGCATCGCACTTTGACCAACATATCAACACTTGTGTCACCCACCCACTTATAAGTAAGAAGACCTTGAGTTGAGTTGACTAACCTTCACTGAAGTGACCGAAGAGTGGTACGACACAGATGATGAAGGAGACTGTTTTACTGAAAACCTGTGGGTACCTTTGGTCAATGATCCTCGGACGACCACAGTAGTGGATACGTCAGGCCTCCACTCCTTAATGATCAGATTCTGTCGGTGCGCCGATGCACTGAGTCCCGACATGCAACTATTCGAAACAGGCCTCTTCCTAGCATCTTTCACTTCGCCGAAGACAGCTTTCACATTTGCGGTGTTGGATGACTTCCTGTTGGATAACCTGGAATGTGGGACTTCAGCTATGAACTACTACAGCAAATTGAGGTGAATCACTTCCAGTGTGTTCCCTCATCTAGTTCCAGTGAGTGCCGTGGATATCCTTCAATGCATTGCTCACAATGGCCAAAAGGACCGATATAGAGAATTGATGAGGGTGGGCAGGCAGTGGAGACAGCTGAAGCAGCTCAAGTGGCATGGGTTTGGTCATGAGAAGCGACAGCCAAAGGCAGGGGAGCTTGCTCTTTTCTGTCCTGCATGTCCGCAGCCCGGGGTAAATGTTAATTTGGCAGAAAAGAAAGCAGCTGATCCTGCATGGCTGTATTCGAGATCCTTGGTGATGGATGGCAATTTCAAGGCCGAGCACATGTTTCCAGCAAATCCGACCGATGAGGTAGCATTGACTGATGGCCTTGGGTTTATGGTCAGCAATGCATGGTACAAAATGCATCTCGCCGAGGCAAAGGATGTTGTAAATTGGTCTGACTGCAACAACCACCAAGCAGTCAACCAGGCAAATGCTTCACATCACAAGCTGGAAGCCACGGGGATAGGTGGGTGTGCTTGTGCTAGGCACGGCTGTTTCATCCCTCATTTGATGGTGGACTTTCAGAAGGGGGAAAGGTTTGCTGACCAATATCTTTGTCAGGGTTGAACTCATTCATCGGTTGGCCAAAGGCAGATGAACATGGATTATGCACTATGTCAAGCCCTGGGGTACAACACCAATGGGATCAACTGAGCGTTGACTTTCTATGACATCAATTGTCAATACCACAAGCATCTCCACCAGAGGGTGGATGAGTCGCCTTATCTCGACCTTCCATGGGGCATGGAGATTATCCCTGGCATTGGGCTCTGGCATGTCCACAGCCATCGAGACAAATGCTACGTACAGTATGCATCAAACTTCATCACCAGTGCTGCCAGGATCGACGGCGAAATCATGGAGACCCTGTGGGCACCCTTGAACATCATATCACCGTCGGCGAGGCGGATGTCGACCCCCCACCGAAAGGAATGTTTGGATTTTCAAATGAATGACTGCAATTTTATGAAGATGATATGCATCAGTGAGCTATGTCATGTTACCGATGTCATCAATTCATGGTCATTCAGGCAAGTTCCTCTGCCGAAAATTCAAGGAGGGTGTGCAGGGAGTCCGAGACAGCCTGTATGCATTCAACCGATTAAGTGAGACCGCAGATGATGATACCCTTGTCAAATGGGAAGCAGAGGCTGCTGCTGCTCAGGATGACTGACTCCATAATCCCAGCGCCATGGACATATATGAAGTTCAATTGACTAAAGGTCTGTGGCAATATAATAACTGTTTACTGAATGCTCATATGGATTGGCAAAGCACCGACAAGGAAACAACAAGAGTTGCACCTGTTGAAATGTCAGGCGAGATGGCCTGCCGGTGAGATCCATCATGGTGCTGAAACGTGGCTGGCATCTGGAATAACACTGGAGGAGGCGCAAGTTGCCCTCCTGATTGATGTAAAGAAACTGGGAAAGCGACCGACTGATGCTCAGAAGCTGGCGGTAGCTCGGCGCCGTGACAGACTGCAAGGTCAAATTGATGAATTCATCAGGGTGGCAGTGACATTTCTCGGCGATCAGCTAGATGGCTATGACCAGTTGGACCTCATGACTGGCATGTTGGATGCTGCAGAATTAGATTCTGCTGGGTCATCATCTGACGATCCTGATCGAGCAGATGACGATGACCGATATGACATGCCGGTCGAGTTCAAGCCCGAGACTGTGGTGATTCTACTACCGTCCAACATTGGTATTGAACGATGTGCCGAGTGGGGCGTCGCTGACCTGGTATTGCAGGAAATATCATTGAGAGAAGGACAAGCAAATGATGCATTGCATGCTATCAGGGTTAACTTAGCCGACAAGGCTGTTCTCTTCCGCACCACTGTTCGGTCGGCAAAGTCACAAGCTCGGTCAACCAGGGCATGATTCCGCATTGATTAAACCCCACTTGTCCTTGCTCTAACCATCATGTCTGACTCCTCAACCTGCTCAACATATGCAATCACTGACTTTACTATCTGGGATGCTACCAATATCCTAGAGTTCACCACTTCTCAATTTGCTGCCATCTGGATGGCATGCGACCAAAGCCACATGCCTCAGATGCCGGCTTACAAAGCCAGTTTCATCCAACACCTTCAATGGGATGCAGATGTAAGTACCTCATCAATTGGTCGGTCGGTCGGTGTTATGTGAAAACTAATGCCTCCTTCAGCATTTTGTCTTCCCATACATCACCATATGTATGGTCCTCAACATCCACCCCACCATGCCCGACCTCCTCCGCAGCATCCTCGGCAGATTCAGCAGATTGCAAACAGGCAACATAACCACCGAGCAATTGCACGATGAATTCTTCACTTACTGCTCACCAAATGACCCTGAACTGAGGTCTAATCACTGTGTCGTCCTTAACTACTCCTATGATTGGTGGAAGGATCACTTTGACACCTTGGGATTCGTGCTGCCATTCTTGGACGTTGACGAGGTCCTGGAGATGACCCAAGACCACTTTGAACAACTGGTCGGTCATTTCTCTCTTATGTCTCTTATGCTGGACTTCCACTGATGCTCATTGGTAGCCTATGGGAGCAATGCTTGTGCTGGGTCCTGCAGTCACCGGTCAAGTGGAAGGCGATGCCCTCCTCAATCAAATTCTGGCAGTGAGGGCCCGCATCCAACATCTCGGCAAGACACTGGCAAGTATGTTGGAGGAGAAGACCCAGAAGGCCGCAGCTGCTGCATCAACCATGTCGCAACTTGAGGGGCCAATGGATGAGCTGGAGGATGCGCTCTTGAACTCCAGCCAGTAATTTGTCTGCTAGCAGTTGTTTTACCCTTAATGTCATGTATAATACCGGAGTTGTATGTAGTATTACCAAATGTGATTCGGTCATTATGTATATGAGCCAATTGGTCGCTTATCACTGTTGTTCCCTACTCATGACTTCAGTTCCGCCTGACTGGGCACTGCTTACCACATGCATAGCTAGTGACTTTGTGCAACAGCTGTTTGATTGCAATGTTGCTGGTAACCAACAGTCAATCTTGCCTCCCTTGACATTAGATGTGCCGACCATGCTTGCTTGTCGGCAGTTGGCCAGGGTTCTCGCTGATGCCTATTCAAACCCAAGTAGGCCATTCCTACCATTTGGTCGGTGGTACCCTAACCCATTGCAGTTCAACTTGATCTTGACATGATTTGGTACAATGAAGCCCTTGATAAATGCTCTAATGGGAGGATTGCAAAACATGAGGAGGCCCTGCTCCAAAAATTTCCTCATGGGTCAGAGCGATTGCTGGAGAAGCCCTCGGTGATTTTGGACTCGGCCGGCCGTATTATCTTGTGGTACCTTCCAGATGCCATTAGTCCATGGATTCAAGTGAGCTTGGTGATTATGACCGATCGGTCAACTGATTCACCGACCTAACAGGCCGAGATGGAAGAAGCTACTGTTGGCATGGGCTCTCTCCTGAAGAAAAGCATGACCAGTGGAGCGGAAACCAAGTGGAGAACATTCTCTGGGAATTTTCATAACAGCGACAGGCACCGATTGACCCCAGGATGTATCAATTTAGCCCCTTGCTGGTTCCAGCAAGGCCGGGAGGTTAGACCTTCACTGGAATGCCCATGCCCATGCTCATACAGCCATTCCAGCCATATGGTTTTCCACTGTCTGATGGGTTCTCCCCTGAGGTGTCGGCCACCCTGAAGGGGGAAGGTGGTCCCGAGGTGATAATATCCATGCAGCACTCAGCACTCCTGGCCTCTGCAGCTCTTTGGGTGATGCATCCAAAGTTGTATTGGGCTTCAGTCACCACACAGATAAAACTTGCCCGATGGGCCGTGGCACATGGCCTCAGTGATATGTGCACTCGCCTGCAATTTTGGGCCTCGGTGTTCAATTGTGCAGCTGTCATTTGTAACAGACAATGCCCTCTTCACCGAGATCCAAGATTTACTCCTGAAGGGTTTGATGTCATGACCAGTGTCGGCCATTATTGCAATGGGCTCATGACATTATCCAACCTCGGTATTCAGTTGCAATATAACTTGGGCGCCATCGTTGGCTGCTCTGGACACATTGTCAGGCATGGTGTCACATACACCGGTGATTGCATTGTGTGGGCTTGGTTCATGCACGACAGCCTTCACAATTTCATGGGGACACCTCGGCCATCGTATGGGACTTACATGGATGTTGATTGGGATGTCTCGGTCTCGGCTTAGATAACCCTGTCATGCTGTATGATAGTAACCAATGGTTGCATTTGGCATCTGATCAATCGACCGGCCCACCCTATAGCATCATGTATTCATTTACATTGGCCGGTATGATAACACCAATTCCATTGGCCCATATGACTGCCCCATGTATTCATGTTCTTCAGCCCATCTGATTGCATTGGGTAATCAGTTTCATCGGCCCATATGTTTGCATCACTACCATCGGCCAACATGATGGCATCAGGTATTCATTGCCCTCAGCCCATACGATAACATCAAGTATTCATTTACATCGGCCCATATGTTTGCATCACTACCATTGGCCGACATAATGGCATCAGGTATTCATTGCCTTCAGCCCATATGATTACATCAAGTATTCGTTTACATCGGCCCATATGTTTGCATCAGTTCCATCGGCCTACCTGATGGCATCAGGTATTCATTGCCTTCGGCCCATACGATTACATCAAGTATTTGTTTATATCGGCCCATACGTTTGCATCAGTACCATCGGCCGACATGATGCTATCAGGTATTCATTTCCTTCGGCCCATCTGATTGCATCGTGTATTCAGTTTCATTGCCCCATACATTTGCATCAGTTTCATCGGAGCCAGTCATATGGGCCGATGAATACGAATGCCTGATGCTATCATATGGGCCGAAGGAAATGAATACCTGATGCCATCAGGTAGGCCGATGGAACTGATGCAAACGCATGGGCCGATGAAACTGATTACCCGATGCAATCAGATAGGCTGAAGAACATGAATACCTGGGGCAGTCATATGGGCCGATGGTACTGACTGCCTGGGGTATTCATGTCTATTGGCCCATATGATGCCATCGGCCTTTCATTTTAATCAGCCCATATGATGGCCTCATGCCCACCATTGCCATACCAATGAGCACACCACCCATTTTACTGGCCTTTGGCCGACATGTTAATGTCGAATATCACCACACATGGGCCCAGCTGTTAAAACCATCTCTCAGTGAGCCTACCGGCCGAACATTAGACACAGACATGCATTTCAGTCGGCCGACATCCGCTGGCCTGTGTGGAACAGCATATTTTCAACATCAGCTGCCTGTATAATACAGCCAATGTGACTGAATGGGCTCTCCCATCATCGACGCGAACACGCTCAGGGACGACGCAAGCAGGCAACGCCTTGACGGGGCACGCAATCCTAGGAGCAGGCGCCTCGACGAGCTCCACCTCAGATTCACCAGACGCATCTGTGTCCTCTGCGGTGAAGTTCCCAGTGGGGGACGCACAGGACCAGCACGCGCAATTTTGCGAGGGCGGGGGACAGCGCCAGGGGCCTTCCTTTTTGCTGCTGCTGTGCGCACATTAGGAAGGTATGAAAAAACAAGAAGAAAATGGGACTTACACAGAGAGCAGGTCTTGTGCACAATAGTGCAGGGCTGGCACTGCGCGTTGTAGAGACTTATTCCTGACTAGGCTTGTAGAGGCTGGCTGTTTTTACTATACTTATGTTCGCATTTTTGGTGCTTACATAATCATGCAATTCTTCACCAGTTACCAGTATGAGTCTGAGTGCTCAGCAGATCTTCGTGTTATTTCCTCTCCTCTGAGCCTTGAGTCTAGTACAGAAACCCTTTAGGGTCGAACATTGTCTACTTGGACAACAGAGCTAGGCAGTCAGACCCAACATTGTTCAGACTCACCATCTGAATTGTTGAACCTTCAGCGTTCTTGCTGGGGATGCAGTTGATTTTGTGCTCAGCGCAGCGTTCACATTTAGGGATGCTCCCAACAGACATGCGTTCAACAATGCGCTAAAGAAAAGGACCGTCAACACACCAAAAGCGAAAATCCAATAAAGTCGCACTCACCCTCACATCGTCGCTCTCCTCAGCTCTAGCTGGCGCCTTCTCTGCGCGCGCGACGCAAAGCTCCTCCGCATGAGCCATCACCTCCTCCGCCATCTTCTTCCAGTTGCTGACCATCTTGGTCGCGACGCCAGCCCAACGCTTTGTGTCCATGAAGAGCTCGTCCTCTTCATTGGTAAGGTCGAGGTCCATGGAGAGGACGCATGCCTGCTCACCGCAGGCAATCATAGCGCCCTGAAGAGAAGCATAAAACATGTCAGTGAACGCGAAACCCGTGTAAAACGCGAAATCACTTACCGTCACGCAACCCCACTCGCGAAGCCAATTCTCGATCTCTTCGAGGAGCTCCTGCTTCAGGTCAGGGTGCGACCTTGCGCAACCGTCAAAGAGGACGAGCACGTCGATCCACGCGCTTTGGAGGCGCTGCTCTTTGGTCTCTGGCGCAGGAGCCTCGATGACTTGAGGGGTTGGTACGCGAGCCTCTGGTTCAGGCGAAGGCGTGGGGGTAGGAACAGGGGTGGGGGCAGAGGTTGCCATCTCAATAGTAAAGGAAGGCATGATTTTGTGTATCTGTGATGATGCAAGAAGTAGAGAAGCAGGACGCCGCGAAACAGGCGTCTTATATATTCAGTTGCAGACTGACCACATTAGGTCAGCACAATGGCGCCAATTCCCACTGTCTCAAAACTACAAGGCCGGCTATCGCCTATCGTTTCTCACCCGGAGTGGAGCGTCCGCAGTCATGTGACTCTCAAAAGCGAAATTTTGCTAAGTCCATTCGCGCTGTGTCGCTGACTGGGGATAGTCAGTATTTGAGTTCCCTGCAGTTGTAGAGACTCGCGCCTATACAGGCACTTCCTCTCAGTATCTCCCAATTCCTTGTTACATTCCAGCTCTAGTCCACAGGACAAGTCTTGCGCATTCGTGCGCCATCGCATTTCGACAGGCGTCGCATACGCTCTAGCTACGTCGTGCACGTAGCACGCTCACCTTAGGACCTTTGCGCGCTTGTCCATCCATCCATTCCATGTCCTCGCTGGTCCATTGGTGCATCCTTCCCATGGTTTCTCCTTTTGGCTAACTTGTCTCGTCATCTTTTGCATGCCTGCGCGCTACCTACTATATTACCTACAATTCTATCTTTAGCCTACTCGGTTTGGTTCAGCACTGCAAGCGCCGCTTACCACTACATATAGTTCACGTCCTTGGACTTGGTTCTGGATCGAATTCCCGCATCTCATGCCCACTGTAACTAGCTACCCTCAGACTGACAATCTAAATCTTCTAACAACTCTCTGTTCATTCGTGCGCCTTCGCATCGCATGTCTCTTCGCACCATAAGACACTCTCCCACTTCTAAGGAAACAATCCTTAGTCCTACTCTTTGAATTCTCAGTCGCGCACGCTCGCACCACCTTTCGCACTCGCACGTAATCACGTGCGTTCGAATATCGCGCGTCGTACAAGCCGCGCTTCACGCATCCCTTAGTCCTCAACCAGTATCAGAGGTTTCCCTTTCTCAGTTGCTGTCCTTTGGGCCGACTTTATACTCACGCACAGGATTGACTGCAGACCGCCCTGTAACTGACCTTTATCGCACAGTCTAGATTCCTCTTCTTCATCGGTGAGTATTAACATGACGGTGTGAGATAGAATGTCACTGACTTGATATTTTTTCCTTTCTCGTCAAGGCCATGTGCCTTGCCATCAATGGATCTCCCAGACTGGTCAACGTTAATGTTGATCAGATCATCAGACCGATTCTTGTTTTGCTTCTTCAACCTCATGGCGCTGACAGCCTTGTGTAACAAAAGATTCTCTTTCTTCTTCCTCTCTGGCTTTACCTCAGACTCTGGCAGCTCAAGCTCACAATCACCATCTGCGCCCATATTGTCAGTGCTGCTTTTCAAAGTATGGTCACCTTTAGACTGGAAACTGGTCTGAGTTCCTAACATGCTGCGGTTCTTTGAAGGGGCATCTTCGGCAACATGTGGCTTCTGTTTGACTGGCCTTGGACGAGGCTTTACGGGTATCGCCTTTGCTATTGCTCCTGTCTGCTCTTTCTCCATTGATGCCTCCACTTCTGCAACATGATTAATGCCGTTTTGGGCGGCGAATTGTTGTGCTTCTTGCGCTTCTTTGGTCCACAGGTTGTCCGCCGCAATCTCTTTCGCTGTGCATCATTTCTTCATAGCTTGCTTCACAATTTCACCAGGATGCTGAGTCGCATTTTTAGGGTGAGTAGAAACCATACCAGACAGGAAAGCAGCAGGAGCAAGAGAAATCAGATATGAGGAGCACAACGGGGATCAACGAGAAATTCAACACTTTGGTAAGTGCCTCATGAACCTTTCCGAGTCTAAACTCAGACAAACAATGCTGCCATACGTGCTTAGCCCTTTTCGCTCTCCTTGACATATATTCATCGGTTGCGTGCTGACAACGTCTTTTTTCCTGCTCTCTTCTAGTTACCGTCCTTGCCATGTCGCACTCCAGACGGGATTTTAGCATCCTCCGCATCCCCTGCACCAAACCAGGATGCAACCGCTGGTTCAAGAACAAATCTGGATACACACAGCATACAAACGCGGTACATCCTTTGCTTAGTGCTGCGCCCTTACATGCGGAACCGTCTCAGTCTACTAGTACTAGTCAGCCACATCCAGATGATCCATCTCAGTTCAATCGCCTTCCTTCGCCTATCTTCAATGGAGATATTGATCCCATACAATCTGATGGTGCTGGTGAAGAGGACCATTCTGAGATCCCTTGTTCTGCACAATCACCCACACCTGCAGAATTCTTCGGTGCTGGTGACCGCTTATACAGAAACTACCACCCTAGTTTAACTGGTACGTTTCCTTTCCTTTTGCATTTTTCTATATCTAATACACTCGATAAGGTCGTCCGTGTGATCCGGAAGGGAATTTTCTTCCGCCAGGAGCTCTGCCTTTGCCACCTTCAGCGAAAAGCACTGATGATTGGACTCCCTACCGTGATCGGTTGGAATTTGAGCTTGCCGACTACACTTTCACCAAAAACCAGACACCTGCAGCACAAATCAACCACCTTCTTGAGCTATGGGCTGCATCACTCATCCGGGCCGGCACTGATTCATCACAGGTGCTATTCACAGACCATCGTGACTGTCTACAGGACAATCGATAACACACCTTTAGGTGATGTCAAATGGCAGTCGTTCTCGGTCAAATACGCTGGAGATATTCCAGATGAAGGCCCAACACCCTGGATGACTGAGAGTTATGATGTCTGGTTTTGTGATCCTCATCAAGTTGTTCAAAATATGCTCGCCAATCCCGACTATGCTGCAGAAGTCGATTTGCGACCTTACCGCGAGTTCGCAACAGAAACAGATGAACACCAATGGCAGGACTTTATGTCAGGCGACTGGGCTTGGAATCAAGCGGTAAGTCTCTTCCTTTCAATGTTAGCTTAATTAAAATCTATGCGCAGGATCAAATTGCTGAGGATCCGGCCACTCATGGCTCGACGTTCGTGCCCGTAATCCTTGGCAGCGACAAAACCACAGTGTCAGTTGCCACTGGGCAAAACAACTATTACCCACTTTATGCGTCCATAGGAAATGTTCGGAATAACATGCGTCATGCTCACCTGTGGCGCACTTGCGGTAGTTGGCTTTCTAGCAATGCCAAAGAGTATGTTCCTTTTCAACTGCGTGTCTTCATCGATCTTACAATTTGTGTAGCAACTAAACAACACACTAAAACTGCGATTTTCCGCAGATTCCATCGCCAATTGTTTCATTCATCGCTTTCATTTATACTTCAGAACTTAAAGCCAGGGATGACGAAACCTGAAGTCGTGCACTTTGGCGATGGCCATTATCGCCGTGTAATCGATGGACTTGGTCCGTATATCGTGGACTACAAGGAGCAAGTTTTACTCGCTTGCATAGTCCGATCTTGGTGTGCAAAGTAAGTACTTGCTGCTTCTTCATTGTATTGAATCTAATTCCGCTGTAGATGTACTTCAAATAGCAAAGCTCTCGACACCAATAATCTCCTGTGCTCGAGAGTTCATACTGACACACTAATCGAAGAGTGTGACCATGGGATGCTTTGGGATGAGTATGGGATTATTGCCCAACTTGTGATAAGTCTCGGCGCATCTATTTCACTCAAAATTAACCTTACATATAGCCGTTCACAAACGATTACCCTCAAGCCGACATACATGAACTCATTGCGCCAGATCTCCTCCATCAAATCATAAAGGGGGCCTTCAAAGATCACTTGGTCGCCTGGGTTGAAAAATACCTTGTGATGACACATGGTCAAGCACGAGCCAATATCATACTTGACGACATTGATAGAAGGTACATCAAATACAATATTGACTATGAACAATCAGGCTTACTAGCATTATGAACAGAATTGCGGCAGCACCTGCATTTTCAGGATTGCGCAGATTTCCTCAAGGACGCAACTTCAAACAGTGGACTGGGGATGACTCAGAAGCCCTTATGAAGGTATGCATCTTTCATCTTATTTAATTCTGTTTTTTTTTCAGCTAACACTATTCAGGTATACTTGCCAGTGCTCGAAGGCTATGTCCCAACAGATATCATCTGTGCATTCTGTGCACTACTCGAGTTTTGTTACCTTGTCTGCTGCAACGTCATCACGGAGACATCTCTCAAAGAAATTGATGACACAGTTGCTTGTTTTCATCAGTATCGTGAGATCATCAAGGACTCTGACGTAGTTTCGACCTTCTCACTCCCTCGCCAACATTCAATAAAGCATTACAACACCCTCATTCGCCTTTTTGGTGCACCAAATGGACTTTGCTCATCTATCACGGAAAGTAAGCACATCAAAGCTGTGAAGGAACCGTGGAGGCGGTCCAGTCGCTACAAAGCACTAGGCCAAATGCTCATGACCAACCAGTGCCTGGACAAGTTGACTGCATCACGTCAAGATTTTTATGCTCGCAGGATGCTTAACGGGACATGTCTAACTTCTGTTCTCGCTGCGTTGAACACTCAAGCCCCTGGAGAGCATGATCATACAGGCCAACATGAGCCACCTGTCTTGTCATCCCCCGGAGAAGACGAGAATGAAGACTTTGACATCATCAATGACCCCACAACAGTCCTCGCACATGTAGAACTCACTAAGACGCCCCGTAAGCACATCCCTATCAATTTTCATTTGATGTACTGAGAATAAGTACATAGAAGGTACCAAACGTGCATGAAGCATTCCAGAGCTTAGCACCAAGCTTCATATTCCCAATTTAGCCAATCTTGTTCAATGGTTCCTTTTTGAACAGTCCAATCCCAAAGATACTCGCGACCCCACTGAAGTCCCTCTCCTAGAGTTCCCACACTATCGCAGTCAAATTTCCGTATTCAACTCTGCATCGTCGACGTTCCATGCACCCAGCGACCTTAGTGGAATTGGTGGCATGAAGCACGAACATATCTGTGCATGTCCCTTATGGAGAAATGAGAGTGCGCGCAACGATTGCGTGTTTGTGATCACCGACTCAAACACTTGCGGGATGCAGGGCATGGATGTTGCCCGCATCATGGCATTCTTTTCTCTTCGACAGCATGGCAGACAGATTCCATGTGCAGTGGTCCACTGGTTCGATCGGGTTGGCAATGTTCCTGATCCTGACACTGGCATGTGGATGGTTAAGCCAGCTTTTTCAGCACAAAACACCCCGCACTTCGCAATCATTCACATTGACACTATCTTTCATGCAGCTCACTTAATTCCGGTGTTTGGTATGACCCCGCTCTTGTCAAGATGACAGGCAAGTGCACGTGGCGAGAAGGAGCTAGATAGAATCAAATCTCAGTTTCTGGGAGGAAGACTCCTTTACATGTAGTATGTACCTAGATAGAATCAACTATAATGTACTTGTTAGCTCGTAGACGAAAAGAATGGTATAGGTACTTACATCTCAGTTTCTGGGAGGAAGACTGAGATGTTTTGGTGTCGGGACTCGAGACTTTATCGTACGGGTGGAATAGGATGTAAGATATAAAAGTAAGACATAAAACATACGGGACAAGGTACGGCCGATGTCACTTTGCGCTCGTTCCTACTATGTCATCTCCTGAGCTTCGGATTGTTTGGACTCCAACACTCCCCCTCGAGCGCAACCCACATTCATCAGGCCTCGAAGCTTCTGAATGCAGTGGCCATGGCAAAGGCTTTGTGAAGATGTTAGCGACATTGTCCTCTGTAGGGCAGTAGGATAGGGTGAGAGTGCCGATTTTGATGTGCTGATGAATGAAATGGTATCGTATGTCGATATGCTTGGTACGGGCATGGAACTTCGGCTTGGATGCGAGGGCTATTGCAGCCTGATTGTCGCAGTACACGGGGGTAGGGGTAGGCTGGATGTCGTACAGCTCCTCGATGAGAAGCTGGAGGTACAGGATCTCTCGAGTGACCGTGGCGAGGGCAATGTATTCCGCCTCTGCGGTAGACAGCGCGATGAGCGACTGTTTCCGGGTGCTCCAGGCAATAGGGCCACCGTTAAGGAGTATGACATACCCCGACATCGAGTGTCGGTGAGGTTGCAATGCCCAGTCAGCGTCCATGTAGGCCTCTAATCCCCCTTCAGTTGTCCCAAGGGTGAGTCCATAATCTGCAGTACCTTTCAAGCATCGCATGACATGCTTACTGGCCTCCCAGTGCGCTCGTCCTGGGTTCCTCATGAACTGGGAGAGCGTTGCGACAGGGAACGCAATGTTGGGGCGGGTGCTGGTTGCTGCATACATCAGTGAGCCCACCGCCCTCTGGTAAGGTACGTCTTGCATGTCTGCATGCTCGGCAAGAGTTGAAGGGGAGTTGTCAGTGGATAGGATGGTTCCTACGTCGAGGGGGATGGTCGCGCTCTTTGCGTCGGTAAGGTTGAACCTTTCGAGGATGGTCTGCACATAGGCACCTTGGGAGAGAGTTAGCATGCGTGTGCTGCGATCATGGCTGACCTTGAGGCCAAGGAGCCACTTCAGCTCTCCTAGGTCACTTATCTCGAAGTGTTCCTGGAGTTGAGCTTTGAAGTGCGTGATGTTGCGTACATGGTTGGACATCACTGCCATGTCATCCACTGACACAGTGATGACGGTGTGCTCCTGGGGTGTGTGTTTGTAGAAAACAGCTTGGTTGACCTGTGAGCAGGTGAATCTGATCTTGGCAAAAACGGCAGCTAACTCCTCATGCCACTCATAGCCCGCTTGCTTCAGCCCCGGCAAACTCTTCCTCAGCTTCAGTATCTTCCCCTCATCTCTGGCCTTTAAGTACCCAGGTGGTGCTCTCATGTACACCTCCTCCTTAAGGTCAGCATAGAGGTAAGCGCTCTTTATATCTACCTGGTGTATTTCCAAGTCACGTTGGGCCGCCATAGCTAGGACCGTGCGGATGGTGGACATGTTGGAAGTGGGGGCAAATGTGTCAAAATAGTCGATGCCATGCTGCTGACGCTGGCCATTTGCCACCAGGCATGCGCGGAGTTTGAGTTTCTGGCCGTCCAGGCCTTGTTTCATTGCCAAAATGAAATGGCATGGGATTATGTTGATGCCTCGAGGTGCGTTCACTACTTCCCAAGTTCCGAGCTTCTTGAGCTGACTAAGCTCATAGTTGACTGCTTCTTGCCACTCAACTTTATCTGGTCCGTTCAGGGCCTGCTGCAACATTGGCTCTGGCTCTACTGCAGCCATAGCATGGTGGTAAGTGATGCTTTCTTCATCCTCATTCGCTAACTCTTCGCAGGTGCTTACTGCTACTGCGGCTCTCTCCCCCTGGTTTAGGGTCGCATAGTACCCTGGAGGATAGTGGGTGCGCTTGGGTCTTGGCACTGGAGGAGTCTGTAGAGGTTGAGGTTGCATTGGAGGTGTGGATGGACGCGAGGGAGGAGCAGGTTTTGTGGCTGCAGGTTCGTCGGGCGATGAAGTTGTCTGGCCGGCAATAGCGCTAGGGTTGTACTCCCCCTTGGCCAATACATCATCGGCCACTGCAACGCTAGAAGGTATGAAAGTCACGTTGTGTTCAACCGACACCTTACGTTTTTCAGCCCAATATACGCAATAGGCCTTGCTCTCTGCATCTATCCCCACGAATACGGCCTCCTGGGCTCTCGCATCCAACTTGCCACCATCCGAGACGTGCACATAGCACAATGCACTGAACTCACGTACTTTGGACATGTCCGGTGCAGCGCCATGGACCAAATCATATGGAGTGTGGCCTGGGATCACCCTTGAGGGTAGGTGGTTCTTTAGCCACGTGGCGTAGCTTACTGCTTTGGCCCAAAGGAACTTCGGGAGGCCACGTCCCAACAACATGGCCCTTGCGAGGGATACGAGCATCTTGTTAAGGTGTTCCGCAACACCGTTTTGCTGTGGCGAATCGTGGATGGTGAGTTCTCTGACTATTCCAGCACTATGGAGATGCTTATCAAACTCTGCAGACAAGTACTCCCCTCCATGGTCCGAATGGAGTTTGAGAATGCAGATTTCGTGGTGCTGCCTTGACAGGTGCGCCTCATACTGCTTGAAGGCGGCTAATACTTCACTCTTTGCCTTTAGGAAGTGAATCTTGGTCTCACGGGTGTAATCATCCATGAAACTCATGTAGTAGTTGCAGCCGCCTAGACTAGTAGTTTGGGAGGGTCCCCAGAGGTCCATATGTATCTGCTCGCCATACCGCTCAGCTCGGGACTCCGTCTCCTTCGGAAATGGCTGACGGGTCGCCTTTGCCTTCATGCAGGTATCGCAGAATTTGGGCTGAGAGGTGGAGTCGAGCTCAATACCCTCGATGAGGCCCTTTTTCATCGCGTCCATGATGGACATCTGTGCGACATGTCCAAGGATTTTGTGGAGCTCAAAAATAGTGAGTTTTCCATTCGTGAGATTCGTGTGATGGGTCTGACGACGGGCAAGGATGGTATAGAGGCCTTCGACCTGTGGGATCTCAGCGATAACTTCGCGTTTGGGACCGGCTGATAATATTTGGCACATCTTGCCACGCTCCTACCCAGTGGATGTTTCGAGGGTGGGGGTCCCATCACGGTCCTAGTACAATCTTATGACCATGTATCATCGATAGAGTAATTTTCACTCACCATTTCAAACTCTGAACTTCTCCCTCCACCCTCTCAATGACCACTGGCGCAAAACATTTGAAAACAAGTTCAGCCACAGGTCCATCGGTAGATTTTATGAAGTCCACTGCCCAATTAAGCAATCGTTAAGAAGCTTCCACATTGGCAAATGTCAGACAGTGTGCCCTCGGTCAGTGAAATATGCAATAGAACCCTTCAAGTCTTTGGGCAGAGACCATACCTATGGCAAGTCGAAGTCACACAAGCAGTCCTCCGACGCGATCAAGATGTGGTTTCAATATCTGCAACCGGCTCCAGCAAAACAATGACATTTTGGATGCCATTACTATTCCACCCCCAAGGAATCCAGATTGTTGTCACTCCTCTCAACATTCTTGGTACCTAGAATGTGGCTGCTTTGGAGAAATTGTCTATTAAAGGGCTTGCACTACATGCCGAGACTGCAACAAGCGCGAATTTCAAAGTAAGACTCACTGTGCGAGAAGTTTGGCTCGAACCTCAAATTATTTGACATAGGCTATAGAAGATGGTCAGTATCGTGTCGTTGTCACCAATCCGGAGACCCTTATGAAGGCCAATGGCGGTTTCGATAAACTGTGGAAAAATCATCATTTCATGTCACAAATTATTAGCATTGTGTGGAGGTTGAGCATCATAGATCCTCGGTGGTCACACCATGCTCAGGGTAGATGAGATCACCAGAGGTCATATGCATCAGAGTGTCAATGGCCTTCTCAATGGTTGGTGTCGAAGTTTTAAAGTCAATATCAAAATTATCATATGTGTATGCCACTCGAAGTGACTGTCCCATCTCCCGCAATGTGTAATATGTCTCACGGGAAAGAGAATGAATGGCCATGTTGATAGCTCGGACTGATATTGAGATCCCCATGCTTGCGAGGGCTCATATGACCTTCTCTGGTGTGTTGCATGAGTGTAGAAATATTCCCATCACACTCTCGAAAGCATTGCACTTCTGGTTCGTGCTTTGCATGAGGATGCTGACAATGACAACTTTCTTCTGTTAAAAGTACAAGCTTCATTAAACATACTGTAGTCTAACAAATACATATCATGTTCCTACAATTTTCACAAGCGCCATGCGATGAGAGGTGGGTACATCCAATGGGACCTCACCAGATCTCTCTTCGACATCCTCAACAGAAGCCCAATATTGTTCTTCATCTTCGTCGGCTATGTCATGCTCCATGGTTGGACCTGCGAACCTCTGATTGGCTGAGAGCAAGGCATCCAGTAGGTGCCACAGGTCTGGTGCGACATGCTCGATGTCCTTGGTCATATCTTCTAGCCGGAATTCCTCCAGCTGCTCAGCAAGAACATTGGTTGCGCTAAAGTGCCACCCATGTTCTTCTTTTAAAAGCTGCACTACTGATTGCTTGAGCCGCTCAGTATATAAAGTGGATGCCCATGAGACGACTGAGGAATTGAGATTGGGGTGAGCAAGAGATGTTGCCAAGACCAGTTGTAAAGTGAGCAGCGAGATCATTGACGGGAAACTGGCAGAATTCATGGGGGGATTCCAAAAGAGACATGACAAAGGCTGAGACAGAGACATTGAGTTCAGTGAGTGTTTGTAGGATACGAACGACTTGCACTTGTGTAATGGTCATAGTGCTTAGCGAAGTGATGATATCTAAATTGGTCCACAGGTGTGATGGACCTGTGGCTGAACTTGTTTTCAAATGTTTTGCGCCAGCGGCTGTTGAGAGGGTGGAGGGAGAAGTTTGGGGTTTGAATTGTGGGAAAAAATTTCTATGATTATCTACATAGCAATCCTAAGTACTACTAGGATGGGACCCCCACCCTCGAAACATCTGCTGGGTAGGAGCGTGACATCTTGCCCTCGAAATGCATGGCCATGCCAGCTGCAGTGATCCTATTGGTGGAGATGAGGGTAAAGGCCATTTGGGGGGCATAGAGGGCGTTTCGGAGGGTAACCGTGGTTTGTTTTGCCCCCAGTGGTAAGTCCATCTTCACGTCTCCTCTCCCTACTGCGCTGATAGTCAT
Source organism: Suillus placidus (assembly GCA_016628565.1). Classification (NCBI taxonomy): domain Eukaryota; kingdom Fungi; phylum Basidiomycota; class Agaricomycetes; order Boletales; family Suillaceae; genus Suillus; species Suillus placidus. The sequence goes on along the minus strand of JABBWD010000028.1, from coordinate 342,388 downwards.
ACCATCAGCGGTATGGATGTCCTGTGGCTCAATAGGCGCAAAGTTCTCGAACTTCGAGCGATTGGGGCAAAAATGGGCACTGGCCCCAGAAGTGATTATGGCTCCTCGACGTTCGACGGGGATTCAAAGTTGCTCAGCGATGGAGGCGAGGTTGGAGGTAGCGAAGGCATAATTGTCTTGGGAGTCGGGGGAATCAGTAGCGGTGTTCGCTGTATGTTTTTTGTGAGTTCCCTCCTCTCTTCTGCCTTTGGCAAGGTCCCTGACCCTCTTTACCTCCGCCTTTACGCCAGCAATCTGACTTATAGTGGCCCTTTCAGTCGCAATTATAGCAAACAGCCTCGGGGTTACTTTGCACTGGCGTAGAGCTCGGGCCTCTGCCCTTTCCCATATTTGCTTTTGCAGAGAGTGTGGAATTTCCCCCTTCTTCGATGTACAATGCTCGGTAAGCATTTGATGCTTGTACTCCTCGGTTATTATATTCACCAACTCATAAGGGCTGAGTGGTGTTCCCATGATCTTCGCGGCTGCATTGATCAAGGAGAGAAGAGGTCGGTAGGACTCGGGGAGGGATGCCAATATAATGGCATAGAAGTCTCTGTCGTCAATCCCGGCACCCATTCCTGCGAGAGATTCGCGGAGGCGCAGGATCTCACTGAAGTGTGACTTGATGTCACCATGCTCTTCGCATTGTGTCTCCTGCAAACGATGTCTGAGGTCGATCTGTACTAATTCTGTCTTTCCCTCGTGAATATCGCAGATCTTGGCCCAGATTTGGCTGTTTCTGTACACGGAGCAGCAACCTATCAGTGATGGTGCTGAAGACTTGTTGTTTTACAAGTGAGTCTTTTTGATAAATTCGTCGATACTCTTATCGAGAGCCTCAATCTCTGCCTGCGTAGTGATACTGCCATCCGGTTTTGTGACCTGGCTGGTAGCTTTGTCAATGACAAATGGGACAGGTCTGACTCTGACTGCACAACCGTCTGCGTAACACATCATTCCTCTCACGCCAATCACTGTTAATGTTCGTTCCTTATAGGTTATCCAATTGGCGCCATCTTCGGCAAGCCTTGGGACTAGTGCTGCCGTGGTCCAGTTCTGAACCGTGGTTCGAACCTGACCATTGGTCAGGTTCGTCCTTGGTTCGGTCCATGGTCTAGCATTTTGCACGGACCGAACCGGAATGAGGTTCGTGGTCTGCTAACTCCTGTGCGGTTCATCTATAGGTTTCGGACCTTCCCGAACCATTCCAAACCCCAAACCGAATCTTCTTTGCAACGCCTTCAAGGCTCAATCACACGCTTATCATCATTTTGACTTCTCAATCCTCAAGATTCACCATGGTCACTTTGACCTTTGGCATTCTCAAGACTTTTTCGACTTATCCTGTCGGAGGTTCGCATCCTGCACACCCTGCTGTCTGATAATGCCTACCTGTTCAATCAAGCTCAAGGTATGACTTTTCCGTCAAATCAAGCACAATAAACTGATTGACATATTATATTTCTTAGGATTCTTCAATGCATACTATGAGTTAGTAGGAGATTGGGTATTGCATATAAGGGAGCAAGGTGAGTGATATATTTTGACTACCAGTACAATGTCTGAACCTGAAGCACAGTGTGCCCTCAACCCAGATGGGTCTCTAAAGGATGCCAAAGACATCGTTTTTTACAACGATCCTGATGATGCTGTCCCCATTTCTGCTCCATCCTCCCTCGCCCAGCCACCCACAGACACCTTCTCTGTGCTACTGCAGACTGGACGCAAACCAGTGCCACTTACTGCAGGTGCTCGACGCTCCATTCACACCTCTAAACCTTCTGTGCACCTTCGTGATTCTGACAACGCTTGTTCTTCAACAAGCCGCAAGCGTGCATTATCTAGTGCAACCAAGCAACTAGTTAGGAAGAAGGTTGTGTTACAGCTCTCCGCTCCATTATCTGACAACGACATGGATATTGATACTGACCACGGTGCTGGTCAATTGGATGAGGCCGAGGATGAAGATGTACCAGCACCTGAGGATGAACCTGAGGACGAACCTGAGGACGAACCCGAGGATCTTCAAGACACCACCATCCGAGCCGCTTTATCAAAGAGTGAGCGCAGTGCTGATATTCGAACAATCTTCACTCACGACGACAAATATTGGGTCTGCAAACCTTGCAGGGATGCCGGTGAACTTGAAAGCAAGTACACGTTTCATGGAGGTATCTCTACACTATGCACGCACATTTGTCGGTATGTTCACATCTTCTTTCTATTGAATGATCACTAATATTATATATCTATCAGTAATAAAGCCCATTTTCAACTTTACAAGTCACGCTGCAAAGCCGCGAACATCACCATGCACCCTCGAGCGGTTCCAACTGGTGAGGTTCAATCCCTGTGAGTTACATTTGCTGTATTGTAGTGTGTTGTACTGATTCATAGATAGTTCAAGGCAATCCACCCTCAATGGCAGCCTTGCCCCAAAAGCGCCCATGTTTACCAAGACAGGGCTTCTGGAGTATATTATGGAGTTGATTGTGACCAAGGACGAGGTGTTGCAACTCGTCGACAAACCAGCCTTCCGCAACTTGCTTTGTTATGTCCACCCCGCCCTTGCTGAAAGTGACGTGCCACACCGCACGAAACTTACGGAGACTGTTAAGGCCCGTGCAGTGCAGGTGGTTAACGTCATTCATGAGCATCTTGCAAAGGTAGATAGTTAAGTCTCGATGACCTTCGATTCATGGACGTCAATCATCGGCGACCCTTTCTTCTACATCACAGGCCACTATATCTGGAGCCCGGATGACAAACCCCAGCAATGGGAGTTACGCCGCGAGCAACTCAGTTTTGCGCACATCCAGGGCAATCATAGTGGTCAGAATACAGCTCGCTTGATTGTTGATACCATTGACAAATATCAACTACGAAATAAGGTAAAGTTTAGTCTACTACTTTGCTGCGCTGAATCTAATCAGTGTGTTGTAGGTTGGATGGATGACCTCTGACAATGCCACCAATAATGATACCGCCATGAAAGCAGTTGGACAAGAAATCGATCCTGAGGGTACGCGGTGGGCACCTGATGCGCGCCGCATCAGGTGCCAAGAACATATACTTAATCTTGCAGCACGCCACTTCATTGACGCTGTCGCCCCCACACCTCAAGCTGCTCTAATGAAGAAAATTTGACAAGCGCTTGATAATGGCAACGACGCTGACCTCGACACCTTAAATAAACAGCTTTCTTCCATGGACATCAGTAACGACGACGACAATGACACCTTATTCGATACCGGTGATTCACTTGGCAAAGCTCTTGCCCTCATTGAGCAGGTATGTGCTATATTTTATAGACTATTATTTTGCTGATCGAGATCCTCAGATCCGAAAGTCCCCTCAAGCTCGAGCATTTTTCCGCAAGGCTTGCAAAGAGGAAAACGTACCTGAGCTTGAGCTCTTGCAATGGATCTGGACTCGCTGGGCATCGCTATATAAATGCCTGGACCGCATGTTGATCTTGCATCAAGTGAGTTTTTTTTTATTTCAATGTTTAAAAGTGGCCTGATTTTAATTAAATAGGCCGTAAACCATTTCACCAACCTTGCTGACGAAAGCCACGAAGTGTCAACTCTTCGCAACAAGACTTACGACAACTTCAAGCTCGATCGAAGCGATTGGAGACACCTCGGGCTTATTCACCGAGTCCTCAAGGAACCAGCCATGGCTCAGCAATCATTCTCATCAGCAAAACATCCGACCACATGGAAAATGATCCCTACGCTAGAGTGCCTCACTGATCAGTGGAGATCCATGGCAGATGACCCGCAATATCTTCCGATCGCTGATGTGATTAAGGCCAGACTCAAGAATGTTGACAAATACTTCAAGAAAACAAGTCAATCAGACATTTATTTTATTTGTCTTGGTGAGTACTATCAATTTTTCAAACTTGTTCTTATCTAATATAATTTAAGTTCTGGATCCAAACTATAAGCTCGCATACGTTGAAGGCTGGTGGGATTATGGAGATGTTGCAGATGGCAGAGCTCATCTGGAGGCCATGGTGAGTATTCATCTATGTTGTTTTCCCACTCTAATCTTATTTTTTTTTGTAGTTCGATGAATATCATACACCGCCGAGTCAAATGCCTACTACCAACGAGCAATCCGCTCCGCCGACGAGAGCTGTCAGTGTATGCAAGCACTATGGCGATGATTGGATGCGCAAGGCTATTAAGACGTGCAAGACATCAGACCACCTTACTCACAATCCTCGTCAAGAGCTCAACATGTACTTGTCTTTGCCACTAGAGGAGACTGATGACATTGTGGCCTGGTGGGGGGTAAGTCTTTTTTTTGATTTGTTTTTTCGCTACTAAATCTACTTAATAGCTTCACTCGCTGCAATACCCTACACTCATGCGTATTGCGCGAGACTATCTACCCATTCAAGGCAGCTCTGTTCCTTCCGAACAAGTGTTCTCAAGCGGAGGAATCACTTCGACTATCCGACGCAATGCACTCACGACTGACACATTCACTGCACTACAACTACTGAAGGGAGCATATAGGAATGGGCACCTTTCTGCAGAAGTAGAGGCTGAGGGACATGCGGCTTCATTGGACATGTAACTACGAGTACAAATATCTTGCTATGTTTTTTTTTTTCCTGGCTGTAATTTTTTGCATTTGGTTCGCATTCAGACTGAGAAAAAAACCGAACCTGACCGCTGCGAACTGTTCGCAAAGGTTCGGTCTAAGGTTTGTTGAAATAACTAGAACTGAACCTTGGTCCGGTTTTTGGTTCTCATCCAACCACCTCTGAACTGAACGGAACCGGACCGCGGCAGCACTACTTGGGACGTTAAATAGGGCTGATGTGGTGCTGGGGAGCGTGTTGTCCATGGTCGAGTCAGAGCTCATAACCTGTCAAGATGACAGGCGAGCGCACGCGGCGAGAAGGAGCTAGATAGAATCAAATCTCAGTTTCTGGGAGGAAGACTCCTTTACATGTAGTATGTACCTAGATAGAATCAACTATAATGTACTTGTTAGCTCATAGACAAAAATAATGGTATAGGTACTTACATCTCAGTTTCTGGGAGGAAGACTGAGATGTTTCGGCGTCGGGACTCGAGACTTTATCATACGGGTGGAATAGGATGTAAGATATAAAAGTAAGACATAAAACATACAGGACGAGGTATGGCCGATGTCACTTTGTGCTCGTTCCTACTACGTCATCTCCCGAGCTTCGGATCGTTCAGACTCCAACAGCTCTCACCATCAATCAAATTCCATCATATCCTCAACATATTCAAGCTTTTCTATGTTAATAAATTCGCAGATCACCATGCGTTTGAAATAGCTTCATAGGCTACCTCGAGTTGTACTTCACTGCTCTCAGGGTTCTTCCGGTCACCGTCTTTTCGTCTCCGCCTTCATGCTCGCATCAAAGAGGTTATTTGTGACGACACTTACAGCTGATTTGGTGCCCATGCCTTCATACGGCCATCGCTATCCTTCACCACCCAAGCTTTTCCTTCATACTCTGCCAGACCCGCTGAAGAAGAGGAATCTAGACTGTGCGATAAGGGTCAGTTACAGGGTGGTCTGCAGTCAATCCTGTGCATGAGTATAAAGTCAGCCCAAAGGACAGCAACTGAGAAAGGGAAACCTCTAATGTGTGGAGGGAAACCTCTGATACTGGTCGAGGACTAGGAGACGCGCGATTACGCACGGGTGCGAAAGGTGGCGCGAGCGTGCGCGACTGAGAATTCTTTGGGTGAGACTAAGGGTTGTTTCCTTAGAAGTGGGGGAGTGCCTCAAGAATGTGAAGAGACGCGCGATGCGAAGGCGCACGAATGAACAGAGAGTTGCTAGAAGATTTAGATTGTCAGTCTGAGGGTAGCTAGTTACAGTGGGCGTGAGATGCGGGAATTCGATCCAGAACCAAGTCCAAGGACGTGAACTATATGTAGTGGTAAGCGGCGCTTGCAGTGCTGAACTGAACCGAGTAGGCTAAAGATAGAATTGTAGGTAATATAGTAGGTAGCACGCAGGCATGCAAAAGATGACGAGACAAGTTAGCCAAAAGGAGAAACCATGGGAAGGATGCACCAATGGACCAGCGAGGACATGGAATGGATGGATGGACAAGTGTGCAAAGGTCCTAAGGTGAGCGTGCTACGCGCACGACGTAGCTAGAGCGTACACGACGCCTGTTGAAATGCGATGGCGCGCGAATGCGCAAGACTTGTCCTGTGGACTAGAGCTGGAATGTAACAAGGAATTGGGAGATACTGAAAGGAAGTGCCTGTATAGGCACGAGTCTCTACAACTGTGGGGAACTCAAATACTGACTGTCCCCAGTCAGCAACACAGCGCGAATGGACTTAGCAAAATTTCGCTTTTGAGAGTCACGTGACTGCGGACGCTCCACTCCGGGTGAGAAACGATAGGCGATAGCCGGCCTTGTAGTTTTGAGACAGTGGGAATTGGCGCCATTGTGCTGACCTAATGTGGTTGGTCCGTAATTGAATATATAAGACGCCCGTTTCGCGGCGTCCTGCTTCTCTACTTCTTGCACCATCGCAATATTACAATCATACCCTCTTTTACCATTGAGATGGCAACCTCTGCCCCCACTTCTGTTCCTTCCCCCGCGCCTTCGCCTGAACCAGAGGCTCGCGCGCTGACTCCTCAAGTCGTCGAGGCTCCTGCGCCGGAGACCGAAGAGCAGCGCCTCCAAAGTGCGTGGGTCGATGTGCTCGTCCTTTTTGATGGTTGCGCGAGGTCGCGTCCTGACCTGAAGCAAGAGCTCTTGGAAGAGATCGAGAATTGGCTCCGCGAGTGGGGTCATGTGACGGTGAGTGGTTTCACATTTCGCGTTCACTGACACGTTTTGGCTTTTCTTCAGCACACCTTTCAGTCTTATAGTACTGCAGAACCTGTTGATAGGACATGTACATTGGCCTGCAAAACCTGGTGTACAGGACACCGGCCGGCCTATGCACTACCTGTGTAGGCCGGCCATGCAGAACCTTGCAGGCCGACACCTCATACAGAAAATGATATCTCTGCACTACCTGTGTAGGCCAGTCATGCAGAACCCTTGCAGGCCTATGCCCATACATAAAATGATATCTCTGCACTACCTGTGTAGGCCAGTCATGCAAAACCCCTGTGATCCGTGCAGAGGAGATGTCTCTGTACTCCCTGTGTAGGCCGGTCATGCAGAACCCTTGCAGGCCAATGCCCCATATAGAAAAGATATCTTTGCCATACCTGTGTAGGCTGATGATGTAGGACCCTGTCTTAAATACTCTACTATAAAATGAGATTCCATACAGGAGTAGGTCTAGCCAACTTCACTCATCTAACAAAACATATATCTCATATAGGATAATATAAATGGTGACCCAAAAATATTTGAACAAAAAGCACTGTCTACCCCTACACTCCTTACCTGGTGACCAGGTAGGCTAATGGGCCAATATGTTATCAGTGGGCTGGCCGCCTATGTTCTGCATCTTTACAGACTGGCTGGCCTAATAGCCCAATATGTTATCAGTGGGCCGGCCAGCCATGTACATATGTACAGACTGGCTGGCCTAATAGGCCAATATGTTATCAGTGGGTCGGCCGGCCGTGTTCTACATATGTACAGCTTGGCTGGCCTAATAGGCCAATATATTATCAGTGGGTCAGCCAGCCATGTTCTACATATGTACAGACTGGCTGGCCTAATAGGCCAATATGGTCTCAGTGGGGCGGCCGGCCATGTTCTACACATGTACAGACTGGCTGGCCTAATAGGCCAATCTGTTATCAGTGGGCCGGCCGGCCATGGTCTACATATGTACAGACTGGCTGGCCTAATAGGCCAATATATTATCAGTTGGTCGGCCAGCCGTGTTCTACATATGTACAGACTGGCTGGCCTAATAGACCAATATGTTATCAGTGGGTCGGCTGTCCCACCTGTGCATACTCCATAGGTACATAGGCCTAGCACAACCATCTGCTTAAATTATATTGACCATACCATACATAGAGTAAAGTATTGCCAGTGCTAACATAAATATTACTCAAAATTGACATGAAAATTGAAGTGTACATGACAACAAACTGCAAGAAAGTAATTCTAAGGCATTGTGATAATAATAGTGTCTCAGTCCTTATACTTCTTTGAAGCTACTCTGTTTCTGGCAGAGCGACGAGGAGGATCAGGAGGAGCAGATGTCTTCACCTTTTTCATGGGTGAATCATTTACATCTGTTGCTGGTCATTTACCCTTCCCTTTTCCCCCAGCTTTAGTACTGTTTGCCTTCTTTGATGTGGCAGGCCTCTCCTTAGCCATCCTCTTCTCCTCAGCCACCCTCTCTCCTCAGCCACCCTCTTCTCCTCAGCCACCCTCTTCTCCTCAGCCACCCTCTTCTCCTCAGCCACCCTCTCTCCTCAGCCACACTCTTCTCCTCAGCCACCCTCTTCTCCTCAGCCACCCTCTTCTCCTCAGCCACCCTCTTCTCCTCAGCCACCCTCTTCTCCTCAGCCACCCTCTTCTCCTCAGCCACCCTCTTCTCCTCAGCCACCCTCTTCTCCTCAGCCACCCTCTTCTCCTCAGCCACCCTCTTCTCCTCAGCCACCCTCTTCTCTCAGCCACCCTCTTCTCCTCAGCCACCCTCTTCTCCTCAGCCACCCTCTTCTCCTCAGCTACCCTCACCTCCTCAGCCACCCTCTTCTTCTCAGCCACCCTTGCCTGCTCTGCCTCCCTCCTCTCTTTCACCTGCCTTTTGTTCTCCAGACACCTCATATGAACTTCTTCCCTCACCGACATCTGCTTCTCATTACTATCTGACAGCATTTCCTCCACTTTCAACTGGATTCTGGTAATCTCCTCCTCAATCTTCTCCCCTACCTGGATGCCAAGGATGGAGGCACCCAAATATTCAGGTACATCATCTCCAGCCTCATCTGCTTCATACTCCTGAGCACGGCGACACTCACGAAGGAGAAGTCCAAGTCCAAGGACAACAATCATACCCCAACCACGAGATCTGATGATATAGTTCCCTAGTTCCTCCAAAGCCACAGAGGATGCCTGAATATCATTGTGCATATTTTGAGGTAGATATGCCTCCGACCACGTCCAAGATGCCCAGACAGGCAGATGTTGCTTCCTAGCCTTGCCCTTAGGATCCGGAGTTTGCTTTTAAAAAAGAGTAAAATTTAGTGCTGAATCACAAAATTAGTAAATTATACATACTGTCTCGGAAAGTTTTTGAACTAAGGCCAACAGTTGACGGTATGATGGGAGAATGGAGAGGGACTGAAGATAACCAACTGTGTCACCACCGAAATGGAATTTTGGACAGGAATCAGAAAGAGACAGGGTGTGGCTAGCACGTACTACCAAGTCGTCCTCTTCATCAGAAGAAAGATTGGCTTGGGGGGCCTTCTTCAGTTCCTCGTCCTCATCAGTTGATACTTCGACGTATTTTTTGTTCTTCCTCAATTTTTTACTTACATCGCCCTTCTTAGCCAGTGAATCATGGAAGTCACCTTCCTTATACCCAACAAACCGTACAATTGGTTCATTCTGTTTAGCACGATATTTCCAAAGTGAAAAAATCATGCTGATGGCGTCCTTCTGCAGGTGAGAAGGATCCTTGATGACAACATTCCGAGGGATGCAGTCCATGTCAAGGTAGTGGTCTGGATCTTGGGTGATATGACCCCAGGGGACTGCAGCCCGAGGGTTGTTTGAGATGACCGCTGTTGAATACGAGCCGTTAGAAAAACATGCTACTTCAAAAATAGAAATAAATCACCATAAGCCTTCTGAAATACCTTTCGTACAACCTTCTGCTGGTTCTTGAGCATGAGAGATTCAAAGCCTATAGGTAGGCAAGGATAGCCCTCGTCATTTACATGCACTGTTAAATCAGGCAACTTCTCATCGTCCTCGTCAGATTGGTCCTCTGGGTCTAGGCCTGCAGCTAGATCATTAGCAATTAAATAAATTACAGTATCCAAGACTTACTATACTCCGTTTCATTCAGCCAGTCAGCAAGTCGGTCTTGTGACTCTCCTGCCCATTTCTTGTTTTCTTTGGAGGCCAGACTAAAAGTTTTCTTCGACTTCCTGGGACAGGATTCCCAGCTAAACCAATCCATCATTAATAGTAATGTGAATGGAAAAACATCACACTGACATGGTCATTCCAGGCATTTTTCCTTCCCCTCGATCATGAGCTGCAAGAATCACAATATGCAAACCCATAGTTCTTCCTGCCATCTTTATGAAGTCCTCCATAATTTTCTTCTGGTGTCGGCTGCGGTATCTGTAGATACACATAAGTTTTTTCTAAATATATAAATGTAGTGTTGAAAAATACCTGTCCTTGGCGTCAGAATGAGGACCGTCCTGGTTCCACCTTTCTGCCACAAGTCTGAGCTCCTCAAGGACATCTGGTGACAGGGCATTATACCAGGACCGGACCAGCTTTGTCCTTGTCCCCATGGACCTTAGGTCAGAGGTGTCACGTCGCTTCTTGTCATACTCCCCAATTTCTTCTTTGAACAATTTCTGAGCGACATCAAAACCCGAGAATTCAGTCTTGAATGCTGCAGCATCCAGAGGCTTATCATCCTCATGGTCTCTGACCATGTCTACAGTGATAGTGCCTGGACCGGACACGAGTTTATGACCTCCCTGAATGATTTTTTCCTCAAGGTCCCGATCCTCGTCATCCTCCAGGAATCGCAAGTAATATGTACGAATAGCCTATACAATTAGCTTAATGTAGATATAAAGACACTGAAAACTCACCTTCTGAAAGTTTTTGTCTGGAAGCATGGTAGAAGGATCCTTGGCCTGATCGGTTTCAACTATAGTATCCTTGATGCTTTTGAGGATCGTAGCCCTCTTGGCTGTGTTTCCTTTTGCTGAAACATAGGCAGCCTTGTGCTCATCCAAAACACCCTTGAATACATGTGTCCAGTCAGCCATTATATGCAAAAATCTCAGGAATGCAGGCTGGTATAAGTTTGCAGAATGTGCAACCAGTCCCAACTGACTTGACAACAGATCAACAAACCATGTCACATGATCAAAACATGGTCACATGTTCATCAGGTGACAATCTGATCAACAAACCATGTCACATGATCAAAACACAGTCACATGATTCAAATCACATAAGTACAAAATCACCTAAGTACATCTGACCGACTCAAAAATTTAATGACATTAGCTTATACACCAAATCTCAAGATTCAGACACCAAACAAATGATTACTCAAACTCAGAACAGTGATAACATGAGTGAAGTACAAGGTAAGACAAATATTGCAGAAAAACAAGTAAATCAAGCCAGCTGTGTCTCCAATGGAATATCCAACCAAGTACTACCATTCTTCCTACCAGAATACAGTACTGTGGACCCTGGTGGCTGAGAGAAAGTGTGGTTTACACTGCAAGAGTCATTTTTGCACTCAAAAATGTAAGACTTGTCCTTGCTGCCCTTGACATAGGCGGACCTCCATGAATTAGCCCAACCACACCCACTGCATTGGATAGGCAGATGGTTGCCCCAAGGACGGACCTCCACATTAGCCCATGCAAACCTAGAGATTTTGAGGGCGCCCTCCTTGACAGGTGTCAACAAAAATATGTCAGAGTGGCGCCCAAGGTCACAGGACTGCGCCAGCATGTCCTTGAATGCCAACCGAAGTGAGCACCTTCCAATTAGAACTCTCTCCGTGAATGCAATGAGCAAGTGTGAGGCAAAAGACGGTTGAAAACGAGGAGCATTGAATGCGATGGTACCGGTTAATTTGTGTCTGTGAGAACATTAGACAAGGCATGTCAAATAAAGGCGAAAAAAAACTTACCGGACCACTGCCTCTTGCAAGCCAAGGAATGAGTCCAAGTTGTTGACAAGGGAGCCGCAACATAGCAATCCAGAGGTATGATTCCTGGGCATGGTCAATGATACTTTGCCAGGGTTGGAGAATTATTTCCAAGAACTGTAACAAGAGTCATTATTGGCCGACTGCAAAAAAGAAAAACTCACATCATCAACCGGAGTGCTCACATAAGACTTTGAATCTTCATCCCCATACCCAGTAAAAGGGTCTCCGAAATCCTCGTCAGTGTGAGTGGACACGCCAATGACAACACGCTCCCAGATGAACGAGTTCCTCAAACCTTTGATTATCTGGCGGACTTTGGTTCGGTAGGGCGCAAGCTTGTCATTAGTACCAATGTCGTAGTAGACCTCGAGATATTTGATGCCGCCGTCAGTGTAGTAAGGCTCGAGGAAGGAGTGAGCAAATTGAAAAGGGCTACCAGCCACTTTGAAGTCGATGAGGATAAGGTGAATGAAAATGACCGGAGCCGCCGATATTTGAGCGTGCTCAGAGACCTCGAGCGCGCCGTTGATGGGTAAGAACCTGTCCAAAAGAGGAAGGCCGTTGGCGTTATAGAAACCCTGTAGTGATGTGGTGTTATCTATGAGGTGTGAACCAATCAAAAAAATCAAAAAAAGACTCACAAAATAGGCGGTGCCTTGTTCCATCTTGATATGGCAACAAATGCACCTGAATGAGACGTCCTCTTGCAGGACTTTGGTCTCTATGTCAGGCGGCAGTTGGAGGCAGAGTCTGCAGACTACTCTGGGACACAGAGTGCACATGAACAAAGTATTGTCTTCATAGCACTCTGCACCATCCCTGCAGAGTATGCAATACTAAAACAAAGAAAGATAAAGTGAATCAGCAAAAAGAAGACTGAGAAAATATACACACCTCATTGTGAGCACCTCTCTTGTCCAAGTCCCCACCTCCCACAGGTAAGGTACCCTTGGTGGCGGTCAAAGCCTTGATAAGAATGAAAGATAAAAAAAATCAACCAATAGATGGCAGACAAAATAGACGCACCTCATGCTGAGCATTTCTCTTTTCTAAGTCCCCACCTCCCACAAGTAAGGCGCACTTGGTGGCGGTCAAAGCCCTGTTTCTCTGGCCGTCTCCTCCAGAAACGCGTGTTGTTGAGATCTTGAGGAGGACGGGTGGTGCTGAGCCACCAGTACATTTCTTGGTGGTATTTTTGGTGCGGGCCATGGTTGATGAGGGAGAGTGTCCAAGAAGCTGAGATTGTAGTCAGTATTGGCAGAGTTGCGCGCGCCACACAAAAACAAAACAAGAAAAACTCACATGACCAAACAGATGCGTTAGCACTTGACAAAAAAGACGCGTTAAAGACGCGCTGACAAAAGAAAAGCTGAAACTGTAGTCAGTATACCACAAGCCGCACAAAGATAAACTCACATGACAAAAGAGACGCGTTAGCAAAAGAGATGCGTTGACAAAATAGAGAAGAGACACATTGACAAAAGAAACGTCCAAAAACCAACCAAACATGCACGTGACGTCCACCGGCAAAGTCCGATTGTTGTTCCGGCAGTCAGTGGATTTGTGTGCGGAAACAGCCGGTGCAAGCATAAACAAACAAATAAACAATAAATGAATCATTGATATCATTCCCACGGTTCATCTTTCTCAACTTCAACCGCCACAATGTTTCCACCATCATTCCTATTGCGCCCTAATCCACTCCTACCACCTATGTATTCTCTGTGCCTGTCCTTTGGCTACTTGCAGACTGCAGCTGCAAGTGGTCAAAGGCAGTGCCACAGCAATTTTCAACCGCCCTTAGTAAGTCTTTTTTACCTGTGCTTTGTAGTACTAACTTGTTCTTGGTTACTCACAGCTGTGCTTGATAGCTGGCGCTATCAAGCTTGGCCTTAAGGTCAGTCTCTATCATTTGCATTCCTTATTGACTTATTTTCTAGTTCTTTCTTGGCTATCCATGTCCTCAGGGACTGGCGCCTACAATGTTGGTATCTGGGGGATATTTCTTGGCTATCCATGTCCCCAGGGACTGGTGCCTTGAATGTTGGAATCTGGGGGCTCAATTCTTGGCTATCCATGTCCCCAGGGACTGGCACCTTGAATGTTGGAATCTGGGGGCATATTTTTGGGCTATCCATGTCCCCAGGGACTGGCGCCTTAATCTGTGGGATCTGGGGGCTCATTTTTGGCTATCCATGTCCCCAGGGACTGGCGCCTTGAATGTTGGAATCTGGGGGATTCATTTCTTGGCTATCCATGTCCCCAGGGACTGGCGCCTTGAATGTTGGAATCTGGGGGATTCATTTCTTGGCTATCCATGTCTCCAGGGACTGGCGCCTTGAATGTTGGAATCTGGGGGCATATTTTGGGCTATCCATGTCCCCAGGGACTGGCGCCTTGAATTTTGGGACCTGGGGGATATAGTTTGTGTTTCACCTCTCTTTCCACCTTTTGCGCCTGTTCACCTCTTTTCCAGCTTTGGCGCCTGCCTTGTTTATTCAGCCGGTATTTTTATCTTTCAACTATACTCAATACTAACCGGATTTCTTTCTCTAGCTTTCTATAATATTTTTCGTTTAATTGGCCTCTGTTTCCTGCTTTTGCGCTTGCCTGGTTTGTTGAGCCTGTCTTTTGTTTCAAATATACTCTCATACTAACCGCATTTCTTTCTCTAGCTTTCTATAACATTTTTGGTTTCACTGCTCCTTTGTTGGTTCAATCTGGTAAGCGCCAAATTTATACTCAATATCATACTGACTTGCACTACACTAGATTACTAATTACTTAGTTACTCCGCATTTTTACCTATATTTTGTACTGTAGGGTGCAAGGCTAGGATGGAGAGGGCCCCTCCATCCTTGTCTTGCATCATTTACCTTAGTTTTTTTGTAGTTGTTTTTTTTTGTAGTCTTGTATACTTTGGATTAGATGCAGCAACAGCGCAAATGTATTGCCCTTTATGGGTATTTTTGGTCATGTGATGCCTAATTTTTTGCCCAAAATCTAAGTCATGTGATCGTGAGAGAGCGACTTAAAGGGCAATAATGGCTTTTCTTCCTCTGCTACGCATGATTCTTCTTACTGAAAAATCCATCACCTTGTATGAAAAACTACACTTTTCTAATGCCACACCTAATCAGAATGGCTTTTCTTCCTCTGCTACACATGACTCTTCTTATGAAAAATTCAGTCGTCTCTAGCTTTCTATATTATCTTTGGGTTAATTTAATTGGCCTCTTTTTCCTGCTTTTGTGCCTGCCTGGTTTGTTGAGCTGGTCTTTTTTGTTTCAAAACTACACATGACTCTTCTTCCGAAAAGTTTGTCACCTCATACAAAAAACTACACTTTCCTCCCAATGCCACACCTAACCAGAATGGCTTTTCTTCCTCTGCTACACATGACTCTTCTTATGAAAAATTCATCGCATCGTACAAAAAACTACACTTTCCTCCCATTTTTAGCACTTCATTTGACCTACAGTCCAAAGATTATATGAGATAATACGCATCTCTGCTGGGATGACCTCATTGTGATCCCTTTGATCCAACTAGGATACCCATGATATTCGGATATCCTAGTTGGATCAAGGGGATCACAACGAGGTCATCCAAGTCCACATGCCAGATAACCTTACCTATGATAAAGTTGGCTCAGCACTTACTAGTCTTTTCGGTATCCAAGGGATCACAACAAAGATAATACACATCTCTGTTGGGATGACCTCATTGTGATCCCCTTGATCCAACTAGGATACCCATGATATTTGGATAGACTAGTAAGTGCTGAGCCAACTTTATCATAGGTAAGGTTATCTGGCATGCGGACTTGGATGACCTCGTTGGTTTGATCAAGGGGATCATAATGAGGTCATCCAAGTCCGTATGCCAGATAATCTTACCTATGATAAAGTGTTGGCTCAGCACTTCAGGAATTCTTAATATCAAGTAAATTCGTGTTGTGTGGCTGGAGTGAGAGCTAGGCAATCCTGGGGATGACCTCATTGTGATCCTTTGATCCAACTTGGATACCAATGAAATTCGGATAGACTAGTAAGTGCTGAGCCAACTTTATCATAGGTAAGGTTATCTGGCATGTGTACAATACCTAACAAACTACCTTCTATTTTACCAACTAGCAATAATACACATCTCTGCTGGGATGACCTTGTGGCGATCCTTTGACAAGTGAAGACCACTATGCACCTTCAAGAAGTATTTCAACCGCAGCGGTTAAAGGGTCCAATTTAATTAGACCACATTAGGCTATTACATCACAACAGATTTACCTTCATATAGTCTTACTGTCTAATTATATCATGATTAATTGGACCAAACAAGCCATTAGTGCAGAGCGCGAGAACTATGGTTCATTTTTTCTTATTCCTAATGGACGACCTCAAAAGCAGGACAACTGAGCTATTGGCAACTCTGGGCAGGAGGGTTGGAGAGATAATGGGCAATTCATCTGAACTAGGTGTCCTTAAAGATGGCAGAGTCGAAACTGAATTACTGCATAAAGCTAGGTAACTATGGTTCAGTATTAATTGTAGCCGACTACTGATTACTGAGGGAATCAAGGATGAGAATAGCAGTACAGCTCCGGCAGTGCTTGGAATCACCTGGTGATAATTTGACCTTTAATGATGGGTCAATTTCAGAATATGAAATTAACCGGGCTGCCCTGACTATTGCACATGCCATGGTCAACCCCAGTGAGTGAGGAGATATTTATGGCTGTACATGAATTTAAATGCAGAACTACAGTGAATGTTGATTGGGATATGGACCGGTATGTTGACAAGGCCAAATTTTCCCCACCAAATCTGGATGGGTCGCCAACTGCTCAAATGGAGAGACTGAAGAAGTTCTTTCCTGAAGCGAAGCTTGGCAAAATTTCAGTTCCAACAACAATTGTAGACAGGCACGGCAAAATTTTAGTGGTTTACCTCCCTAATATTTTGACACCTTCTCGTCTAGTATGATTCTGGTTGGGGATTCCCCCTCAAGGCTAATTAATTAATTAGGAGCATGTCAACCTCATCACTGTCAGCTTAAGGGATTCTCTTCTAAAATCCCTTTCCCCTAGTTCAAAAAAAAAAACTTGACGAGATGAGGGCTATATGGTCCCAGATGGAGGGGGAGAGTTCGGGGCTGGTAGAATAACAGTGGTGCCTGCATACTTCATGCAAAGACAAGAGGTATTGTATTTTCACTAAGTTGTTATGTTGAGTCTAGTTTTAACTCTATTCTTAGCGACTAATGGATCCTTTGGTGACATCAGAGTCCTACCAATTGGAGAAGGTCCAACAATGGCTAGCAGCTTTGACAACATCAGAAGTTCTATGGAATGCTATCACTGCTGTGGTGGCGCCGGATCTTTTCCAAGCTGGCATTTCGGCATTTTCTGAGGTCATTAAGAAAGTTCAACGACCCAAAAAAAAATCTGCCCCAGTGGACTCTTGGCCCTCAATCTTTTCAGGGCTTGAAATCATTGCTAATCGGGTCACATTTAGCCACAGAGATGGGGGTGGATCTCCTTCCCTTTTGGATCTTCTGGTCAGTCTGGGAAGAAACCACGATGCAACATTGGCTTTGGCAGACCTCAATGCAGAGCTTGATTATTCCCCTGGAACAATGGTCTATATCTCAGGAAGGGTGCTAGAACACTCTGTTGGCCCCTGGCTTAATGGAGAACGGTTTGTAATCGCCCACTTTATGAAGGATGCTGTGCACAACAGGGTGGGAGTGCCAAGGCCAGGTTTTCCCATGCAGAGCTTCTTTTTAGAGTTAGTAGGAAGGAGGCAGAAGGGTAAGAGGCAGAAAAATAGTACTGGGAAATCCCGGAAATATTTGCTTTTTTTGGGCAGGTTATGTAGCCATGCAAAAAATCATGTTGCACTGCAGCCTTTGTAACTCATAATCTCGATGAGCTCAAAAATCACACCAAGGCGTAATAGGCTCAGAGTAGCTTCATCTTCATCTGATACTCGCCCAACAATGAGAAAACGAGGTGCTTACAAATATACTTATGTCTCATCAAAAACTCGGAGGGGAAAAGATACATGGAGAGAAGCCAATGCTTCAATTGTCTATGAAGACTCTGACAGTGAAATAGAGCCAGTCTCACCATCGAAACAAAAACACCAGCAAAATATTGAAGATTATTCTCTGGTGGAATGTGACAGAGAGGTATATGGTGATTTTGGTATAGGAGGCTCAAATGATATTCAACGAAAAACCAAAGTGAGTTTTGTTGAAATCATTATTCTCAAAAATTGGCCAACATTGCAGACCCAAAATGATTTCCTTCGGGAATACTTGCCTTGGCATGATGAATATGTTTCGGTGTTGTTGGGATTGGAACAGCTGATCAATGATGGGCAATGTGAGGATTGTATAGGAGAGGGGCTCATTCGGTGTCTGTCCTGCTCAGGAGAGCATGCTTGGTGTCCCTCATGTGCAGTTAAAGCCCACCAACACAATCCGTTCCACAACCTTCAACTTTGGAACGGCAAGTTCTACAAGTCTACCACCTTGCGGGACCAAGGATATATAGTGTATCTTGGTCATGGGGGACGTCCTTGTCCTCATTTGTTGCAGCAGTCAAATCCATCACCCTGGTCAGATCTTGGAGCCATGGAAGATGTGTTTGGACATGGAGAAGGGGATACTATGCATGAAACTCAGTTGGGATTATCCAACCTGGTTATTGTGCATTCCACTGGAGTTTACTCACACCGTGTATCCTGGTGTCAGTGTCCTGGAGCTGAGAAGGACAGACACCTACATCTCCTAAAAGCGAGGTTATTTTCTGCCAGCATCACTCGCCCTCAATCTGCTTTCACCTTCGACGTTCTAGATAACTTCCTCATAGACGCTTTGGAGTGCAAGACCTCAGCCATGAGTTTCTATCAAAAGCTATGTCGTTTCACCGACAATGCTTTCCCTCATAAAATACCTGTGAGTGATTTCTTTATTATTGTACTCCAGGCTTACATGATAAAAAGGATCGTTACCGTGAACTTATGCGGGTGTCTCGTATGATTGACTCAAATTGTATTACTAGAGACGCCCTGAGATCTTCTATAAGACAACAGTCGGAGGATCCAACTGCTTCTCAGAGAATCATCATAGAAGAAAAAAGACAGAAGCTCTTGTCTCGGATTAATAAATTCCACGAGACAGCAATGGTTATAACAAATGGTATGGAATTGGAGGGGGGATAGGGATTGCAACAGGATGACCCTGAACTGTGCCTGGAGGAGGCTGATGGATATAATTTTCTAGGAATTGAAGATCCAGGGGAAGACAGTATTTTGGACCTCGGAGATGATGCTGACTCACCTGCAGAGGTTGCAGAACTTTGGATGCCGTCATGGGAGGCATCTGATGTCATCATGGATGATATTATCATGCCATTATGACAAGAAGAACTAGAGCTTCAAAAGGGTCAAGCAAATGACTGCCTGGAAAAGCTTCGTCAAGCCCTTGGCGACAGATCTGTGGTGTTTCGAGAGAAATTGCACTCCAACAAATCAGTCCATCATCAGGGTACTAGATCGACAAAGGAACTTCGAAAAATAACTCTGGCCATTAACAAACATGCTCGAGAATACTGTCGATCAAGGGCAGCAATGCAATGATTAGGGGCTGACTCTGATACACTGACTTTGTATCAATCTCTAAAGGCGGAGGACCTTGCAGTGAGCAAAGAAGTCACTGAGGAAAACAGGCATGGTCAGGGTTCTGATAGGCTGGCTTGGTTTTGGAGAATCAACAGTGTAGTGAATAGTCAGAAGAGTGAGTGGATGTATGAGTGTGAGTTTTAATCTTATCTGATTTTTATCACCTTAATGAGCTTATGTTCCCCACCCCATTCCTAGTTTATCGAGTCAATTGGTTGAAAGCAAAAGCACGGTATGACCGTTGGAGTGAAGAGCTGAAGCTGGTGCAGCATGAAATGTGTTGGACAGTATGGTGGTTTCAGAACCAGGAATCAAAGTGGCGAGCAAGGGCAGATGAAAGCATCAAGAATAGGCATAGGGCATATGCTGAAAAGCAGGCTTTCATGTGGGCTGAGTTTGCAGCTGAGGGCACAAAGAGTTTTCAAGGAAAATGGAGTATAACAAGTTGATATTGGAGAGGGCTTCATAATGTAATTACTTGACTTCTAAATGTGCGAGGTGAGGTTAGTGTTACAGCTAGGGCGGCCGCTGCAGGAATGCAGGCTGCAAGGGCACCCTGGCCCATGTGGAATGGGGCACCACAGGGGGGTGGCTGTCCACCCCATACAGACTGCATAGCCTGTCTGGCTGGCTCGAGTGCAGGTTGTAGGCAGGTCGGCCGGCCCAGCAATGCAGGCTGCAAAAGCAGGCTGCCCCGTATGAGATAGAGCACTATCAGGGCAGCTGCCCTATTGCTTGTTTTCACTCATAGACATAGAAGATGGGCATCTGAAATGAGTGAGGCTTAGATGGTAGACAATCTCTACAGTCATTATGTAGTAGAGTAACTTTAATTGTCTATCATTTGAGTCTTACTGTGCAGTCTGTATGGGGTGGACTGGCATAGTGCATCATTTGACACACTCATCTCAAACTCAACATAACCCAAATTGCAGCAGAATGCAGCAAATCTTTCTGGACTGCTTACTGAAATGCTAGATTAACTATGCAGCCTCAAAGTGAGGTCCAGTGCACTTTCTACACACTGCGGAGCAAAGCAGGCCTAGTGCACCATAGGGTCAAAGCAGGCTGGCCAATTGGCCCAAATCAGATGTTCAGTAGGCCGGCCTGCAATGTCATACACACTGCACAAGGTGACAGGCCCATTGGTCCAAATTCAATGTTCGGCCGGCCAGCCACCCTCCACATACTGTAGGGGGAGCAGGCCTAAGGCACAATAGGGCAGGAGCAGGCTGGCCGGCCATGTCCTACACACTGTACAAGGAGGCAGGCCCATTAGCCGACATTCAATGTTCAGCTGACCAGCCACCCTACACACCTGCAGGGGTAGCAGGCCGGCTGTCATGGTCACACACACTGCACAAGGTGGCAGGACCATTAGTCCAAATTCAATGTTCAGCCAGCCGGCCACCCTCCACATACTGTAGGGGGAGCAGGCCTAATGCACAATATGGCAGGAGCTGGCTGGCCAGCCATGTCACACACACTGTACGAGAAGGCAGGCCCATTGGCCCACATTCAATGTTCAGCTGGCCGGCCGTCATGGTCACACACACTGCACAAGGTGGCAGGCCCATTCGTCCAAATTCAATGTTCTGCCGGCCGGCCACCCTCTACATATGGTAGGGGGAGCAGGCCTAATGAACAATAGGGCAGGAGGAGGCCGGCCAGCCATGTCATACACACTGTACAAGAAGGCAGGCCCATTGGCCCACATTCAATGTTCAGCTGGCCGACCACCTTAGGCTTTACTACAAGGGTTCTGCATGCTGGTCTACACAGGTAGTGCAGAGATATCATTTTCTGTATGAGGTGTCGGCCTGCAAGGTTCTGCATGGCCGGCCTACACAGGTAGTGCAGAGATATCATTTTCTGTATGAGGTGTCGGCCTGCAAGGTTCTGCATGGCTGGCCTACACAGGTAGTGCATAGGCCGGCCGGTGTCCTGTACACCAGGTTTTGCAGGCCAATGTACATGTCCTATCAACAGGTTCTGCAGTAGAAGTGACTGAAGGGTCTGTCTTCAGGACGCTATGATTGCCTGCGGCGAGCAGGCGCATGTCCTATCTGTGGACCTCGACCTTACTAACTGAGGAGGACAAGCTCTTCGCTGACACGAAGCATTGGGCTGGCATCGCAACCAAGGCGGTCAGCGACTGGAAGAAGATGGCTCATGCAGAGGAGCTTCGCGTGGTGCGCACAGAGAAGGCGCCAGCTAGAGCTGAAGAAAGCAACGATGTGAGGGTGAGTGCGACTTTATTGGATGTGCTTTTGGTGTGCTGATGGTTCATTTCTTTACCGCGTTGTTGGGCACATGTCTGTTGGGAGCATCCCTAAATGCGAATGCTGCGTGGAGTGCAAAATCAACTGCGTCCCTGGCAAGAATGCGCGGTGCCACCCCTGCACTATCGCGCACAAGACCTGCTCTTTGTGTAAGTCCCATCTTCTTCTCGTTTTTTGTACCTTCCTAATGCGCGCACAGCAGAAGCAAAAAGGAAGGTCCCTGGCGCTGTCCCCCGCCCTCGCAAAATCGCGTGCGCTGGTCCTGCGCGTCCCCCCACTGGGGACTTCACCGCAGAGGACGCAGATGCATCTGGCGAATCCAAGGTGGAGCTCGTCGAGGCGCCCGCTCCTAGGGTTGCGCGCCCCGTCAAGGCGTTGCCTGCTCGCATCGCCCCTGAGCAGTGTTCGCGTCGATGATGGGAGGGTCCAATGCCTCGAAGAGCAGCTTGCGCATGCTCGTGCTGAGAATGAAGAGTTGCGTGCCGCCAACGCGCGCTATGTCAAGTGCCTCCTCAATGTTTGCCAACACTCGCGCGCGCAGGAGGCGGAGTTTTTACAAATGAGCAACAAGCTCTACTCCATGGCCGACAACTGGTCTCTGGTGGAGAAGGACATTGGCGAGTTCCTCCAGGAGGAGAATGAGCACGCCGCTTAGATAGCTTTACTATACTTTTCTTTCTCTCTTTTTGCTTGCGCGCTGAATTGCGCCCCTATGCCTATATGCCTGTATGTAGCAATAAACCGTCGCACCAATGCGCATCCTTATGAATCCTGTTGCGTGATTAGTGTGAGTCCGCGCGCGCCTGTCCAAATCCATGTCCTTTGTCTGCCTAGTCCATCGGGCCTATGAGTAATAAAAATGGACATAAGTAAGTAAGGCGCGCATAAGAGAGAAAGGATAATAGTTAAGGAAATATAGTCGCGATTGCGCGAGCTTCATGCTCGACTTGTCTTCATCGTGCTTCTATCTTCGTCTATCTTCGTTATGAGTTCCGTCGCGTGATTAGTGTGAGCATGTAAAGTCTATGGTAAAGGGGCGCGGCGCGCGCGTTCGAAATAGAAAGTCTAGGTGGTTGATTATGCGCGTGCGAAATGAAATAGAAACTTATCTGTATGTACAGGGTGCGTTATTATGCGCGATGTGCGCGCGGGTCATAGAGTCTGTGTTTGGTATGTTCAGTGAATGCGCGTTATATGAGACATATGAGAGAGAGGATTTGAGAAACTGATGTTGCCGGTCTAAACCTGGGGTAAAACTGAGAGTATGTACTGTGCGATGCAATGTTTTTGTTGTTTTTATATTTTTGTTGTGTTTTTCTGAAAAGGATGTTTTCTGGAGGGTGCGCGATATGTGTTTTGCGCTAATCTTCGGGCGCGCGCTCTGGTTCGTCTTTGTCTGGTTCTATGGTTTCATTAGCCTCTAATTGGTCTATACTCTCTTCGTCCACGCCGGTCATCTGCGTTACCAACACGTGCTCGTCGCTGCGCGGGTAGTAGGGGATGACACGAAACACGGCGAATCAAAGTTTGGAAATGGCGCCGTCCAACTCAGCCAGCATGTATGAGCCTCCTTTTGTGCGGCGCACAACCATCATAGGTCCCAAGTAGCGCGGCTTCGTCTTCTTGCTCAATTCATATTCAACCCTTGAGTTGTGCACTAGCACTAGCGCGCCAGGCTCAAACTCGTAGGATTTGATGGACGCGCGAAAGCACTTTTCAAAGTCGCAAATCGATTTGAATCGCGCTTTGACTACTTTGTCTTTGATAGCGTCAAGGTCGTCTTTGTGTTTCTGTAATTGGCGCGCACACCATGCTATAAGGTCAGCGGTAGTAAACGCGCCTCGGCTTGGTAAGGGCATGAGGAATGTCGCTTCAGTGAGATCAAAGGGAAAGATGGGTGAACCATGAAATAGGGTGATAAACCCGTCGCGCGATGAATGGTAACGCGCTCTGCCCAGAATACGCAATGGACGACTTGGTACCATCGCATGTCATCTCCATCGCAACTTTTGATAATGGCCTCCCAGACATCGCAGTGTTGTCACTCGACTATGCCGTTAGCCTGGGAGTTATAAGGCGAAATGCGAATAGGGTGCACGCCGTATTTGTGTGCGAGCTCATTGACAGTGAGTATGTATGCTGGGCCGTTATCAGTGACGATCTCCGTGATTGGGCCCCATCTGCAAAGGAGTTCTTCGAAAATGAAAGCGGTTAGCATCTTGGTATTCTCTTTGCGCAACATGCACCATTCAGAATACGATGTTAGTGCGCAGCACGCCTGCACGAGATACTCGAATCCGCCCGCTTTGGGCATCTTCATCGTGTCTATGTGCGCTTTGTGAAACAAACCTCCTGGTATTGGTACGGTTGACGGGATATGGAGCTTTCACATTTGGCGAATCTGACACTCGTGGCACGTCTTCGAGTGCCACTTGATGTCGTCAACAATGTGCGGCCACCAGAAGCGCAACAGCAGTCGCACGCGCATCGTATAGACGCCTTTGTGACCGAGGTCGTCGTGCGCTTCCTTAAGGATGCAATATTGCTTGTGCGGCTGGGCGACCAATTGGTGCTTGCCATGAGATTCTTGTCGCCAAAGGTTGCCCTCTAGGACGAAGAAGCGCGCAGCGTTGTTGACAAACACTGCGAATTCATGATCTGAAAGGTCAGCTGGTCTTTCGTGCAAAATGAGGAATTGCTGCATCCTGATTAGCGACGCATCGAGTGCTAGCATGGTCTCAGAATGCGGGATTGTAGGCTCTATTTCAGCCTCTTTGACAACATCTAAGAAGACATGATACGCTGGCGCACGCGTGATTTGCGACGCAAAACACTGCATGTGCGCGTGGTGAACTATTTCTGACGAGATGCCAGTTACGCGGTAGGTGTGATCATTTAACAGCACGACTCCGAACGAGTATGCGCGGTCAATCCAATCTTCGTGATCGTCCTCTTCGAGAGGATCCTCATCTGCAGGCGGTCTCCTTGAGAGTCCATCAACGCCTTTATGCTTCGTCGCAGAGATGTGCACGAGTTCAAATGAAAACAAAAGAATGCCTGCGATCCATTGATTGATGGTCGCGTTGGGTTGCAAGTCAGGATTGTTAATCATACCTTTGATGTATTTTGCGTCTACTTCGACGATGAGGCGCTTGACGCCAAAGATGAATACGCGCACTGCACGCAGCGCGCAAAAGAGTCCGTAGAGTTCCAGCTTTGCTTGAGAATACTGGTTTTCGACGTCGTTGAGAACAATAGAGCTGAAGCAATTTGGGTATCGCTTCCCATCTGCGCCTACTTGCAATAATATGAAGCCTATCGCGATGTTGGATGTATCGACCGCAAGAACGACTTTGTGATCGCTCTCATAATCGAGACACCGTAGTGCGGGGGACTCTAATATTGAGTCCTTGAGGGTCTGAACCGCTTCGCGCTCATCGAGCCCGAAGACAAATGGTACATCTTTCCTGGTGAGATTGGTTAGCGGGCGCGCTTTGCGCGCAAAATCACAAATGAAAATGCGAAGAACGCCGCAGGTTCCTAAGAAACCACGGACTTGCGACTGGTTGGTAGGCTCTGGCAAATTGTGTATCTCTTGGACCTTGGTGTCCTCGGGCAACCCTCGAAGGTACACTTGTGACCTACTATAACCGCGCTAGGCGCAGCTAAGACGAACTTGGTCACGCTGACAGTTACGCCAATGTTGCGCAGGCGCTGCAAGATGCGATGGACAATGATGCAATGCTCCCAAATGAAGTGCTGTATGCCATGATTTGCGGGAATGGTCTCATAAGAGCCATCCTCATTCTCGTATCACGTTTCAACTGACTTCACCGGTATATCATCGATGAAGGGTGACATATGGTTAGGGATTTCGTCTTGCAGGATAAACGCAATATCACCCTGAAAAACTTGAACAGCATTAGAATGGCCTTGCGGCAGCATGGTCAAACGATGGGGCCCCAAAGGTGTTCCAAATGTTGTAAGGTCGCGCGACTCGATATGGAGCGCACGCTGATCATAGCCCGAATACAAGTCCATCATGCCATACACTGCATAGCCTGCGAAGGACTCTGCGAGGTGCTCGACAAATGGCAGGACTGACGCGTCGCAAATGGTCACCACGTTAAGCGGCTGCAAGTCGTGAACTAAGCATAGCGATTTTCCGTCCTTCTTAACGACGCAAAACCAGCGCGAGCAATACGCAGCCGTTGAAGGCTCGTAAACGCCTGATGAGATCTTTTTCTTGATAATGTGCATGACTTCGCCAATCGTAGATGGCGGTATTGGAATATTGCGCTGAGACCATGGTGCGTGTGGTACCATAGGAATCTTGTACGCCGGGAAGTATCTTTCGTCGAGGTGACCATGTTCTGATGCGTCCCACATGAACGCGAGTTCAGTGTTTGCGAACGAGCCAGCGTACGAGCTTCAACTCTTCTGGCCAAAGCCAGTTCGCGGGGTCGAGGTCGATCTTGTCCATGCGCACTCGGGTGAAATGCGCGCCTGGTACAAAGTCCGGGGGATGGGCTGGTATCTCTGGTAAACCAACTAAGGGATCTGGCGCGCGTTCGCGCATCACCCTATATTCTGTGGGCGTAGCGGTTGGTACGGTGCGCACCTTCTTTGCGACTGGCTTGTAAACCAACGTGTGTCGAGAGGCGTCATAATGATATGAGGAATTAAAAGCGGCGATAGTTGCTTTATCTAGAACAGAATGAGTTGCGGTTAGATGTGCATAATGCGCGGAATGCGATTGAGACGGTTGCGAAGAAAACGAAACTGATGATGAATACGAGAGCACGGAAACTGATGCAGTATCGCACCTTAAGAGCTGACTGATAATAGTCTTCAGCGCACGCGATAAGCAACACGTTGGACACGATGCAATGATGAGATGAGCGAATAAACAAATATGAATGGTTAAGCGGGGTGCATGAACACGTATTAGTGTCTCCCCGCAGAATCTGCAGATCATTGATACTTAAAAACCCTGACCCTCTACCTTGGCCACATTTGCGTGCGCTTGCGCGTGCATGTGCTGCGCACACGGAGAACCATGCGTCGCGGTGTGGCAATTCTTGACCCAAGGGAGGGTCGGGATGCGCATCTCCTTGCGTGTGTTTGGGTCCGTTAACAAAATATCTTGCTCCCCGTTAGGGAGATCAAAGGTGCGACACGAAGTTAAGATGAAAAATGGATGCCCAAGCAAAACCTCGAAGTTCGCGCGCTCCGTGACTTGGATTTGGAAGAACATAGGTCCGCCTCCAAAGTCGAGCGGGATATTCTCGATTACGCCGAGCTGTCGCGTCTCGCGACATATTGACCGATTCCATATTTAGGCGATGATCTGAGCGCAGACCAACGCCAAGCGATTTCCATACTTCCTTCGGCATTACTATGACTTCTGCGCCTTGGTCGAGCATGCTGTAGAGGCTCGCGCCTATACAGGCACTTCCTCTCAGTATCTCCCAATTCCTTGTTACATTCCAGCTCTAGTCCTCAGGACAAGTCTTGCGCATTCGCGCGCCATCGCATTTGCAACAGGCGTCGCATACGCTCTAGCTACTGTCGCACGCTGCAGCGCGCTCACCTTAGGACCTTCGCGCGCTCCGTCCATCCATCCATTCCATGTCCTCACTGGTCCATTGGTGCGTCCTTCCCATGGTTTCTCCTTTTGGCTAACTTGTCTCGTCATCTTTTGCATGCCTGCGCGCTACCTACTATATTACCTACAATTCTATCTTTAGCCTACTCGGTTCGGTTCAGCGCTGCAAGCACCGCTTACCACTACATATAGTTCACGTCCTTGGACTTGGTTCTGGATCGAATTCCCGCATCTCACGCCCGCTGTAACTAGCTACCCTCAGACTGACAATCTAAATCTTCTTAACAACTCTCTGCTTGTTCGCGCGCCTTGGCATCGCGCGTCTCTTCACATTCTTAAGGCACTCCCCCACTTCTAAGGAAACAATCCTTAGTCTCACCCTTTGAATTCTCAGTCGCGCGCGCTACTTGCTTCGCGCACGCTCACACCACCTTTCGCACTCGCGCGTAATCGCGCGCGTTCGTATAAGCCACACTTCGCGCGTCTCCTAGTCCTCGACCAGTATCAGAGGTTTCCCTCCACACATTAGAGGTTTCCCTTTCTCAGTTGCTGTCCTTTGGGCTGACTTTATACTCGTGCACAGGATTGACTGCAGACCGCCCTGTAACTGACCCTTATCACACAGTCTAGATTCCTCTTCTTCAATGCAGGTGAGCTTGCGCCCTCCAATAGTGGTGGCGTGTATGCAGCGCAGGGGCACGAAATGGTCAGTGACGACGTGACCATTGTCGCTCCTTGTGTGCGAGTCGTCGTACTGACTCATCCATCTATCAGTTGCGAAGTGGCCTGATACCTCATTGACCGAGACCTGTGCCAACTGTAACGCGCTTGTTGGTGGTCATATCGCGGAACTGCTTCCTGACTTCTGGTGAAATGGCGAGTAGTTCCCTTACGGGAATGCTGAGGTTGGAGTCAAGAATGCACTCTGTGACGTGTTTGTCTGCTCCCTTGTCTTCCAAGGCGGATGATAATTGATAAGAGCCCGTTGTCGCGGGCGCTGCTGGTGCTGGTGTTGATGCTGGTGGGGGAGGAACTGTTAGTGGTCTTTTGCACGGATGAAGATGATGAAGATGCGCCTGCAGTGGGCATCTTGGGTACAGGTTCAGCAACCTTAGTCGCGACAGGCGGAATGATTTTTGCGACTGCCAGTCCTTTGCCCTTGTTAGATGAAGCTTGTATCGCAGGAGAGACTAACTCCTCCTCTACAGTGGCTTGTCAGTGATGCAGGTCCTGGTCGTGTGCGAGGCTCGCTGGGTATTTCTACGCCATCGAAGTGAACACTTTTACCTTTCTTCTGATCGCGCTTGGCTTGCACGA
This sequence comes from Suillus placidus, assembly GCA_016628565.1. NCBI lineage: Eukaryota > Fungi > Basidiomycota > Agaricomycetes > Boletales > Suillaceae > Suillus > Suillus placidus. Next base: position 313,578 of record JABBWD010000028.1, on the reverse strand, counting down.
ACGCAAGCACCTGCATGGCGTGTTGTACTTTGAGCTCATCTTTGTCATTTTCAGACTCAGAGTCGACAACTGTGTGCACGAATGCGGACGAGTCTACCTCTAACACGCAATCGACTTCCGGTGATGCGCGATAGAACAGACCGACATGAGCGCTAGTACTAGGCAACGCGTCCTTCTCGACACTAGCGAGGTAGCGATCGATGCGCTCTTTGAGTGTATTTTCGCGCCTGCTGATTCTGTTGCCGTTAGGCAGAATGAGCCTGCGGTCCTCATCCAACTTACACTTCCCTGCTTCCAGGTACTTGGTTCGTTCTTGGCAGCGCCCAAGGAAGTGCTTGAGACTGCCACAGAACATGCAGTTGTCTGATGTCTGCTGGTTGGCGCACTTAACCGTATACTCACGCTTGGTGACAGATCCCTGCGCTGGCTGTTGCGCAGGCACGGGCGTCGGCGCTGCGATCAGGCTAGCGAGAGGCACGATGGCTACTGGTGCCAGTTCTGGCACTGTCACCGGCAATAAGAAACATGCTGCGGCGAAGACGTTCGCGAACTGGGTAAGGATCCTGTGGGTGATGGTCAGGGAACTTAATCATCAGACGCGTGCGCATTTGCATCTGAATATCACTGGGTAGCCCTTCTAAGAAGAGGCGATCACGCTCGGCTGTACCAATGCGATGACTAGCCAATAGTGGCTGCATGACTTTGCGAAAACGCGCGATAATACGCGCTCATCTTGTCAACGGTTGGCATGGGCATACTCGTGTACTTGTGCGTGACAGCTTGCAAGTCCGTGAGTGTGTAGTGTCGGTCGCCTTCACAACCTGGATACATTACCTTGACCTCGACAATGAATGTGTCGAAGTCACTAGCTGATGCTTCTGGTAAGCCAGCCCATAGCTCCCTCTCGTCTGAGGAGAGGTAGCACAAAAGCTGCTTAATGCGATTGAGGCCCTGAAGACCTCTGTCGTCCGCCAGCACTTTGTACTTGTCAAGGAATTCGAGAAGGCTCAATGCCTTACCGTCGAACTTGGGCACGCGTTCGGAACCGCGCACGGGCATTCTGAAGGGGATTGCGGACATGGTGGGGATGATAGCAGCGGGTTGCACGACGAGGGTAGGTTGGGTGTAGGTGACTGGGGGCGGTGCGGTGATGGTTTGTTGAACTGTCGGTACGACGTAGGAGGGTTTGAGCGGAAGGGTGTAAGGGAATATTGATTGCGCGGCACTAGTAGGGATAGTGTTGGATAAGCGGCGCGCACTGATGGGTTCTAACTTGACGAGCGGTGCTTCTACTTTAGGAAGTGCACTGGGGTATGAAGATGACGCGGAGGGTTCGCCTTCGCTAAGGTTGGTTAGTGCGCTAAGCGATGAAAGAGAATCGAAGTTTGAAATAAAAGGCCTCTGAGGCGTGTTTAAAAACACTCCAGGAAGCTGTCCTCTGTGGTCTTCGATATTGTCGAGACCGTCTGATGAGTCTTTCGACGAGTGTTGCGTCGAAGGCGTGACTGGCAATGCTGGTCTTTCCGCGGAAGATGCGAAAAGCGGTATATCTGCGCGCGCGAGTGATGACACTTTGCGCGGGCAAGCGTGTCGTGCTAGGGGAAAGAGGGCTTTCTGTTTATACTTGCACACTGCTTTGTCGAAGGCGGTGTTAGCTTCTCTGTTTGCTTTGCGGCGACTGTTAGATCTTAATACTCTACCAGTACTCTCAGGAGTGTCCCTCGCAGTGGGCTCCAGTTGAAGAAGAGGAATCTAGACTGTGCGATAAAGGTCAGTTACAGGGCAGTCTGCAGTCAATCCTGTGCGCGAGTATAAAGTCGGCCCAAAGGACAGCAACTGAGAAAGGGAAACCTCTGATACTGGTTGAGGACTAAGGGACGCGTGAAGCGCGGCTTGTACGACTGTGCGATATACGAACGCACGTGATTACGCGCAAGTGCGAAAGGTGGTGCAAGCGTGCGCGACTGAGAATTCGAAGAGTAGGACTAAGGATTGTTTCCTTTGAAGTGGGAGAGTGTCTTATGGTGTGAAGAGACACGCGATGCGAAGGCGCACGAACGAACAGAGAGTTGTTAGAAGATTTAGATTGTCAGTCTGAGGGTAGCTAGTTACAGCGGGCAGTGAGATGCGGGAATTTGATCCAGAACCAAGTCCAAGGACGTGAACTATATGTAGTGGTAAGCGGTGCTTGCAGCGCTGAACCGAACCGAGTAGGCTAAAGATAGAATTGTAGGTAATATAGTAGGTAGTGCGCAGGCATGCAAAAGATGACGAGACAAGTTAGCCAAAAGGAGAAACCATGGGAAGGACGCACCAATGGACCAGCGAGGACATGGAATGGATGGATGGACGAGCGCACGAAGGTCCTAAGGTGAGCGCGCTGCGCGTGCGACGTAGCTAGAGCGTACGGAACACCTGTTGAAATGCGATGGCACGCGAATGCGCAAGACTTGTCCTGTGGACTAGAGCTGGAATGTAACAAGGAATTGGGAGATACTGAGAGGAAGTGCCTGTATAGGCGCAAGTCTCTACACCGAGTCAACGCTTTATTTTTTGAACTTGACCGCAAAATTCAGAAGTAAGAAATTCAGCCTGTCAGGACAGGTCAACAATTGGCGCGATCAAGTGGAACCTCATTCGAAGGCGAAATCCTCAAAGGGCACCTCCAGTGGCAAGAGTGGGATGAGCATTCCTTGCTCAACAATGGATTCAAGACCTAGTACCAGCATAACATCAGCAACAACTTTCTCACAGGCAATGGAACCCCCATCTACACCACCCAAAACTTCAAAGTCTGTACTTAAAGCAACCTGCTCCGACGGCGACGACGATGACAAGAGTGATTCTGAAGAGCGTGCAGCCATTATCGCAGAAACAGGAAAAGGAAAGGCTGCAATGAAGGTAAGTGCGGTGATTTTAGGCGAAAAGTGTACTTACCATGTATTTCAGACTGTTATCAAAATTGACAGCAGTACAGATACTGAAATGCACACAGCTCCGATCACGGGAAATGGAAAAAACAAAGCTGCCACCAGTGTGAAGGTAAGTCCAACTAGCTGTTTGTTATCATCGAGACCTGTACTTACCACATGTTTTAGTCGACTACTCTGAGTCTCCAGGAATCTGATGCCGACGATGACACTGTTTTGAGCCTGCCACTAAGTGGTACTCCCTTCGCCGACTTGCCCTATGACAGGCAATTAGATATTGTCAAGTTCGCCTTAGAACAAGCACCACGTACCGGCAAGAGGAAAATCAAGGAAGTTGCGGATGAGTTGGGACTTCAAGTTGACGATAACTCGATTGATTACTGCGAGGATGGAGATGATGTGATGGAGTTCGGAGATGACATTATGGAGTTCAGAGACGATGCTATGGAGCTTGACAGCGAGATCGAAGACGCTTCTCCCATCACCAAGAAGGTTTTGAAGGGAACTGACAGTGCGGGTCGCACTACTACAGCAGTAAGTCAGTCTTTTTCAGCAGCATCCATGCTAACAATGTGACAGACGAGTGTAATGGTTATCGAGAAACCGTTGGTCCCACAGCCGGCCAAGAAGGCTAAATCGGAACCAGCCCAAACTTCGACGACAATGACAAAGGTACCACGCCCCACCAAAAAGGTCAAATCAGAGCCCACTTCCAAAACCTCGATGGCAGCAACTGTTCCCACTGTGCCAGAGTCCATGCTGGCAGACATGGCGACCAAACCAGCGGCAGGCAATGGCCAGTGGCGAAACACAGACCTCCCACCTATGCTAACGGAAAACGGATCTTGGCGTAGGCACTTTGTTCTGACGGTTCTCCTTTGGGCGGGTAGCCTTTTTGACTTTGTTCTGTGCCTCGTTGACGTATTTCACCAGAATATCTCTTCTATTCTCCAAGCCGCACCTACTACGCTCATACTCGTATACTAATGCATCATCCGTGTAAATGTCCCCCAGGCCGTTACAGGCTTTCGTTCTCCTTTTCCCTTCCTTTTTGCACATCTTATCGCCCACTTATTCTACTTTTTTTTGACAATATCACACTTTTGAAATAAGCATTTTCAGTTGGCTCATAAAAATAAGTCGGAAAAGCTCAGAATGAGTAGAGGGATCTACTTAAATAAGTCGGCTCCAACTTTTCAACCTTCGCGTGGCTTGGTGGGGAAAAATGTCTATAAGTGGTAAAAAGGAAAACTCGGAATTTACTGATGTTAGCAATAGGGGAGCTCACAGTAGGTCGCTTCTGCTTCTGCTTCTGCGTCCATAATAAATCGATATTTTCACATATACAGCAAAATAAATAGAAACTAAATTGAATATACCATTTCTGGCCATCCCGCTCGGAGTGCGCTAAGTCGCATTGTACTCTTGATTATACTCTCACATGGCTAAATCAGGCATGTGTAGTTACGGGTTAGGGAGTTAACTGCTTACATAACACACCACTAACCCTTGTCCCTCACGTGTCAGCAGAAGCAGAAGTGACCGAAAATATGGTCATACGAAGGGGTCAGTGCGCTGCAGGCTCGCGGGAGAGTTGCGAAGGGGTCGCCCTGTCGGATTCCGGAGATCTCGTGAAGGGGTGCGAAGGGGTAATTCGAGAGTCAATGGCCTGAAGGTATGTACTCTGCCTCCCTATCAACTCTTATCATCCTGGCGTGTAACTTATACACATTGGCCCTTTGTGCAGTAGATTTTATATTTGGACAGCTCGCATCAACCGGGATATCCGAACATCATCGGTACTAGCTAGCGCACTATGGTTCTCGCATCCAACTGAGATATCCGAACATCATCGGTACTAGCGCACTGTTCTCCGCATCAACTATCTGAACATCATTGGTAGGTAGGTACTCTAGCGCAGCGCACTACGACTGACATACTATCTAGGTTTGTTCTCCATCTCTCGCACAGGAAGATAATCTGCCCACAGTGTGGTAGGTCATTTCCTGTCCGTCTCTTCAAGTGATTCACTAATAACTTCCCGTCCCATCTTTATCATCCATTTCACCTTCACCTCTACCAAGAGCAGCTCACTCTCGCACCACAACCTTCACGCTCCGCATTCACTCTCTTGCACCACAACCTCCGGTCGTGAAGTACGAGCATTCATTGGAGAGTCTCAGGCTTTCAAGACAGTCAAATTTAATGTATGTACTTCTCTGTTTGAATTATACATGAGTTTATTGACGGCAGACCCCGCTTCCTGTGCCTCTCTGATGCTGACTCTGTCGTTATGCGATTGGGCATCTGCCCTTCATGGTTGCACAGTCATTATGGATACTTAGCGATGATGCTGCTCGACCGGTCCACGACACTCGAAGAATCAGGCACAGTGCTGTTCAAGCTGTGTTATGAGGAGCTCGAGATTGACGAATCGACGCCGGATGCGCTGCTGACTGTGCACAATGGTGTCAAGCATCTTCGCGTCGAGTACCTCCAGGAGCACTGGGACTCGTAGTATTTTTTTAAAATCTTTCAATTCAAATGCTCTCGCTTTGGTTCTCTCGCTTTGGTTCCTTTAGTTACTCACTGTTTCCTTTCCCCCTCGCTACTAATGATTCAGATTTTGTATATTACATTATCTCCTCGCTATCTAGCCTCTTTGCCCTTTGCTTTGCACTCTCCTCCTTCCCCCTTTCCCGCAACACCAGCATGTTACTGTTCCTCCCCCCTCCTCCTTTCAAACCATATGTCACGTGATTATCTCATTGGTCTTGCAGACTTGCACGTGCACGACCATTTTGGTGTCACATGACACCAAAATGGTCTGACCCCTTCGTATGAGGAAGTTGCCGAAGTGACCTCCGACCATGTCTTCCTCCACCAGTAAAACGCCAGCGATCACGCCACGCCATTCAATGGGAGGTCATACTCACTGGATAACTGGTGTTGTGCACCTGCCTTGCAGACGACGGATCATCACATGTTCAGCGGATCGCTCACTGCGACTATGGGACCTCGAGAGCGGTACACAGATAGGTGAAGACTGGCGAGATGAAAGTGGGTCAGGAGTGTGTTCCATGGCATTGTCTCCAAACGGCAATGCAATTGCAAGTGGAAGTGGGGGCGGGGATAACGACGTGAGGTTATCGAATGTCGAGGCGAGGAAGATTATCGTCAAATGGACAGGACACACCAATGAAGTGAGTGCATTGTGCTGGAGTGCAGATGGAAATCGAGTAGCGAGCGGATCCTGGGATGGGACAGCAAGAGTCTGGGATGTCAGGAGCGGCAAAAATGTGCTGAAAATTAAAACTGGGCACAAGCAGGTGTGTGCGGTGATGTACTCGCCTGATGCAACAAAAATTGCAACGAGCGGACACTACAAGAATGTAGTCAAAATCTGGAACGCCAAGACAGGCAAACTGTTCAAGACGCTCAAACACGATAAAGTTCACGTTCCGAGCTTGGCATGGACATCGGATGGAAAGAAACTTATCTCCAGTTCAGACCAGATTAGGATATTTGATACAACCACTTGGCAGCAGATCGCCGTCCTTGAGGGTCACAAAGCCATTGTCACTGCCATCTCCTTGTCTCGGAATGACCGCCTCCTTGCAAGTGCATCATGGGATCACACAGCGCGTCTGTGGGACCTCGACACCAACCTCCCAGTCGGTCCACCCCTCCAGCACAAAGATAGTTTGCTATCCGCAGCCCTTTCCGCTGATGGAAAAGTGCTGGTCACAGGCCCGGGCAATGGCCGCGACACAACTGTGCACACATGGGACGTTCACGCCATCCTCAAAGAAGCAGGCCTTGAAGACCTACTGCTCATTTATACCACTATTAATATTGTAAGTATCAAAATATCACCCACTCTCTCTCACTAATATTATCTGCTTAAGGCATCTCGCGGCGATTCAGGCATAAAGCGCGCCCCCCGCTCTTCGATCAGTGACAAGTCATTTTTTGAAGTACGTGACATGTTTGCAATCCTTCGCATTCATTATAACAATAACATTCCAGGCTGATGCTACGCGATGTCATGACGAGTTCGACGATGAACTCCCACCAAGGTTTTTTAATGGCATGGAAGCCGATGTCGATGTGCGTGATCAGTATTTCTGTTACTTAGTTCTTGTCCCGATCTCTGCACTCTCAGTCCTCCCCAATGAGTGGTGCCCACCCTCGTTCCTCTGCAAGTGCACTCCTCGCTCGCCTTTCCTTGCTTTTCCGCCGCTTTCGACCCGAAGCAACAGAACTTCCACAACACTCAACACCTTCAGGGTTACATCTGCGCGTGCTTTTCGCTCGCCTGTCCTCACTCATCCACCACTCCCTACCCAAAAATGATGCACCAAATGAACTTCAGCAACCCTCCAAGCAGTAGGGACAACCGCAGGGTGAAGTCCAGGCCCAAGCGTCTTCATCGCAAACTCAGCCTGCCGCCCCCTCGACATTCGCGACACCTACTGCTATCGATACTTGTACTACCGCGCCAGGTCCAGCAAGCGCATAGCCACGGCTCCTTTATTGCGGACTCATTTCGTTCTTTTTCTGCTGTGCATCTCCCCGGCATGCAGATGGGCATTAACATTGTAACACATATACACTTGTCTCATCTTGGTTCTTTTCCAATTAATGTTTCTCTTTGTTCACACCGAGAGTATACATATTTGATTTCACAGCCTCCTCGATCTTCAATGCTGTGCCGTGAAGCCCCGATTTTAATGTCAAGCAGTCGCTGGAAACATATCCTGGCTGTAAATCCTGGTGCTGCACTTCTCGTGCACTACTCTTCCCGTCTGCATCTATTCTTTGGGTACCTGATGATATGTATGTATATCCTGCCTTGGACTTGATCAATCGATCGCACAACTGCACATGTACACCCCAACCGCATTTCCTGCAAGTCATGCATGCTGCCCAGCTATTCTTAACACGCTATGCTGATCTCGGTCTTTAGGAGATCTATTAAGAGAGGCCGGCATACATGCCCGTCGACGACGACTGAATTGTCTACGACCTGCAGCATGTATTGATGAGACGACAGGTTGGAGGAAGCGGAGTCACCTTTGAAAGTGCTCAAGACTGACGGGCACCCGCCCGCTCGGAAAGAGTGCCTGCACGCCGTTTACCTGAGCGAAGGGCAGTTGACGTGGTTGTGCAACATGTACCGTCCTGATCCTCCAACCTGACAGATCCCAGGCAACTTGTGCATGTTCGCATCGGATGCATTGGACTGATTTCTGGAGTTGGTGGTGATCGTGCTCTTGACGGGGGTCATCTTCTTGTTGTTCATGTCATTTGGACTTGATCTTTTCCTTCCAAAAATGCTGAAGCGTCTCTACAATTCTGTTGTGTTTGGGGTTCGTTCAGAAGATCGAATTGTATTGTGATATTTCTGCCTGGCACAAGTGTCGTCCGAAAGTGTGCCATAAATATCGATGTAGTCCTTACGTATAGGAAGATGGACATAGCATTGGTTGAGCGCTTGATTTACACAGCAATAAGCTGTGAAGCAAATATGAGGATGACACATGGGACGAACCTTAAAAGACGCTTGAACGGACGGATGCCCAACTTCCTCAACTCCCGACCAGACGCCCTCTGAGCCTGATTGCTGGTGATTGAAGGTTCGTCTGAACGGTGTTGCTCGTAGTAAGCGATACTTTAGGCTTTTCTGCAGGATACAACTGACGATATGCTTACCAACAACTTTGGATACCCACAAAGATCTCTTGGACATTCTAATTCTTCAGATAACGTCGCAGCACCTCCTGCATAGACAGTGCCGAAGTTAGGTTCTGCGTGAGGGCTGAATCCTGTAAGTGGGCTATCTTATTAGCAATAGCTTGCGTGCTCCAACAAGAATTAGTAAAAAGACAGGTTCCTGGACTGACCAGCAATTATTTCTGTTGCCAGATAACCCGATCTGATTCCAAGATCCCGAACTCTCACAAACATATTCCCCGATCAACTGTAATTGAGATCTTGAGACTCCGAGCTCTGACCATGTCTTCCTCCACCAGCAAGACGCCAGCAATCATGCCGCGCCAGACGATGCGAGGTCATACCTACTGGGTAACTGGTGTCGTGCACCTGCCTGGCGGACGACGCATCATCACATGTTCGGAGGATCGCTCACTGCGACTATGGGACCTACAGAGCGGCACACAGATAGGTGAAGACTGGCGATATGAAAATAAGTCAAGAATGTGGTCCATGGCATTGTCTCCAAACGGCAATACAGTTGCAAGTGGATGTGAGGACGGAAAAGTGATATTGTGGGACGTTGAGACGAGGAAGGTTATCGCCAAATGGGCAGGACACACCAATCTTGTGTGTGCATTGTGCTGGAGTGCAGATGGTAATCAAGTGCTGAGTGGATCCTGGGATGGGACAGCAAGAGTCTGGGATGTCGAGAGTGGCAAAAATGTCCTGACAATCAAGACCGGGCATGATTGCGTGCGTGCGGTGATATACTCGCCTGATGCAACAAAAATTGCAGTCGGCGGAGAAAAAGCTGAGGATGCAGTCTGTGCAGTCGAAATCTGGGATGCCAAGACAGGCAAAGTACTATTCAACACGCTCAAACACGATAATATTCAAGTTTGGAGCTTGGCATGGACGTCAGACGGAAAGAAACTTATCTCCAGTTCAGAACCAATTAGGATATTCGACACCACCACCTGGCAGGAGATCGCCGTCCTTGAGGGCCACACACACCTGGTCAACACCATCACCTTGTCTCGAAATGAACGCCTCCTTGCAAGTGCATCATGGGATAACACAGCGCGTCTATGGAACCTCGACACCAACCTCCCAGTCGGTCCACCCCTAAAGCACGAAAGTGATGTGCAATGCGCAGCCCTTTCCGCTGATGGGAAGCTGCTGGTCACTGGTTGCCAAAACGGCAACACGTACACATGGGACATTCAAGCCATCCTCAAAAAAGCTGGCCTTGAAGACCTCCTCCAACCTTCATCTAATGTAAATTCTATGGTTGTTCGGTAAAACCTACACTAATCTCCCGCTCGCAGGTTGCAGCGCAAAAGTTGATGAACGTACGTGACGTGTTCCTTCATCTTTTCAACAATTTTAAGATCATCGCTCTAGAGCAACGCTACGCGACATCCACCTATTCAGGCCCGTCGAATACCGCCAGCCTTTTTCGATGGCGTGCAAAATGATGCCCAGGTCGGTCGTCTGCTTTTCTTGACAAGTTCTTATTCTGACCTATGCACTCTCAGTCCTCCACAGCACGCGGTACTCATCATCGTTCTCCCGCACACAACCCTCGTAGTCCTCGGGCACCCCTTTTCGAACACCTTTCATCCCTCTTCCACCACTCTCATGGTAATACCGATGACGCAACCGAACTCCAGCAACGCCCATGGCGGTCTATCTTCTCTCGTGGTCCTCCTATTGTCGAAGTTGCTGCAGTAAAGGACAGAGAGGTATGTATTTCTTCGCGTGCATCTCCCATCGCTGTGGTTCAATGATTTCTGTCCAGGTCATATTTACTGCTCCCCCGCCACCACAAAAAACACAGCAGCAAACCCAATCGCATGCCCAGGGTTCGTCCACGACCCCGCCTGCTCCAGGTACTAATGCTAGGACACCACGTCCAAGATATCCGCATTCGCTACCCGTCCGGGTGTTGGCTCATCTCGTGCTTTTTCTCTGCTGCGCATCTCCTCAACACCCCGATGGCAATGCACAGCAGCAGCAAGGCCAGTCGCAGGGTCAAGTACATGCCCAGGCATCATCATCGCAGACTGAGCCTGCCGTCCCCTCAACGCCCGCGACACCCACTGCTCCTGATACGTTATAGCAAGTGTGTAGCCACGGTTCTATTGCGGACTCGTTTTGTCCTTTTTTCTGCTGTGCATCTCCCCGGCATGCAGATGAGCATTCACACTGTAACATATAGACACTTATTCCATCTTTGCATGTGCTTCATTCGTTATCTCGTTGTTCACGCCGAGAGTGCATGTATTTGATTTCCACGACCTCCTCGATCTCATGTTGGCTTCAGCGACATGTCATGAAGTCTTGATTTTGATCTCAAGCAGTCATATAAACGTGTCCTGGCTGAAAATCCTGCTGCTGCTCATCTCGCGCACCAGTCCTCCCGTCTGCATATATTTCTCGGGTACCCAATGGCAAGTGTCATAGTATGTATATCCTGCCTTGGACTCGAGCTTGATCGATCGTACAACTGTACATGTGCACCCTCCCAATCGCATCCACAGTACTGTTACAAACTCAAACTACAGTGTTTCGATTGATGTTGTCGAATTGAGACTCTGACGAGGAAGACGTCTCCGTCCGATGATGAAAGGTCCTGTGGCTAAAGTTGAAATAAACGACATATCGAGTCTGGACGGCATATCTGATAATCGACGAGATAGCAAAGTAACACAGGATTACTTTTGAAATGCAGCTAGATGCGATCTAAGAAATAAGCCATAAGTGTCGGTGCAAACCTATGTTCTTGACATGTACCCTACGCTGGACTCTTGAATCCACTTGAGAGTGTTGAGCATCATTTCGATTCACTGGGAAGCGAACGTGTGGACTGCTCGGTGATGATCATTTTTTGACGGGAGGTCATCTTGAAGGGTCAGGCAAGCATGTAGATCGCACGGTTGAAATTGTCATGGGGTGATGCAAGGGTGATGTGACAAGTTTTCACCTGAAATTCGGCAGAGAAACCAGACACGATATACGCTATTCAACCTGAACTCAGCGTGATATATGGCCTCAAAGTACAACTGCACAAAAAAGGTGAAACGACAGCACTCACAGGGTGGTAAGCGGCGGTAGAATTAGCAGAACAACCTCAGATGATGGAGAAAGCGGTGAAGTGCCATATATTGAAAGCTATACCATAGTGTATCGTCATAACATACATAGTGACCACGTACGGAGTATGCGACGAAGTAGGATTAGCAAGTGAAGGTGGTCCTCCTCTTCATCCTCTTTGACAGCCTCGACGACAGCAGTGGCTACATCATGATGGTCCTAATCCCGCTTACCATGGCTTATCCAAGAATATAAGTACAGCAAGTTCTGGCGTTCCGAACACAGCATCGGGTGGCGACATGCTGCACAGCCTGCAAACACGCTGGAGATCATTTGACAGTATTGAGTTCGGAAATATGCTAGAAAAAACCTGTGAAGTAGACAAGACATGCGGCTCCTGTCGAATATTGGCCATATTCACCAGCGTAATCCATATGTATAGGAAGTCGTACATAAGTAGCGCCAGCCTCGGACCTGAGCGCTTCGTCTACATAGCATTTGAGCAATAAAGTGGACACAGGATCACAGATAGAACGCACCTTTGAACGCACGGGTGCCCAACTCCCGATCAGACATCAGATGATCACCTATAATTAAAGATTGAACGGTACTTCCCATGAGTGGTACCCTGATGATACGGTGAGCTCGATTCCCACGCGAAGACTGCCAAAGAGCTTTTGCAGGTGATCTGGATGGGATCCGTTCGGGGTGCATATTGGTTGAAGCTGAGGACGTGTCCCCTAGACAGATCATGCGTCATCAACAGATAAAAATGTGACATGAGCATAGGAATGACGACAATGACAATGTGATATATACAGTCTTATGGTCCATGTCATTTGGACTTGATCATTTCCTTTCAAAAACACTAAAGCGTCTCTACGATTTTGTTTTGTGTTTGTGGTTCGTCCAGACCACGTTGTGATATTCCTGCATGGCATAAGCGTCATCATCATCGTCTTGTCTGAGTAAGGATCGGAGAATTGATATGTACCTATGAGACGGCCTTTGCCAACGCTCCTGCCTATAGGATACCATTCCCGCGAGAAAAGCACTAGTTGATACGATGGTGGATTTGAGGGATCGCACTGGCATCGCTCTTTTGAAAGATAGTGTCGATGCTCAGGTCGTGCGATACCCAGTCCGAGGATTTCAATAGGATGTAATGTCTGATGGCGATGTGCATTTGGAAAGAATGGTTGTGACACTCATGATACGTCCTGTCAACTGTTCAATATGAGCAGGAACCTCTTTAGAAATGAATCAGTCTAGCCTGGATATAGGCGCTACTCCATAACCTGCAAATGTGCTGGAAAAAGACGTCGAGTTCAAAAATAGACTGAATGAGACGTGCAGAGTAGGGAGGGAGTGCAGCATCTTGTTGAATGTGTGCCATAACTATCGATGTAGTCCTTACGTATAGGAAAATGGACATAGCATTAAGGTCGAGCGCTTGATCTACACAGCAATAAGCTGTGAAGCGAACACGAGGATGACACATAGGACGCACCTTAAAAGACGCTTGAATGAACGGATGCCCAACATCCTCAACTCCCAACCAGATACCCCCCGAGTCTGATCACTGGTGATTGAAGGTTCGTCTAAACGGTGTTGCTTGTAAGTGACACTCTAGGCTATTCTGCAGGATACAACTGACGACATGCTTACCAACAACTTCGGATACCCACAAAGATCCCTTGCGCATTCTAATTTTTCAAATACCGACGTAGCACTTCTGCATAGATAGTCCCGAAGTTTGGGGTGAGGACTGGATCCTGTAAGTGGGCTGTCTTGTTAGCAATAGCTTATGTGCTCTGACAAGAATTAGTGAAAAATAGGTTCCTAGACTCGCCAACAATTATTGTAGTTGCCGGATAACCCAGTCTGATTCCAAAATCCCGGAAAACTTCTCTCGCATACATATTCCCTGATCTGCAGTACCTAGAACCCTCCAGCTCCGATCATGTCTTCCTCAACCAGCCAGACGCCAGTGATCATGGCACACAGGACAACGCAAGGTCATGCCGACTGGGTAAATGGCGTCGTGCATCTGCACAGCGGACGACGGATCATCACATGTTCGGTGGATGGCTTACTCCGACTATGGGACCTAGAGAGCGGCACACAGATAGGTGAAGACTGGCAATATGAAGATAAGTCAGGGGTGTGGTCCATGGCATTGTCTCCAAACGGCAATACAGTTGCAAGTGGAAGTGGAAGTAACGATGGGACTGTGAGGTTATGGAACGTCCAGACGAGGAAGGTTATCGCCAAATGGGCAGGACACACCAGTCTTGTGGGTGCATTATCCTGGAGTCCAGATGGCAATCAAGTGCTGAGTGGATCCTGGGATGGGACGGCAAGAGTCTGGGATGTCAGGAGCGGCAAAAATGTCCTGACCATCCTAACCGGGCACAAGTGGGTTTGTGCAGTGACATACTCGCATAATGCAACAAAAATTGCAACCGGTGGACGTGACGAGGATGCAGTCAAAATCTGGGATGCCAAGATGGGCAAACTGTTGAAGACGCTCGAACACGATAATCAAGTTTACAGCTTGGCCTGGACGTCGAAAGGAAAGAAAATGATTTCCGGTTCAGGCCAAATTAGGATATTCGACACAGCCACTTGGCAGGAGATCGCCGTCTTGGAGGGTCACACACTCTGGGTCAAAGCCATCTCCTTATCTCAGAACGAACGCCTCCTTGCAATTGGTGCATCGTTCGATAAAACAGCACGTCTTTGGAACCTCGACACCAACCTCCAAGTCGGACCATCCCTCCAGCACGAAAATGTTGTGCGCTGCGCAGCCCTTTCCCTTGATGGAAAGCTACTAGTCACTGGTTGCCAAAATGATAACGCGTACACATGGGACATTCAAGCCATCCTCAAAAAAGCTGGCCTTGAAGACCTACTGCCCATTGGTACCAATATTGTGAGTATCAACATATCACCCTCTCTCTCTCACTGATATTGTCTGCTGCTCAAATAGAAGTCATCTCACAGCGATTCAGCAATAACGCGCACCCCCCGCTCTTCGATCAGTGACAAGTCATTTTTGGAAGTACGTGATTCGTGTTTGCAATCTTTCTCATTCATCATAACAATAACATTCCAGGCTGATGCTACGCGATGTCATGACGGGTTCGGCGATGTCAATGAACTCCCACCAAGGTTTTTCGACAGCATGGAAGCCGATGTCGATGTGCGTGATCAGTATTTCTATTACTTAGTTCTTGTCCCGATTTCTGCACCCTCAGTCCTCCCCAATGAGTGGTGCCCACCCTCGTTCCTCTGCAAGTGCACTCCTCGCTCGCCTTTCCTTGCTCTTCCGCCGCTTTCGACCCGAAGCAGCAGAACTTCCACAACCCCTCAACGCCTTCGGGGTTACATCCGGATGTCCTTTTCGCTCGCCTGTCTTCACTCGTCCATCGTTCTCCATCTGAAAATGACGCACCAAACGAACTTCAGCAACCCTCCACGCCCTCGCGGTTAGATCCACATGTGCTCCTCGCTCGCCTGTCCTCACTTTTTCCCCGCTCTTGACTCAACACTGATGAAGAAACCTCACCTCACCCCACAATGCCTTCAGGTTTACGTCTAGATGCACTCGTAGATCACCTGTCCTCGTTCTTCCGCTCGCAACCCCACACTAACGACGAAATCGAACTCTCGCAATGCTCAAGGCATCCCCGTGTTGTCGAAGTGGCTGCAGTGCGGGACAGAGAGGTATGTATTTCTTTGTGTGCGTTTCCCATCGCCGTGGTTTCATGATTTCTGTCTAGGTCATATTCACTGCTCCCCCGCCGCCACAAAAAACACAGCAGCAAACCCAATCGCACGTCCAGGGGTCGTCCACGACCCCACCTGCTCCAGGTACTAATGCTACTACACCACGTCCAAAATATCCGCATTCGCTACCCGTCCGGGTGTTGGCTCATCTCGTGCTTTTTCTCTGCTGCGCATCTCCTCAACATCCCGATGCCAATGCACAGCAGCAGCAAGGCCAGTCGCAGGGTCAAGCCCATGCCCAGGCGTCATCATCGCAGACTCAGCCTGCCGCTCCCTCGACGTCCGCGACAACCACTGCTCCTGATACTCGTAATACTGCACCAGTTACAGCAAGCGTGTAGCCACGGTTCTATTGCGGACTCGTTTCGTCCTTTTTTCTGCTGTGCATCTCCCCGGCATGCAGATCGTCATTAATACAGGTACACAACTATTTCACATTTGCTTCTGGTTCTTCTGTACTCTTATCTTTTACTTCATCTACTACGTACTTCCTTGTCATGAGACTCGTGTAATGTATTGAATTCAACAATGCCAACCGTCGCGAGAGGAACATTCTAAGAGGATGAAATCCTAGGACCTAGCGCGGATGATGGTTTGTTTTTCTACACAACCCATCCTCCGTCTAGATTTTCTTCATTCCGCGACTCATGCACTCGGTGGGGGCCCATCAGCCTCCAACCACACGTCAAAGTACAACTGCACAAAAAGGGGTGAAACACCAGCACTCACTGGACGAACATCGAAAAGTGGGGGCGAGCAAGGGCGTAGATCGATACGGTCGAAATGGTCCGACTTTTCGAGCATCAGAAAGAAAACGAACACACTACTCAACCTGGACTGAGCGTGATATTTGAACGGCCATTTGTGTTCGACAACGCCTCAAAGTACAACTGCATATAGAGGGTGAAACAACAGCACTCACTGGATGATAAGCGGCCACGGAATCAGAAAAACAACATTAGGAGGTAGGGAAAGCAGTGAAGTGCCATATTTTTAATGATATGCATGCATCATACCGTATCGTCATAATATCCATGGTGACCACACGCAGTGCATGTGACAATGCAGGATTAGCAAGTGGAGGTGGATACGAGTTTACTCTTCTTCCTCCTCCTCTTCCTCCTCCTCCTCGCCTTCCTCCTCTTCATCCTCCTCCTCCTTGGCAGCCTCAACGACAGCAGTTGCGATACGGTCCAAATCCCGCTGGCCATCTTGGCTTATCCGTCGTCCACCATTATCGGTCTGTTCCAAGACACCAATCTTCTCCAGCGATTGACAGACTTTTCTTTGGACGGAGGCAGATGAGTCGGCGTGGTGTGATGGGCGGTTTCCGCGTCTGTTGCGGCCACCATGGAGTTTTGTCAATGCACCGATACCGACGTCTTTGCGGAGATAGATGTGTCGTGCAACAGCAGCTGATCGTGATCGTTCTTTAAATCTGCTCTCTGATGAAGGGGTACTGAACGCGACGCACCTGCACGGACGTAGTACCAGTCTGGGTCATAAGGTGCGAGCTCCTTGAAAGACCCGGTTTTAACGATGTCGACCCATGTTGGGACCTCGAGCTTTCCCGACCGCTTGAGATGGGAAGCATATGCGACGATGAAAGCATCGGCGCTACAAGTGATATTTACGATTAAATCTTTGGCCGATTGGATAGATTTTGTTGACATACCTGATATCTCTTACTCCTGGCATGTTGGATAGTGGGAAAGACGACCGTGGATAATCTTGAGGAAAGTAACGCGGGACGTTTCGCGCGACGGTTGGCGGCTTGTGTACGACTCTTGAGAATTAGAGTTCAGTACTGAGTTCAAATTCAGCCACCGCTGTGCAGTTTTTATATTAGTCAGCAAGTCTTGTTTACGATGAGACTCGGACACGACAGAAGCTCGCTATCCAACAACATAATTTTCATCGCAGAAGATGATCAATGTAGGCGTGTCCCTCGCAATTCGAATATTTCTGCACACGTTTAGGCGCACGTTGCGTTCAACTGCGAATATTTGATCTGACTGGCAGATTTTTACACGCGCCTCATCGACTACCACGACTTCAAGATCAAACTTCTGCTTACGTAAACGGCATATTATCGTGCGGTTTCTCATGTGACGCGCTGTGCAACCCACCATGATCGTTAACAAGGATATTCACAGTTTCTCTCCTTTTACATCTTTACCTCCAGAATTACTCATCGAGATCTTTTTAACTTGCAGCCTCACGGGTGACTGGCATATCCCCCTCACACTATCCAAAGTCTGCTGTTTATGGAGAGACTTGATCATATCATCACCCTGCATGTGGCAGATCATCGTCGTACTAGACTCCAGGCGCACCATGTCCTCTATCCGTACTCAGGCAGAGCTATGGGTCGCTCGCTCTTCGCCTCTTCCATTCAATGTAGTTCTCAAGCTAACAGATTTCGAGCGACTGTTACCCATCATGTCGTGCTTCCTCCCTAATCTCGCCCGTTTGATGCGCTGCACTGTCACTTATGATGGAAGAACTCATGAGACATCCTTATCCGACCTCACCCTGTCCTCGCCTCGTCGCATAATGCATCATCTCGATATTCTTCTCAAGTCTCCCTTCG
Organism: Suillus placidus; assembly: GCA_016628565.1. Taxonomy (NCBI): domain Eukaryota; kingdom Fungi; phylum Basidiomycota; class Agaricomycetes; order Boletales; family Suillaceae; genus Suillus; species Suillus placidus. Next base: position 295,449 of record JABBWD010000028.1, on the reverse strand, counting down.
GGGACGTTTCAGGTGAAGATGAAGATGATATCGTCATCTTTTTCTCTTGCGGAAGCACGACATACCGTCACATATCCATGAAAGTAGCAACGACTAAACTGCCCCACGCAGAAATGGTCAACCCCTTATTATTCACATCCCTCGACATCTCAGAGACCGCATTCGAACACTCCGTCCGATCACCAGACCTCCTTCGGTTTCTTGCCCATTGCCCGAACTTGGAGCACTTGTACTTTCACGGGTTGTGTAATGATGAAGGCACTCTTGTCGCGCCGCCCCCTGCCATCGCCCTTCCGCGATTACACACGCTCCTCCTAGAAGAGATTTGCAATCAGCGTAGCATCCTCTCGCATCTCTTCCTCCCTGCATTGCGAGAGCTCCATCTGCGTCACATCAACGTGGACTACCCACTCGAGCCATACTACGTCCCCGAAGAAGGCGACAGCGACGACGAGTCTCATGATTTTTCCCAGTCCCCACACAGCGACCTTCACACCGGCATGGGTCTCCGCAAACTCTTGTCGCGCTCACGCCCCCCGCTCGAGGTCCTAGACATGGATTTATCAGATATGCGTACCAAAGACTTCCGCTGGGTCTTTGATAAGCTGCCCGACCTGAAACAGTTTTCCATCGTTGGGTCTGATATGTCGGATTCGGTGGTTGCGCTGTTCGTGCCTTTTGTCGTTGGAGATGGAAATGGAGATGGGCAGGACGGGGAGCGGATGGGCGTGCGGCTGCCCCAGCTTTCTGTTCTCAAGATGTACAGCTGTCAACAGCTCTCGGGGGATGCGCTGGTGAAAGCCTTGAGAGCACGCGTCCACTACACGGATCATGCAACGCCAGATGCTACGCTGGCGACAGTGGTCATTTCAAACTGCAATGATTTTACTGCGGGTAATGCTCAAGAGTTGTCCTGGGATTTGCACGATCGCCTGCATGTGTCGTGATGCTGTCTTTGATTTGGAATAACATTGTTGGGGATTGTTTCAAGGACATGCTCTCTACATAGATGTATTTATACTGTATTTGCTCTGTTCTGTATTACTATTAAGGTTTTGGCACCTAAGTTACGAGTATCGGAAGGAGTTTCAATCTCCCTCGGTCAAAGTATATGATACAGAAGGAACCATTCCTTCTGTTATGGTCTAACAAGGGGAGACTAGTCGAAGTAGGCACGAAGGGTACGCTGCGTCATTCATCTGGCCAGCGTCTCGTTCCTATGTCACTGTTAGTATGAACCTACGACCCAACAAAGCACCTCACCTAACAGGAAAGACAATCTGCTGTCTCTCCGCCGAGTCCCTCAACAGACGTCGGATATCCACAACGTTCTCGTAGTTAGCCCTCCACACATTATCTCCATCGCGCTCACCCCAGTGGAAAGTATGGAAGGTATCCACCTCGTATCCCTCCTCCCACTTCTGCCTCACAAAGGACGCATTGAACGGCGGCTGATATATCCACCACTATCATCCCACAATCGGTCAGCACACAAATTACAAAAAAGTAAAAGCACGCCAAGCCTCACATGGTCCACAAAGAGAATCGGCTCACGGCGAGGCACGACCAAGTGCAGTGTTGTAGGCGCGGCAATCTCAAGGAAGCAAGTCGTTTCAAGGAACAGGCCCAATATCTCCATGAATATCCTGCGGTGCCGCCCTGGGATGTACATCGTATCTGCAGAGCCGCCGATAAGGCGCGTTTCACCATTGGTGAATGCAGCGAGGCGTTCTCTCAAGTGCACAGGCACTTTCCGGAAAGCTTCCATGCAGACTCCGACTCCCACATGTGGGTCGCTATAGATGTGCGATAGCTATCAGGTAAGCGCGGAGGAAGCGCGGAGGAACACCGTCTGGATTAACTCACCCCCACCTGCCAATAGATGATCAGAAATATCGGTGAGAATTTACCAGAATATCACGTACCACCAATCAGGTCCCCATCCCCTCCAGGTTTCCGTGAGATTGATAGACGGATCCGGTGATACGTTGACAGGGGGAGCATGCAGACCGAGGTCGAGGCTATTATCCTGTGCAGGGTTAAAAACAGGCAGGCCCCACGGTGAATGATACCAAAAGAGTCCCTGGTCAAATTTCTCCAATCGTGGAATATTCAGCAAAGTGTCAAACGGCACCCATAGGTAGCCGTCATAACAGTCTCGCTCCTGGAGAGCAGTGTACAGCATATGATGAGCCATCTACGTGATTAATGAATACCAAGCGTGTGAACCAAAATGCTTGGAGTACACACGCGTCCTGCCATCTTATAATATGATGGATCAGTTAGATTCTCATCAGAATGGTACGAGTCTACAAAGACATCGTAGGAGTGATCAAAGCCAGAGTCCTCGCGGGAGGCAGGTCCAATGTAGAGAATCTAGCATCGGGTATGTGAACCTGTCCAAAGACTTGGTCGCGCAGCACTCACATTTGGAAAATAATCAGAATATACTTCTCGGTGGTAATCTAGGTTGGCACCGTAACGAGCGTGGCTGAAGAAGACTACTAGCAGGATGTTATCGAAGTGGTCGTAATTTTCCAGTGTCTTCCTATGTGAATGAGACAATAAAGGCCGGCGGCGACAAGCGCCTGGCTTGGACTCCGAGGTGAAGCCCCACTGCGATTGCGGGGCGCGCGATGTCCACACGTTCTCATGCATCATTGTGAATGATACGTAAAGCAGATATCCAATCAATACCACTGCAAATATGCCCGGGTAGCGAGGCTTGACTTTTTGTATCAGCTCAAGAGTGGGTCATCTGTGGAGTTAGCCTACCCGAGTCACACATTCAGATCCAACATCTTCCTCCACGGTCTGTCTTATGCTGGAGACATATACGCCCGCTGCTATTAATGCGAGAAGACATCCCATGAATACACCTGGCTCGTTGAGGAAACCTGCAGTCAGCAAGAAAAGGACGACGGTCGAGGCGAGCGCTGTCATGATGCTTTCTAGAATGACATCGTAATCTGCTGTCCTAAGCGCGAGACACGCATGAAACACAAAATACAAATACTCACAGTATATGACATAGAACGCCGATATGTCTCGACCGGCCTCCGATAAACATGATAGAACCAATGCGATCGTGTCTGCGTGCGATCCAAAACTATGACTTCTAGTGCCAAGGAAAGTTGCGCTGAAAATATAGAGCGACAAATGGGCAAGACAGCCGACAACGAATATGAGCAGGTTGATAGCATCGAAAGATGACGGATGGTGTGATTTGTAGACCTGTGTGTACAGCGGGCTCTACTCTGAATTTTAGTTCAAGTGTGAGATTTTATGACTTACAATATCAACCAGGGTGTCAGAAAACGAGATGCTAAGCGCAGAGGCAAGCAACGAGAGGTATGGCAAATCACTTGAGTGGCTAATGAGACCGCTCTGAGCAAAATTAAAGAGGGTTCAACTGTTGGCAGCGGTTGCCTTACCCGAATGATGAATACCCCACAAAACTAAGTCTTATTAGTGCTCATGAAGATCGCTATCTAACCAGTCTCCTGGAATTAAATACCTGTAGGAGAGCAGCATGCCACAGTTGTGGGGCATACGCTCTGCAAAAGAACGCGCGCAGCACAAACAGCGAACCGAGACTCGCGGCTGGGATTACAAGGTATGGCGCGAGTGGATCGGTGTGTTCTCTGCTTTTAGAAATCTATAAGAAGTATGGAGTAGTCGTAATTTCCCTGGGATGAAAAGGGGCACCGGACATACCACATAGGCCCGAATGGCGTACAGCGTGGAAATGACAAGAATGGACAAACTCGAGCGCCCTCCACCAAGACTCGACCAATCAGACCTTAACCGAGGACATATTTGTGCCAGCTCACTGAGTCGGACGCTCCTGGGAGTAAAAGACTCGTGACTGCCCTCGAGTGGGAGATTAATATTGCTCAATGATTGATCTTCGTTGTCATGCGAGTAAGGATCGAGCGAATCGTGGCGGAAGTATTTTTGTCTCGCGAAGTATAAACCAAATGCAACGACTAGTTTTATAGCTTCGGTGAAAGCGAGATGGATGTGGATGTCGACAGGAGTTTCCGACTTGTGGTCAACCAGAATTTCGGATGCGACCCAGAGAACAAAGAACCCAATCTAGTAACGATGAGCTGGATGGTATTGAGCATGATTCAGATGAGTCAGTGACTGACTGGAAGAAGAGCTTTATTCTGCGAAAAAGTGTAGTGAAACGAAAACAAATGTGTGGGCGGCAAGCGAGGAAGGACCAGCATGGTCTGTGCTTTGGGTTCAGTTCTTCCACCTGGCGTGCGCTGTCACAGTAATTGGAATTATGCCTGATGCAGGGAACAGTGTAATGCTAATAGACCTGAAAGAAAAATGACGTGCGGTAATCCCAGTGAGTTCCGAAACGGTTCAGTTCAAAAGATGGTTTGAACTTTGCTGGAGTAATCCGACGGTTCACTGGAACGTGGAAATGAAGTGGTCGCTTCGCAACTCGCATGCAAAGTCAGACCTGCAAGAGCGCGAACTTGTCCGGAGTCTACGCCAACCTCCATCAAATCATGTAAGCTATGAAACTGTGACACTCGGTTAACGTTATTAAGTTCATGAAGGTGACACATTGGCTAAAGATGGGCACGGGCGTCTATCAGAAGATGCGTCGGTCGCTTATTGCATACACTGCAGAAAAACAGGACATTTTAGAATCAAATAGTGTACATTTCAATATATCTATGCGATTGATAAAAATAACTCAGTAAAACCATTGCACAACGCACACCGCATTAGTGGCCGTCGACGCCATTGATGCCACCGGCATCATTAAGCTTCAGTTCCTTCGGGCTGCTAGCCAGAAACTCCAAGCCTTTTGATTGTCGAGAAACCAACTCTCGGCGAGCGCGAACACCTTCACGCAAACGCTCAAGGGCGGGGACGGTCATGTCCCAGGACAGACAAGCATCGGTGACTGACTGGCCATATTTGAGGCCAGCAGGACCACTCGATGGCATATCTTGCCGTCCCTCGACGAGATTAGACTCAAGCATGACACCCATGATGGATGTCGACGTGTCCTGACTCTCCAGTTGTTGCGCCTGAATAAACAGTAAATAACAATAAACAAGAAGTCAGGGAATGCTCACGATATCTTCTACAACTTCTATCTGCCTACGATGTTGTTTTTGGCTGTTTCCGTGACTGCAGTCAACCTGAATTTACCATATCAGCGATGGTGAGATCCAGGGTATGACACCTTAAAATTACCATGATTTTGCGAGGAAGACCAGCTTTAGAAAGCTTCTCGCTACAGTCACGGACGTATTCCGCGGCATAATTAGGGCCCTTAGAGCCACCACGCAAGATTACATGTGTGTCTGGGTTGCCCTACCAACAGTTATTCGTTGCGGAGGCGCTAAGAGGGGTCAAATTGCCGTACCTCGGTTTCAATAATACTGCTAAGGCCTTCTTTGCCCACACTGAGGAAGACATGGCCACTCCGAGCGGCACGAGATGCATCGATCGCAATGCCAACGGATCCGTCGGTCGAATTCTTGAATCCAGTAGGCATCGACAGTGCAGAGGTCAACTCTCGGTGTACTTGAGATTCCGTGGTACGGGCGCCAATAGCTCCCCAGGATACCAAATCGGCGGTGTACTGAGGCGAAATTGTATCGAGGAACTCGCAGCCAGCGGGCACACCAATTTTAGCAATATCTAAAAGGAGGGTGCGCGCGATGCGCAGACCCTTGTTGATTTGGAAACTACAATTCATATCGCTATTTCTTCATTATTAGCACTCGTTGGTCGTAAAGAAAAATTGGAAACACACTTACGGATCGTTAATCAAACCTTTCCATCCGACAGTCGTCCGAGGTTTTTCAAAATACACACGCATAACGATGTGCAAGTCATCTTTAGCCACGTCTGCATAGGCTTTGAGCAGCTTGGCGTATTCGATGGCCGCACCCACGTCGTGAACCGAGCAGGGACTAATGACTGCAAGTCAGTCAAGACTTGACTGCGAATAAATAGTTCATACCCAACCACCACCATCAGCCGGTCGTCATCTCCCTTGAGTACATTTTCGGTTGCTCGACGTCCCTCAATGACGGTGTTCGCAGCAAGAAAAGTCCTGCATGTGCGTTAGAATATCATCATCAAACAGTGAAAGTACGCACAAAGGGAGGTCTTCCTGCAGGATTTGAGGTGGAATCAAGGGACGCGTCGCTTTGACGCGGCGGTTCTCAAGCCGTTGAAGTGCTTCTTTGAAAGAAAGAGCCATTGAGAGATCCACTTGAAAAGAAGGTGAATAAGTATCTGTTGAAGATGACCGAGAATACAGAGCCTACCGTTTTCTGACATTGAACTATATAGATTTTTGGATGACGTTGATAAGTACGATGTGCGGAATCAATACCACTTGTCAGGCTATCTTGTGAGAATCGCGATAAGCTTGAAGAGGCAGAATGAGACAAGCTCCCTGGATGGCGAATGAGAGTCTGATGAAGAGATCTTAGTCGAGTCATCATGATCTCTGCAGGTTTGATCCACCTGCCAAACACTAAAAAAGTAAATTCACACCAATACAGTTGCACGTGTCTTATGTCCATTTACACAAAGTTTCTGAATTCTCTGAGAAACTTTACTTTCGTCTTCGTTCAACCAACCATCTGTGCAAACGGTCCAACGTTCTTGTGTCATCTATCTTTTCACCGTCTCCAGTCATGGATTTCTCACAGCTCAACTCTGCTGAACAGGCCCATATGACCAAAATCATTGAAAAAAAACAGGTATTGGTTCGTCATGTACACTTCAGCAGAGTCTGAATATTGTACTATCCCGTCAGATGCAAGACTTTCTACGTCTATACTCAGGTCTTGTGGAAAGATGCTTTAGCTCATGCTGTAATGACTTCACGAGCAAAGCGTTGTCTTCGAAAGAAGTGATAACCCTTCATACCTATCTTCACACAGTTCGAGTTTAACCTTTGAGCAGGAGCAATGCGTTATGAATTGCGCAGACAAATTTTTGAAGCATTCCGAGCGGGTAGGGCAGCGATTTGCCGAGTTGAATGCAGGTACGCTTCATCTTTGTCCAAACCGGAATAGACTTATAATCCGTCTTCAGAGGCCATGGGTCCCAAGCCATGAGAGTGAAGCCATGCAATTTAATTCATATGCTATGTCGATGTTATCAAGGTGCTATCATAATTTCATATCTTTGTGTTTGATTAGCATGGCGGCTTTGTCGCAATCGCCCAAAAAATCCAACGTGCTTGTTTATCATAAACGGACCTAGTGACTTTTGGCCTGTGGCGCTTGTTCACGACGATATTCCCAATTGCTATCTATGTATCCACAAGGCACTCTATGGTCTCCTCGGCATTTGGTTTATCGTTTCGTCTAGATGTTTCGTTCCTTCCTGTTATTTGCGTCGATGCGATGATCAGCGTTGTGAGAACGTTATTCCAGTCTCTCGTCCACACCCCAAGCCCTTGGCGCGGTTTCTGTCCTATAGGGCCACTCCTCGGCGATTATCTGATATGTTCTCCATACCATTCTCAGGCGCTTCCGCGTGTCCGCCGAAAGAAGTAAAATTCCTGATAACGAACTTTAAGGAATAATTGCCGCCATGGTCAACAAACTAAATTTTGGGCTCTCGAATGCAGCCCTGACAGCCACTTAGGCTGCGATTGCTTATCGGCGCGAAAGTCGGATGCTGATAGCTGCGATGTGTTCGACATGCTATCTGATGAGCCTACTTATTTTCGGTGCGTCTGCCACTTCATGCGCCCGTTCATACCTTAAGGGTAACACATCCCCCATAACTCTCCCGCCGTCAGTATGCTGTCTACCCGAGATATCGACGCGATGAGCGTGGAACGAACATGATGATCTCGCGGAGACAACAACGAAAAATTAACAAAAACATTGGGATGACTGGTTTCACTCTGGTCTCATAGTACCACTTGAGCCTTGGTTCTTTATTTCACTCCATCCAGGCACACCCGCAAAGGCATTAATCCCTGTAGAGATTCCGGAAACTCTATCACAGATTAGAGAACAGCATGTAGATTTACCATGTCTACTAATGGAGAGGTAGCGTGGGATCGGGCTATCAGGTCTATATCAGGGGCTGCCTAAATTTGATAGCACCGTGACTACCTCGGAACTCCACTCAGCACCCTTGGCTTGTTAGTCGTCCGTGTGCTTCCTCTGATTAATTGCCATGACGCCTCATCCTCTTATCAATGAGCCTGCGCCAGAGTTCTCCCTTCCCGATGCGGACGGACACATGTTCAAGTTTCCCCCTGAAGAACAGGGGGTGCGAGTGAAGAAGCCTATTGCATTGTTTTTCTACCCCGAGGCAGGTAAGCACTCGCGCATTCACATGCTCCGGCCCGAAGTATTGTGTTCATCCGTTCGTTGCACAGGAACATTCGGTTGCACTCGCGAGGCTTGTCAATTTCGTGATGCATTAGTTGGTATGTACTCTCACGTTCTTGCATAGGTATGTACTATGTCATGAGCATGAATTTGCAGAGAAAGAGATCTTCAAGCGGACTGACGTCCAGGTCATCGGGATAAGTCCCGATCCTGTGCCAAAGCAGAAGCAATTTGTTGATAGTCAGAAACTTACAGTGAGTTGTCTTGAAATTTTGGATCGTTACGGTCCAGCTGATTGTTGCGTGTACAGTATCCTGTCTTGAGCGACGAGAAGCACGTTGCCTATCAAGCTTTCCATGTCGGCAAGGCCCTTCTCGGATTCGCCGATGCCAGAACAACCTTTGTCATCGACAATGAAGGCATAATCAGGTAAAGCCATGTACGCTCACCAGGCAGGATTCGAATGTAACTGGAAATATATAGGGATTCGTTATCTGCAACCATGAATTACAACGCACACGTCAAATTTGTCGTTAAGGCCTTAGGAAAACTGGAGTCTCAACCTTCTGTCGAGTCTTTGTCAAAGACCCATGACGCGGACGCCGATGGAGCACGTTCTAATGACCCGTCATCGTCACAAATTCGTGACGAACTGGGTCGGGTTGCATACGTGGCCGGTGCGTGACGACTCGTACTCTTACTTTCATTGTACTCTGTTGGCTGTGTTTAAGCGCCCATCATATACATCATGTGTGATAACTTGATAAAGTCCAATGTACCATGTAATCGGTGACATACAGCAGAAATCTAGTGTGACCTGCACAACCTGACGTATTCCAGCAACTATGGCTAGGCCCATTTAATGAAGGACATGCCATTAGCAAAATCTGCGGAGGCCATATGTGCACCGGGATCGGCTTGCCTTTTTGGTAAGCACGAACCATGTCTTTAATTTGTTTTTGCTGCTTGCATGCTGCGATCAGAGTAGTTACGTCGCGCAAAACACGATATCGGTTGTGACTCGCTGTGCTTATGGGCTTTCCAATCGCTCTTCTGACATTCCTGGGTACAATACACCGCCTGTACTGCTTGTCAGTGGCGAGTCACGGGCTCCTATTGGTGCTCTTACTTCTTTGCATGCGGCTCATCGCTTGAATTGCGTAACACTGTTCGATAGTATCGCAGTTAACATTTGAGCAACTTTTCAGTAGTGCTTTCTTGGCGTCCACATCATTGTTTACCCATTCCCATACCACCGGGTCCATCTACAGGTTCTCGGTCAGCCAAAGATAATCCTGAGCCTCTTCAGGACTATTGAATCCACGAGGGTTGTTGTTAAGGCTGCCTGAAAATAGTTAGTGGGAACTCGGGATAAGATGGAGTGCTGGGACCATACGAGGCTTGTCTATTTTTGCTAGAATTTTGGTCAGGATAGTCGGATTGGCGCGAGCAGCTAACTGGAGGTATTGTCGATCGACGGGGCAGTCGCCCCACAATCTGAAGCAGGCCAAAGCTGCCGTGTGCAGTATCTATCCATCGCCACGTTTCCACAATGCTTGTTTGTGCTCGGATGATAGGCAACTGAAGAAGGTGTTTAAAATATGGACCACCTCGTGGAGGTGTCTGTCGCCGATTATGGGCCAACCACTGCTTTACGAACGACAAGGCATCGACTGTTCGGCCTGCAGATAAGAGCATAGATCCGTGCCATGTTCGTTGTGCCATGTTATCTCCCGGGCACAGACGCAGCATATCAATCATAGTGTCCCTTCGTTTATTGATGACGCATCAGGACCGACAAAGAACGCACAAGGAAACACATACGAAGATTTACCAAACAGGCCGGCTTCAAAGTAAAGTCGGACTTGAGCCTGTACTAGGATGCGCATGTATGGGTGCGTTTCGAGTATACTATAGAATTTTCCAACTTCCTTGCTGCCATCATCGAAACAGGTCGCACCCAAACGTTGTTTCAAGCCTTCTCTACCTATCCAGAATAATGGATTGTCTCCAAAGCCAACAGTTCCATGAGCAGACTCACCCTTGGCCTCCGCATTCTCCAATGCCTTGAGCGCTTCTGGCAGAGGAAACAGGAAAGCAGCCTGAACGAAAGCATCCAAATTGTTTCCATCCTCCATACTCAGCCTTAAGAAGAAAGGGCAAAGCTTTCGCTGGTTTCCTCCTGCGGCACAAATCTTCGGCTCTATCGAGACTGAATGAGTCGCAGTTGGTTAGTAATTTATCAGATGCACTGAGCATGATTCAGATATCCACACTTGTTCTAAGCTTCGATGCTAACTGTGCCACCGCCAACCCCAAGCTTACTCTCCATCCTATGTCGTCGGTTCATGACTGCACAAAGTAGTCGGAGGTAGAGATGTACCCTGTAGTATGTACATACCACGTGTCGTACATAGCCCCGGCTAGACGCGTTCAGCGACGTAACCCGCAAAATGGCACGTGCCAGCTTCCGTATTTCCGAGTCGTGAGCTTCAACTTGTCAAGTACCCTTCTCACATACGCATTTCATCATATCATTAATTGTGTAGAGCAAGCCTGTCATGCACAATGAATCTGATTGCTACCTGCAAGACAAAGATACCAAACAACTCGTGCCGATTAATTGTTCTCAACGCCCACTGGAACGTTCCAACCTCAACTTCAATGACTAGCGTGTATCAGGTAAGATGTTGTTTCTTTTCGTGTTCAGCCTGAGAGGGCCACCATAGAGATCAGTTCAAACATGTAAAATACGATGAGATCGAAGGAATGGCTGACAGTACTTGTCGTGCGATCGGCCACTGGCGGCTCAAGCTGAGTGCACGATTTATTCCAAAACCCACCTTACTCAAGTGTAATCTATCAGACAAGGGCTGAGGACCTCCTGGAGGCTGGTCTTGTCGATGGTTGATTCAAATTATGCAGAGAGACCATGTGCTGGGGTTGGTACTGGTCCAACGTAAATGCTATTAGTGCTGGTGCGGAGACCACACATCGAGGTAGATGACTTTCTTGTCCATCGGACAATAAGGAATATCTTTATCCTGCAATAAACAGGGGCTTTTCCCTGCTCAGCGCACGAAATTCGAACGATTCCGCATTTTTCCGCGTCTTCCCTGGTCTTCCGGGGTATGTATATATGGGGTGTTTCTGACAGGTACTGGATGCCTGAATCTCGCCCCGAAAACCGAATTTTGACTCCGGCGACTCAAATGATTGGCGGAAGACTTGTATCATACCAGACCGTACCAGTCTTTCGCCAATCATATGAGTCGCCGTCATGAACTAGTGCCGCCAGATGGGCCAGAGATACGCACAGTTCCCGGATACGCCCCTCATGGGTGTCCCGTAAATTTGCTCAATATTCAGGCCTTTCTGGTTTGTGTAACCGTCGCTTAAAGAGCTTGGAATAGCCCTTTGGTGCGTTACACGTCCCCCCAAGTTCCTGCAGTTCGCCGTGTCACATGCTCACCACTGAACGTCTGATTCTTCGCTCTTATGTCGAGAATGACCTCGACGACATCCTTTGCCTCTGGAACGATCCACTCGTCCAGCCCCTTGTTACCAGCGATAACGTCACTCTTCTTGGTCCAAAGTTCAAGGAGACATTAAGAGCTCAGATGGAGCAGGCGACCTTTGGTGCCATAATCGCGCTCAAGGAGACTGGGGAATTCATGGGTCAGGGATTGGTCACTGTCCTCGAACCCAAGAATCGTGATGGCACATTTGGGATCTGTTTGCATCCAAAATTTTGGAGCAATGGATATGGAACCGAGGCAACAAAATTCATGATCGATTATTCGTTCAAGTGGTTCGGTTTGAACAGACTGTCCCTCGGAGTCTTTGCGAATAATGCACGAGCAATTGCTGTCTATGAGAAACTGTAAGTGACGTTGTTTCGTCTCATTAATCCTTGTAATCGCATCTGCGAATGATGGTCGATTGATGTCATTATCTCAACTCAGTGGGTTCGTCATGGAGGGCAGGAAGCGCCAGGCAGTATGGATGGATGATCGGTGGGAAGATGTTTTGACAATGGGCATCTTGCGAGACGAATGGAACAGGCAACGCTGAGAGAGAAGGATGACAGCGTTCGCATGTCAGGGAGTAACCCGGAGTATGTCCATATACATTTTCTTCTCGTGAATAATCATTTACGTCCGATTCCAATCCCAATATAACTTACCCGGGCCACCCATCTAGAATAAACCAAGTCATTCAGCTTGCCAGGAACGTCCGCTCCATAAATCTGTGACTTGGGAAATCTAAGTAAGGTTGGGCAGTGCACAAAAGATTCACATGCATCATACGTTTTTGATATGAAGGATAACACCGAGGAGTTTTCCTTCATATCGTAATCAGATGACGGTAAAGTAAATGCCAAAGCTATTATGGAGCATACTATGAACCGACTCAGAGCCAAAAAAAATCATATCACATCCGTAAAATAATCGGCCAAACTCTCTTGGACCTCCTTTACCTTCCCAGCTACAGCAGTCAAGACGTTGTCTTTGCACCATGGCATTCCATCTAGCATTCCCTGCGTAGGTATCTCTCGCTCCACAAGGGCCTTCGTCACACTCTCTGCAAGCATCAATTTGCCCACCACATCCGCGTATTGTATAAGCAGGACCTGACGGCCCATATCCAGCGTCGAGCGCCATAGTGCAGCCCAGGCTTGATTACACCGTGCTTGAGCACCCCCTGTGCACCGCGGACTATGTGAGATAACAGGTGGCTCGTTTGGCAGACGTTCCCATAGCCGGCCGAGAGCATAATGCCCAGACAGAAGGCGAATGCGCTGTGCTCGCGTGAGTAACGCATCGTTATCCCAGACTTCCCGGCCTTGAAGCATCATGGCATGATATGCGAAACCAAGAAGGGTGCGCAGGTTAAGCCGTTCCGCAACTCCAACAGCGAGTGCAATGTCCTTCCCAGATGCGAGGAGCCGTTTCCATCGCAGCGTGGCAGCGTCAAGAAGATCCCGTTGCTCACAAAGAGATGCCAGCTCCGTAAGTTGCACAAGGCTGGGCCCCTCGACGTCTTCAACTTGAACGCTGGGAGAGTGCGTTGGGCGCGTGTATATAGTCGTAAGGGCACCAAGGGCCCATGCTTCGATCGAGCGGAATTCATACTTGTGCGTGATGCGAGCGAGATTGAACAACTGGGACGTATTCGCTTTAGGCGTTAGCGCGAGGGTGAGCTCGGGTGGCCTGCGTGTTATTTACTGAGTACAACTGTGTCCGGGGGAAGAAGTCGTGGAAACGTACGTACAAGGCGTATAATGCCCACAGGAGGGCGCGGAACTCCTGTGCCGTGTCTCCCTGGAGCCTGATCGGATTGTCATCGCTTTCACCTTCGGGTCCCGCAGTGACACTCGGCGTACTGGAGCTTGAGCGTAGGTCCGAGTCGAGGGAGAACATACTGTCAAAGGTAGACTTGTCCTTTGTCAGTGTCGACCTATGGACCTAAGAGTGATGGCCTGGTGTTAGTAGGGCACAATTCAATGCACACAGAAACGAACCCTAAAAAGTGTGTTCTCCACAAGCAGAACAGTGTTTCCGTCGGGTATATAGTATGTTGGATCATGATGAGGTATGGAAAGCTGGAGCTGGAGTTTTGGAGTTGTTGGGCTGACGTCTCCTGAGTGCATGAAGCTGGTTGTGAGATAAACATCGGAAGGTAAATGCGCCATCAAACTATCGCAGAGGCTGTTCGCGTTGGTAGGAGTGGTGAGAATGTTGTTGGGCGGTTGTGGTCAAGGTCTAAGACAGATAAGATTACTTCAACCTTGTTCAAGAAAGGCAACCTCCTGTCATATTGCAACTTACTGTGAAGTATCTAGTACTAAGTAGTAGTAGACGATGTTCTCAAATAGCATTGTATACCTACAACGTGATGCGGAAATATACACAAGTCGTATCATCTGGACGCTTGACCCTTCCAACTTGGAGGGGATGCAAATGAACGCATGAGAGTAGCAACAACAGATGGATCCAACTTGAATCATGAGAAAATGATATGCAATTGCAGGTTCACAGCTAGGATAGCGAGCGTGTAGAATGCTAAAAGTTCGAGTGCGAGGAAGGAAAGGCAAGCGAAGGGTCTAGAGCGAGGAGTACATGGGAAAGCATAGCGTAGGTGTACATACAAGTCGTTGGGAGAACTGCTTTTGAAGGACGTTTTCGTACAAAGACGTGGTGTGCAATGAAAGATGACTACGTTGACGAATACAGTATGCTATATGTTGAAAAATTGAGAGTCGAGTGGAGAGGTCATGACGTGGAGACATCATGACTCAAGGGCTTTAAGCTCTGCAACCAAGCGCTAAGGGATACAAATTAACATGGGTCCAGGTCGGATAATCGATGGAGACGTACCTCTGCTTCTTTGGCGAGATATTCCTGATCAATCTCACCACTTTGAGCTTGCTGGCCCAGTTTAATGCCATACTCAAGCAGCTGCTTCATGTAGTAGGGATTGATGACGGTCTCGTCTTGCGCTAGCTGGGGCTTCGTTGACGGGATCTCAGCTGTAGAAAATAAGATCACCACAAAATTTTAGATGAAGTACTTCATTTCTCACGTTCTTTCATCGCCAACCATTCCTGCTCAAGCAAGTCAGGAATCGTTGCCCGCTCTTTCGAATTTCGCATCAAGCAGCTCTTGATGCCCCGAATAACGTCCATTCTGACAGGTTGTTGTAAATGCTCGAGCTTTTTCCGTTCGCCTGCCTTGTTCACAACAGTGGGTATGCTGCAGCCTGGATACTCAATGACATGAGCTAAGTCCGGGATAGCCTTCATCTTTTGATATACAGAAAGATGTTGGAACGGCGGGTGACCATAAACCATTTGGTAGAGGATGCACCCGAGAGACCAGACGTCACTGGCTCGTCCAACTTTGAGCCGCCGCATGCCGTCGGGAAGTTCAATAGCTTCAGGGGACATGTAGTTGACAGTTCCGATCTAGAGATAGGAGTGTGATCAGATGAAGGATGCATACCTGAAGCAGAACTTGCCTGATGATCTCGCTGGATGTTAGTAGTATCATTTGCGATGGCATTCGCAATACCGAAATCAATAAGCTTCAGCTGGCCTCTCACAAGAACGAAATTTGCGGGCTTCAAATCTGAATGGACAATTTTCTCCTCGTGGATGACGTGAACGGCTTGCAGCATCTGCTCTCTCACGTAAGCAACAGCGATGAACAATAAGGTCGTGTTCTGACTGACCTGCTGCCAATAATATGATATCCAAACCATATTCATCGGTTCCTTCTGCTGCTCCTGCAGCAACTTTGCCAGATCAACCTCTCCACATTCCATCACGAGCATCAGATGTCCTTTTGTCCCTCCAGGTCCGGCCTTCACCTCACTATCAAACAGTTGAATAATCCGATTGTTTCCCTCAAGCCGCTTGAGCAGCCCGATCTCATTCATGTATCCGCTCATAGTCTCTGCGTCTGTCCTGTCCAGTGACACACGTTTGATGGCATAGATCTCGTTGTTCGCGTTCATCACGCGATATACGCGAGATGAGCCGCCTTTTCCGATCAGATCGAGCCGTGCATACACTTTCTTGTTTACAACAATGTTGTGATTCCGGACGGGAGCAGGCGCAGGCGCAGGCGGAGGGGGCGCTTGCCGCACTCGTGACGCAGTTTTGGCCTCAGGCTCGCTATCCGCAGGCTCGTCCCCCGCAGCCCACGTCTTCCCATTCTTCGATTTGCCAGAACCAGGAGGCGGCGCTAACGACCCACTCGTAGTTGGTGGCTCGGGTGCTGTGGGATTTCGTCGGTGATACGCTTGTCCATGTCCCTGGAGCTGTGACGACACATTTCGCACGGACGGAGATAGTCTGCCTGGGTTTCGATCGACCACTGTGGGTGAGGATGCGGTGGGCGGATTATTGAGCGCGAGGGAGCGGACAGTGTCCGAGTCGCGCCGATGGTGCGTCTGGGTGCGCATGTGCACCTGAGACATATGTGTTGGGGAGGGCGACTGGCGGGGCTGTGGCTGGGGAAAAGGTTCAGGTGCCTCTTCCGCTGCGCGGCGGGCATATTCTGCTGCATACTCTGTGATCGTGCGGTCAATTAAGAGGCGCAGACAAGAATGGGGACACCAACGCACCATCTTGCTCGGACGTCACACGTCTGGCGCGTGCTGAGTTGAGGCCCAAGCTGGACCCTGGGCGTGGGGCGTACTGCTGTTGATTTTGGCTCGGGAGTAGGCGTGGAGATAACCGGTCTTCTGTTGCAGAGGATGCTGTTAAATACCAGACGGCGGGTTTGTAAGGAGGATAGAATTCGGAAACACACCTCCAGAGGCATCACTCAGACTGGCTGAACGGCGAGGTCGCGTGCTGCTCGATAGAGTAAGAGGAGCGACATGACTGCGATGGCGAAGTATGCCATTCCCGAATTGTGGTTCATCTGCGTCTACATAGATGGTTTGGATTGCGAGACCAGGGAAGAGTGAGAGGTACATACTGGGATCAGTCTCATCGCATGGAGGGTCGGCAGCAAACTCGCTCTCACTGCCTTCAATCTCATTAATCTTGTCGAACCCACCCGAACCCACGCCATACTTGACACCCATACCCATCAACACCCGTCCCGCGCGATTGGGCCCAGGCATGATCTGCCGACCAGACTGTAGCGGCTGGCGTGCACCTGTAGATGATCCATATGCGCGTGTGGGGAGGCCAGAAATAGCCCGTCCGTCGAGTTGACTCACAGACGCTGAACGAGCGGTTAATCGCGGGGATGTTCGTTTGGAGGCGGCGCCATCCAACGGCAGGCCATCCCCATCAGAAACGGTTATTAGATTTTCTTTCTCCTCCTGCACTCGTATATCCCACTCCTCTCGCACTTCGCAGCTCTTCCCGTTCATCCAGCGTAAGTGGAGGTTGTTCACGGTACTCTTCTCGAGGCACGCGTTGGGGACGCCCAATTTTTCGACCAGTTCCAGCAAGGCCGCTCGACAATGGTGCACGTAATGCTGATTGAGAAGCAGCTGGCGTCAATGTGGCGGGTACGGATGTGACTCGTTGGAATGAACGAGCGGAGTTGCCTGTGGCTAATGACTGAGCTCGGTGCTGAGCTGCAAGTGGCAGTGGCTCGACCCCACTCCCGCTTTGAAGTGATGGATAGGCGCTCTCTGACCGCGAGAGAGAGTTCCGTCGCGGTGGTAATGGAGAATTGAGTAATATGGGTGAAGGAGGCTTAGTGTACGCATAGGAAATAGAGGTCCCCTGTGGCGGGGAAGACGAAGAAGGCTTGATAGCACCGTCAAGAAGAGCATCATCTGGTGTTGGGGGACTCGAATGATTAGACCTCGATGAACCTTTTGATACGCGGACATAGTTGCCCGCGGAATCGAGCTCGTAGTCAAATGAGAGCTCGATGATAGATGACTCATCGGATGGCGAAGTTGATGCCCGACGACTCAGAATCTTTGGGTCATCAAATGCTATCATTGGTGGTGTTTGTGGTGGCGAGACGTGGTGTTCGCGGTGGGCGGGCGATATGCCAGTGGTTGGTGGTGATGCTGAAGAGATCATCGAGGTCGAGAAAAGCTAGCACGTCGAGGATAGAGAGTGAGCACCTGACGAGAAGGGCGTAGTCGTCGGCGGCGGCAGCGGCGGCGACAACGTCGAACTTGAGGAAACGAACGAAAGTCACAAAACTCTTTGTGAAGACTCGAACCATGAACGAACACGAGGCAGACACGCGGTCACGTGCAAAGTGTTATTCTGATTGTAGACCAGTTGTAGACCGTGTTAGTCCATCGTGGACACCCCTGTAGTACGCGGTCCATCGTCTTATCCTTGTCATTTCCAAATCATCAGTTCACCTACGGCGAGCCCCTAGAAGCATCTGAAGGTTGTGATGCGAGGGAGTAACGAGGTCTAGAAAAATATATCTCAGTCTATTGAACTCCATACCAGAAAATATGTACCTAGAAAAATATCTAATACTGTAGAGTTATGACCATAGCTTCGCACCCTGTCGGGTGTGACCATGTCACCCTTAGCTTCGCAGCTTCGTAGCACCTGGGTTGCCCAATTGAGAAGCCTTATTATACTTGTCTGGTGAATAGTGAGAGTAGGGGTGGCGTGAACGCTAGAACAAACAGGTACGATCTCAGTCTCTGGAATAGAACTCAATTGATAACTCGTCTACCTAGAACAAACAGGTACACTATTCATGTATTAGTCTCTGTAGGTATGGGTGACGAAGTATGCTTACATCTCAGTCTCTGGAATAGAACTGAGATGTACAGGTGCCTGCGCTATGGCTTTTAAGGTGAGTCTGTTCAACTAATATGACATGAATAAGAAGAAAATAATGTCGGGGCCAATGTCAACAGTCTTCCGCTCCCTTCCATTCCCTCCTTGCACTCGTGCCTCTATTCCTATGTCTCCGCGCTTCCATCGGTGTTGGTGTTCTTCGACTCGGACATTTTGGACTCGGACTCCAACACTCCCCCTCAAGCGCAAGCTAGGGCCATTCGGCTCCTCAATGTCTGCAAGCAGGGGTGAGGCAGTGCCTTAGTGAAGGCGTTGGTGAGATTGTCATCCGTGGGGCAGTAGAGGATTTTGAAGATGCCGTCTCTCACGTGGGACCGAATGAAATGGTATCGAAGGTCTATGTGCTTGGTCTGTGACTGGAATTTTCCATTGGATGCTAATGCGATGGCTGCTTGATTGTTGCACAGGATGGGGATAGGAAGTGGGAGTGGCTCATACAACTCGGCGATGAGGAGCCGGAGGTAGAGTAGCTCACGTATAACGCTGGTGAGTGCTATATACTCTGCCTCGGCTGTGGACAGCGCAATCAGAGGTTGCTTATGCACACTCCACGCTATAGGACCTCCATTTAACAGCACGACATACCCCGACATCGAGTGTCGGTGGGGCTGGGACGCCCAATCAGCATCAACATAGGCCTCAAGACCACCATCAGTGGATCCTTGGGTCAGCTCAAAGTCGGCTGTACCTTTTAGGTATCGCAGGACACGCTTGGTGGCTTCCCAATGAGGTCTACCAGGGTTGTGCATGAACTGGGACAGGATTGCAACGGGGAATGCGAGGTCGGGTTGGGTACTGGTGGCAGCATACATCAGGGATCCGATTGCACGCTGGTATGGTACCTCTTTCATTGCATCGAGTTTGGCATGAGTTGCGGGAGACTGATCAATGGATAGGATGATGCCTGGTTCCATAGGGGTCTGCGCTGCCTTTGCGTCCTCAAGATGGAATCGTTCGATGATGGTGCCCATGTAAGCTTTCTGTGACAGCGTTAAGGTACGTGCGACTCTATCACGCGTTACCTTTAACCCTAACAGCCATTTCAGCTCGCCCAGATCTGATATCTCGAAGAACTGCTGAAGCTGGTCCTTGAATTGTTGGATGAGGGATACATGGTTTGCCGTGACTGCCATGTCGTCGACGGAGACCGTGATGACCATCTGTTCAGTTGAGGTACGTCTGAAATATACCGCCTGGTCCACCCTTGACTTACTGAAGCCCAGCTTTGCGAACACGCCCGCTAACTCCTCCGACCACTCATACCCTGCCTGCTTCAAACCAGGTAGGCTTCTCTTCAGCTTCAGCACCTTTCCATGCTGACCCTCACCCAGGTACCCAGGAGGCGCTTGCATATAGATCTCTTCCTGAATGCTGGCATACAGGTAAGCACTTTTGATGTCTATTTGATGGATCTCCCAGTCTCGCTGAGCAGCCATGGCCAGTACTGTGCGGATGGTGCTCATATTGGCAGTCGCCGCGAAGGTGTCGAAATAATCGACTCTGAACTTCTGCCGCTGTCCATTCGCAATGAGGCGTGCACGAAGCTTCAACTTCTCTCTGTCTGGTCCGCGTTTGGTTGCCAAGACATAGTGGCATGGGATTAAGTTTGCGCCGCGAGGTAAGTCAATGATTTCCCAGGTACCTAGCTTCTCGAGTTGACTAATCTTGTAGTCTAAGGCTTCTTCCCAATCTACGCTGTCTGGGCCATTCAACGCCTGCTGCAAAGTGGGTTCGGGTTATGCGGCTGCTAACGCGAGGTGAATGTGAGCCTCCTCGTCCAAGAGATCTAATGCTGATGCTTCATTTAGGGAATCTAACGCCGTAGATGCTGTCTCCCCCTCATGGAGGGCCGCATAGTAGCCTGGTGGTGGCCTCACTCTAGTGGGCCTTGGGGCAGGTGGAGATGGTAGAGGCTGGGATTGCGTTGGTGGAGTTGATGGAGTCTGGGTAGTCTGGGGAGGTGCAGGTGAGTCGTTCTGCGATGGTTCCTGGGCGCTAATGTTTTGTTCGTCAGTGTACTCCCCCTCGGCCTGGACACCATCTGAGACAACCACTGTGGAGGGCATGAATGTCACGTTTCGCTCGACCGAAATGCGACACTTCAAAGGCCAGAACACCCTATATCCCTTGCTCTCAACATCCACCCCCACAAAGACAGCTTCCTCAGCACGAGGCTCGAGTTTTCCCCCTTCCAGGACATGGACCAGCACTGGTGCACCGAAACTCATGTGCCCGGGACAAGTTGGGCTTGGTCCCATGGACCAACTCATAAGGTGTGTGACCCGGTATTGCTCTAGATGGCATCCTATTCTTAAGCCATGTAGCATAGTTGATGGCCTCTGCCCAGAGCATTTTGGGGAGGTCTTTTGCGATGAGCATGGCACGGGCATGGGCAACCAAGGTACGATTGAGTCATTCTGCAATGCCATTTTGCTGTGGCGAGTCGTGCACAGTGAGCTGACGTTCGATACCTTGATCCTTCAGGTACTTGTCGAACTCGCGGCTGAGGTACTCGCCGCCTCGATCAGAGTGCACCTTCGTCAAGTGGACCCCAGGTTTCTGACGCCCCAACCAGCTCTCATACTGTTTAAATGTGGTGAGTGCTTCACTTTTGAGTTTGAGAAACTCGAGCTTGGTCTCTCGACTGTAGTCGTCGGTGAAGCTAATGTAGTAATCACAGCCGCCTAAGCTCATAGTGCGTGCAGGTCCCCAAAGGTCTGTGTGTACGAGTTCGCCATAGCGCAATGCTCTCGTCTCCGACTCGGCGGGAAATGGTGCACGGGTAGCCTTTGCCTTGACACAGGCGTCGCAAAATTTAGGTTGGGAGCTGGAGTCTAACTCTACTCCCTCAATGAGACCCTTCTTAATGGCCTCTAGGACAGCCGTCTGAGAGACGTGACCGAGAACGCAGTGGAGTTCGCACACGGTGAGCTTAGTGTTTGCAATGTTTGCATGGTGCTGACGTCTTCCTGCGCCAACTAGGCTATA
Source organism: Suillus placidus (assembly GCA_016628565.1). Lineage (NCBI taxonomy): Eukaryota > Fungi > Basidiomycota > Agaricomycetes > Boletales > Suillaceae > Suillus > Suillus placidus. The sequence continues at coordinate 273,801 of JABBWD010000028.1, read as the reverse complement.
CAGGCCTTCTACCTTCGGGATCTCGGCAATTGGAGTGTGGTTAGGCCCTCAGGAGAGGATGGTGCACATACGTCCCTCGAACAGGACCGCCATGCCTGCCTCGGTGATGCGATTGGTGGAGATGAGGGTGAATGTCATGGTAGGGGCATAGAGGGTGTCTTTAAGGGTGACCTTGGTGCGTTTGTCACTGAGAGGTAGTTCCAGCTCAACGTCTCCGCGCCCAACAGCACTTAGACTCGATCCGTCGGCTGTATGGACATCCTGGGGGGATATATCAATGTAGTTGGTGAATTTTGCCTTATCCGGGCAGAAATGGGAGGTAGCGCCCGAGTCGACGATGGCACCACGCTTCTCAGCAGGGACCTTGATGGCCTTGGCTATAGTAGCCAAGTCCGACATCGCAAAGGCAAAATGCTCCTGCGACGCACCCCCAACAGCTGAGTTTGCCGTCTCGGTATGTCCCTTCTCACCCTTCTTTCGTTGCTGATTAGGTCCCTGACCCTCTTTCCCGCCTCCAGGTCTCCAGCAATCGGACTTATAGTGTCCTTTTCGGTCGCAGTTGTAGCAGGTAATGTCCGTATTGGCCTTGCTCGACGTGGCTGACCTCCTGCCTTTTCCTTTAGCCTCCCTAGCGCTAGATGCGCTGTTGCCGGCTCCCTTCTTACCAGGTCATTTTTTGGTAAGTAGACGGTGCTTGTACTCTTCCGTCACGATGTTAATGAGTTCATAGGAGGACAAGGGGGTTTTCGTGATCTTCGCGGCCGCATTAATGGATGATAGGAGGGGGCGATAGGATTCTGGAAGGGAGCCGAGGATCATGGCATGGAAATCTGTGTCGAAGATCCCCGCGCCCATACCAGCAAGTAGCTCGTGGAGCCGCAGCATCTCGGCAAAGTGAGCTTTTACATCTCCTCCCTCGTCGCATCTCGTCTCATGTAGCTGTCGACGTAGATCTATCTGCACGAGCTCGGTCTTGTCCTCATGGATCTGGCAGATCTCTGCCCAGACCTCAGAGGCAGACTTGAGTTTCTGCTCGCACAGTAACAGCCTGTCAGTTATCGTACTGAACACTTGCTGTTTTACCAGTGAGTTCTTCTGGTCGTACTCGTCGAGTTTCTTATTGAGATCGTCTACTTCAGCTTGCGTCGCTATCGTCCTGTCAGGCTTCGTAATGGCCTTGGTCTTGGGGTCGATTACGAAGGGCTGCGGCTCACTAGCTCGTCCATCGGTATAGCGCATCAAACCTCGAGTGCCTATAGCTGTTAATGTCCTTTCCTTGTAGGTAATCCAGTTCGAGCCATCTTCGGCAAGCTTTGGGACATTAAACAGGCTAGAGCTGGTGCTGGGGAATGTCATATCCATGGTCGAGCCAGGGCTCATAACCTCTGGTGAATAGTGAGAGTAGGGGTGGCGTGAATGCTAGAACAAACAGGTACGATCTCAGTCTCTGGAATAGAACTCAATTGATAACTCGTCTACCTAGAACAAACAGGTATGCTATTCGTGTATTAGTCTCTGTAGGTACGGGTGACGAAGTATGCTTACATCTCAGTCTCTGGAATAGAACTGAGATGTACAGGTGCCTGCGCTATGGCTTTTAAGGTGAGTCTGTTCAACTAATATCACATGAATAAGAAGAAAACAATGTCGGGGCCAATGTCAACAGTCTTCCGCTCCCTGCCATTCCCTCCTTGCGCTCGTGCCTCTATTCCTACGTCTCCGCGCTTCCGTCGGTGTTCTTCGACTCGGACGTTTTGGACTCGGACTCCAACAACTTGACGATTACGTGTCTCGGCAACTTTCGTTAGGCTCGTTTGTGCTGAAACTCAACACCAGCATTAAATGCTGCCCCAAATGACCTACGGCCTTCACATATACAGTCTATCAAGCCCTCCTGTGCCCCTCCCTGCCTGCGCCTAGCCTAGAAAGGTTATCCCCCCCAAGGCACTCCGTTCTCACGCCCCTTGCCCTCTTCCACATTGCCCACTACACGCTGCTGCCGCCCTCTGCGTACCTTCTGCTCACCCATCAACACAACCCCTGCCATATACGCAGACGTGCGCCTACAAGGGGACCCTGCTATCCTGGTTCTTTCCCATTCTTCCCCAGCACACACACTGCTGTCGTCCCACCATCAGCCCTTATACTACATATCTTCAATGCCTGCCCCAATCTAGTGCTTCCTGCTATTGCTGCCCTGTGAGTACCTTCACCTTCCTTCCACACATAACCCCACTACTCACCCACCAAGAGGTCGCCACAGCCACTGGTCTTTTTCACTGGCACAAGCACCTGTGCTCCAAGATGCCTAGTTTAAAATTTTCTATCACCTATGATGTACGTCCACCCCGAGCCACGCTTCTGACTGTATGTCTCATTGCAAATGCAGCCTATATTCATTTTCTGTTCAAGTCCTACCCCTTCTGCTGTCCGCTTCTCCGACATGAACGCTAGCTCTGCCCCATCAGTTTGCTCTAGCAGTGGTGTTATTTCGATGTCGTTAGTAACTTGCCATGTCAAGCTTAGGTAGTGAATAACATATGGTGCCTTCATTATATTGAATGCTGCGTGATAGTGAACTGAGCTGGGATTGTATGTATGACATGACATTTATGATATTGAAGAAAAAACACTAGGTATCACTGCAGTGCACGGCCGCTTCAAGCTTGGCCGCGAGTAGCTAACTCCATCTAGTTGAGGAATGGCCCAGTACCAAAGTCAGGCGCGTTGTTGAAGTTGAACTCAGGAGGATTGAAATTGAAGTAGGGATCAAATGAAAACTCAGGCTGGGGGGCCGCATTGAAGTCAGTAAACTCAAAGCACGGCAATGCAGAGTCACAAATGGAGTCATCAGACACGGAGCTTGGTGTGTGGCAAATTACTATACTAAATCAAATAATAATCATTATTTGATGTAGAGCGGCTGAAAAAAGGATGGTCCTCACCTATGTATGCATTTTTCGAACCTGTGCCAAGCATCGAGTATACTGGTAGCTGCCGTTCACATGTCTTCAAGTGTATGGCCAAAGGGTGTAAGCAGCGAGTCCATCGCTACCTTGATAAGGGAGATGCCAAGTCCACGAGTAACATGGCCAAGCATGCTAAAAACTGCTGGGGTGAGGCTGCATATCAAGCTGCACAGGGTTCTGGGACTGCAGATTCATCACGCAAAACTGTAGTGCAAAGCATACTTCAAACAGGCTCGATAACTTTAGCATTTGAGAGAAAAGGTAAAGGGAAAGTAACCTACTCCCACAGGCAGCGCACAAAGACAGAGGCCCGTGCCAAAATTGTTTGATGGGTTGCCGAGAGCTTGCGACCATTCGGAACTGTTAATGATCGTGGTTTTCAGTCACTGATGAAGACGGGAAGGCCCGAATACCATATCCCATCACCCTCAACAATCTCTCAAGACGTGAAGCTGGTTTTTGCAAATGTCAGGCAGCGAATAGCACAGATGTTGCAAACTTACAATGGTGACATTAACTTTGTGACGGATGGTTGGACATCCCCGAACCACAACAAAACTATGCACCCCGTTAAAAGCTGTATCGCTCAAAATTGCACCGCAGATCAATACTATCCCACCCCCAATGTCAGACACGCCAGTTCCAGCAATATTTTATGGCCACGAAGACGAAAACCCACAGAACCTCTTTAGGAATGTAGAACACTATATCTACCTCAATTGCATCACCAACGAAGCCACCAAAGTTATCATATTCAGCACATTCATATCAGCAGGTTCAGAAGCGGATAGCTGGTGGATAGCCCTTGCTGCTGCATACAAAGCTTCACTAGCGGACGTGAAGAGCACATTCGAGCAGCAATGGCCACAGTCATCGCCCAGAAGTCGAAGCTAGAGTTTCAGAAAGAGTTACTTGCTCTGAGGTTGAAAGATGACAAAGTAGGCGAAAGGATCACTGCAGCAGGAGTATCAATGTGGTCCCATTTGCACTACCATAGTCACCTACAGAAACTTGTGCATGATTTGGGAGTTGCAAACACACCAGTATTTATCCACCAAGTTCGCGAAGCATTACCACGAGTCATCAGAGACTTAACATCGCCAGCACCAGCGGATTGGGATGTCTTCCTAGACAAGATCAAAGATGCGGACATCAACATAATCCAAGACAAAGCGAGATGGGAGAACGGAGAGAACGAGAAAGCCCAGAATGTGAGAATCACTATCCTCGAGAATCAACAAGACCCAATGGAGACACTACGGCTACAGATGCAATGTGCATTGATCAACCAATTAATGCAAACACCCGTTGTAGCGATGGTAGCACCTCAGACCCGAATGTACAACACTGCACAGCTATCCCAGAACAATCCCTCGACTCGCTGACAAATCCGCTACATGCCAGCCAACAATGCACAACAAATGCAGAAACCACGTCAGGCACCAATGCCGGAAGAAAGAGAAGTGTTGCGAGTTCGATTCACGGAACTTCCTCATCACGCAGATACACCAGCGGGCCAAGCAGCCTACAAAGAGCAAAACAGGCAATGGATGACATGTTGGGGAGAAAGCACAAGGTGCTCAGAGTACACACCCTTCCCTCTCACCCCAGGAACAGCGCAAATATGCTTGGGAGAGTGTTTCAGATGCAGAACACATGGGCACATTGGCCCGAACTGCGCAGTCCCAACGGAAGCACAATTGCCTAAAAACAAGTCAATCTGGCACGCATCCTTGGGCAAGTCAATAGAACCACTGCACCACAGATTAACCTTGTTATGGACATTCCGTACGGAACCAATGCATGGGACCAGGGAAAAGGAGAAGGGTCGTTGGCATAGAGGACAGCCAGACGACCTATGACAACCTTAAACCTCACATTTCTGAACAATCGGTCCTCGTGTGTGAAGAGGAGACATGCGAGGACAACCCAATGTATCCTGCTGAATGAGCCTCATGTATAGACCCCAATAATGAGCAATACGAGTTGGTTGACTTGTACTTGGTGGATGACGAAGGGAACCAAAGCAGTTGCAAGCCGTTTCTGCAGCATATAGCATTCACAGGACCAAAAGGGGAAATTGTACAAGTAAAAGCACTATTCGACAAAGGTGCCATGGTCAGCACTATGTGTACGACAGTGTTTGAACAAGTGAAACACTGTTTAGGCAGCTGGAAACCATCCATGAAATGATTATGAATGGCCAATGGAGTAGTGGTGCCATTGAAAGCAGTGTGGAAAGGAGAGATCACGATAGCAGGAGTCAAAGCAGAAGGAGAATTCGAGGTCTTCGATAGCGGAGGAGGATGGAGATTCTTATTTGGGAAACCGTTACTATGCGCATTCAAAGCAGTACACGAATACGAAACAGACACAGTACACATCACGGGGAAGAACAAGTCCAGGACCATCTACAATCAAAGCGAAGGACAGCAGCCAAGCGTCGAGGACATAGAGGAGAAAATCCATGTGGTAGAACCCATATTAGCAGAAGACACACAAGTGGGGGGAGAAGATCCCCCCTCGAGGGAAGTCTTACCAATACACACCATCCCAGTGTGTATCTACTCTGACGAGGGCACACTACCAGATGATATTGTCAACGGAATGCTCGACGGGGTCCCAACGAACTTTTTGGAAGACGAAATTGCAGTATTCACAAGAGTAACAGATCTGATGTAGAGAGTCGCACTTGTGCAGGCCTGTAGCGCCCTATACTGCACCTCATATGTTCGCATCTCACAGCACAAACTCGCAGCATGATTCCCCATGCTATCCACAGCTATTGCAACACTTTCCCGCGCATCGCGCGACCTTCCCATGCTTAGCGACTGCATAGACGCGCAGTGCTTTCTCGTGCTTTCGTCGCCCTTCATCCAGGAGCATCCATCCATAGTCCAGCAAGTCTCACTGGTATGTAATTTCACATTTTATCTATTATTGCACCATATTGTAGCATGGACCCTGACTTACATACCCATTACATACCTTATCTCATACTCGGATCAGCTCTGCCTCACTTAGTGACATATATAGCTCCGCATTTTTGACATTCTCACCACCTTATGCTTTCTCCCATCATGTCTATAGCTAGAGTTACAAGCTATTAGCAGCTCAATAATCATCTTACCACCTCTCAGCCCTCATCTAAAACATATCTCTGTCGCATTCCCACACTTTCGCGCATTCTCGCGCTCGCGCGCGCGATGTTCCCGCGCTCATCGCCCTGTCGCACATTTGTGGATTTGTCTACTTGCTTCCCCTTGGGTCGAACGCGCTTGTCTATCGCAAGCATAGCAGACTAGGCATCGCACTTTGACCAACATATCAACACTTGTGTCACCCACCCACTTATAAGTTAGAAGACCTTGAGTTGAGTTGACTAACCTTCACCGATGAACGCAAAACGAGTAGCATACATAGTCAAGGCTGTACAATATGGGAATACACTCAGTCCAGACAAGCGAAAGAGAGTTGAAGAACTGGTATCAAAATGTGTGGATATCTTCGCATGTTCATTATCAGAAGTATTGCCAGTACCCGGTGCACAACATAGGCTACACATACCAGAAGGAGCTAGGTTCACTTTACAAGTCCACCAGAGAGCGCTAACACCCCCACAGACTCAATTCTTGCATGGAAGGATCGATGAAATGCTTGCAGCAGGCATCATTGAGAAAGCACCACCGGAATTAGTGAAATGCTGTGCCACAACAGTATTAGCACAGAAGGCACATGAACAAGGAGGACTAACATTGGAGGAACTGCAGTATAGGATCAACGAACAATGTGCACAGCAAGGACAACCTCCGGCATTTACACTCCCCAAAAGAGAGGTCCAAAATGCACCAGTACTTGAGCCACGACAGAGCCCACAAAAATGGAGAATCTGTCAGAATTTCAACCAAGTGAATTGACACACCATCATAGCGCCAATGCCACAAGGAGACATAAGGGCAAAACAACAGCGACTAAGCGGACATAGGTACGTGTCTGTTTTTGATTTTGCATCAGGCTTCTATGCTGTGGAAGTTCTAGAAGAATCTAGACCATACACGGCCTTCTATGTGGAAGGCAGGGGATACTTCTGGTACAAGAGAATGCCTATGGGATTCATTAACCGATGAATCTGAAACATACCGGATAGCAATGGGTATGATTTTACTTGTTCTGTTGTTCTGTTTCTGTTTCTGAGTCTTTGCACCCCACCAGTCCTACACCCATGCTACAAGCTAGACTACTTCACATCCACAGGATGGCAGGACAAATGGATTTCCATGGCCCGCGATATCGTTCATCAAGTATATGAGTGCTCATACCAATCTCGTTTGCCCATGCCGGTTGCTGAGGAGGGGAGAGGAGGTACTGCAGGTGTGACAAACCAGGTGTGTCTCCTCATTTTTTTCTTTCTCGCTATCAATTCATATACATTTGACAGGATGACCATGCCAATATTTTCGATAATTTGCCTGCTCTCACAAAGCCGAAACACTCACTGTCACGCCACAATGAACTTGATTCCTATCTCAATACACCCACGGAGGACAACATTGACAATGTTGTTGTCTGGTGGATGCAGCACCGCACTACCTATCCTCGCCTATGGCTCTCAATTACCTTACCATTCCAGGTGCGCATTTTTTTTTTTCATTTACTACTATTCTTAAACTTGTATTCATAGCTACGTCTGTCGATGTTGAGTGCATTTTCTCCCATGGTCGCTTGTTGTTGTCACACGTACAGTCTCATCTCTCAACTCAAACCACTCGCGCACTTCTGTGTCTTGGTTGCTGGAGCCTGCTCGGGTTGGTCAAGGATAAAGACATCTTGCCTGTTGCTCATCTGCCAGACATTGAGGGCGATGGAAAGGAGCTCGAGGATGGATGGGACTCAATAGTTTTATTATAGCACTACTACTTTACATGTATTTCTCGTAGGCCGTGAATGCAACACTTACCTACTCAATACCCGTCCTCGCACCCATACCCATCGCTACCTGTACCCATCAGTACCCACGGGTACATGGGTACGGGTATATTGTGGGTATGGGTATGGGTATATTGTGGGTATATGTATGGGTTAAGCTCTTAATACCTGCAGGTATACCCGTGCTGATGCCTAGCTGACATAGACTGAAAGATCCTCAGGTCGTTGCCTTGGGCCATCTGACATAGTGATTTTTGTCTTTTTTATGTTTTTTTGTTCTTTCATATTTTACCATATGTCACAAAATAGCTTCGTGACCCCAAATTTAGTGTGACCATCACTTCAAATAGCTTCAATTTGTTGGAGGGTGGGATGCATGATGAAGTTATGCTTGTAACTCTACAGTAGTATGTCAGTATACTTAGTCACCAGCTGTAGCACTGATGCATCATATCTGCTAGTTAGCAAAAATAGGTTATGCATCAGAATATGCAAACTAGTAGACTAGGCTATAGCTATTAGCCCATGGGCCACATGTTCGCATTTTCAGCCACCTACTGTGGGAACTTCTCCACAACATCCAAAACATGGCCCATTTTAGGTACTAGGGGTCGTCGCTGCCAACAGGGACCTTGCTCTGCCTCATTGGTGTTTTTCGGAGCAAAAGTTATAATGTGACCGTGACAACTATGATGATATCATTTGAATTTGACTACGTTTCCTATGGCATAGTAGTGACTCGTGACCCCCCTAAACTGATCTTCACTACTGTACCACCATGCAGCCTACAGTTCCACCTCACACATCCAGCTGATCATGAACTTGCTGTGGATTATGACGCCGGCATCGCTACTTTGGAGGTTCTGCAAAAAAGAGTGGAAAGATCAGGTATATGCAAGAATATGATTATTGAAGATGTTACTGGTAAGATGATTCACTTGGTCAAGAATGTGTTTGTGAAGCGGGTAAGTCGTTATTGTAGCCTTTCTTTTAGCAGTTTATTGACATGAGACAAAGGAAAAGTGGTGCCGGATTCCACTCATGGGATGAGCGTGGAAGACGCACTGTGAATGGACAATGAAACTCGAGACTGGCCTATTCCCGAAAATTTCACTATTGAATTGGACAAAATCAAGTATGGCTATGAAGCAGAACCTCTTCCTCTTTACCATGATGGCCATCTCATTGAACCTTCCCATGCAAATGATGTCATTAATGGCGCCATGGTAGAAGTGCATTTTGGTATCCTCCATTGGCATATCGGCAACTTTGATAGCTTTCAGGCCAACATCGAAAAAAATTGTGATCTTGAGACTGGGTTTCGCACACCATGTGTCTCACTATAAATGTCCACACCCGACTGATCATGATGACATTGCTGCCCTGCATACGAAAAAATCTCGTCAAGATTCTGGTTCCAGCTCTTTTCAAGTCTGAAAAGTAATTATCATCTACTCTGTTGGAGATGATGCTTACTCGAAATTCTGTGCATAGATCTAACTTCATTCTGTGATGTCACTCTCGTTTTCTATCATTTTCAACAGTCTCGTACCAACTGCATATTGTTGTATTTGTAATAACCAATTGTACTGCATTTTCTTGTCAGCAAATTTACCACTGTTTTGAACTATTTGGAAATCACATAAAATCAACACAGCCAATAGACCTTGCTTCACAAGGTAATTCTCCACAATAGGGGAGCTAAAAGTAAAAATGCTCAATGCCAAGGGAGTGGCCTGTGTATTACAACTATGTGTTGAATGTCAAATGCTCACTAGTAACTTCTTCCAGTACTGTTCGCTCACTTAATCACTTACAATTTCCATCCGCCTGTCTACTTGTTTGCCTTCCTCGGTTGACTCTGTACAGTCACTGAGGTCAGTATGATTCTACTATATATGACATATGTGACTGACACCTTGTGCAGCAATACTTGCTGCAGGTTATGAGCCCTGCACTGTCTTACTACTTAAGGGTCTTATATAATGTTGTGTATAATGACAACACTATTATACACTGAAGACTTCTTGCCAGTCCTTAAGTACACGGTCTACGACTTTTCTAGTTTTCATGGTAGATAATGTGGTGAGTTCTTGGGAGGATTTAGTTTGTTGTCCTCTTCTTGTCTTGTACAGTAGCACTAATACAATTGGGTTCCTGTCTGTGTTCTAAGAAAATGGGTAGGTATGTTTCACCCTAGTAGGTCGTGTTTCAACCTATGAAAGTCTGTTGCAACTTTGTCGTGTTCTCCTAATGTTCGTGTCTCACTTTCCGTTGAAAGGGAGAGTTAGCGTGAATATTCATAAAGCTAGTCTGTTAGCTGTTCAGTTAGTGAGTTGTATAGCAAGCGTGGTATACAACTGTTAGTTCAATACAATAATGACGACAATAGTTGTATAGTATACAACTATCTGATAATAATACGATAGTTATATGGTCAACCCTAGTAAGGATCCGTATAACTTTATGTTTCAATAACAAAAGTCTACCCTTGATGTCAACAAGTCCCTTTAACGAATCAACATAAGGACGGTGACGAGTATGGCTTTAATGATCAAAAGATTATAGTGTATACAGTCAATCCCCTGTAAGGCAGTGTATAACTATAAAAAGAAATGCTTAGTAAGCTTACTTCAAGGCACTACTTGGCCTGCACTTTAGATCTTATGTAATCTCACTTATTTGAGAGAAGGTGCAAAGTGGGAAGTTATATTTTTGGGTGGCAAAATGGGGCCCTTTTATACCTTTTTGGGATCCCCTTACATAAGCAAGATTGGATCTTGCTTTCAGATCTACCTAACAAGGTAATTTCAAATGGCAATTACAAATGACTAGCTGTTTGAAATTGTGTGGGAACCATTTGAAATTGAGGTGAGACATTTGCCAATTGAGTCAAAATGAGTCATATTGCCTTTTATGGCAATGTATGACTAATCAAGTACAAACCAGTAAATTCACCAGTCACATGATGTGCTGACAAAAATAGTGGCTGAAAGAAACAAAACAGAAATAAACAGAAGTGTGGCTGATCAAAACCCAAACACAAATAAACAAACTGAAACATACAGAAGGTCACATGATCACTAAAAATACAAGGTAAGATCAATCTGAGAAGTGAGAAACTAAATAAATCAAGGAAACTAGAGGCCACTCGGTGACAGCAAAGGACTAGACAATCTCTCGTACCTTTCCTTATCATACTTTCTATACTTTCTATATGACAGGTATGGTATCAATCACATGCCATGCATGACAGCGCTTGTCAACTAACACTCAAATATAGTACACAAAACTAGGCCTGTCATGTCCAGCTCAAACACTAAACTCAGAGAGGATTTTCTGTATGTCGTGAAATTTGTTGTGGATGGAGAAAATTGGATGACCTACAAAAATAGAATGCGATGGTCAGTAGATGCTTGTGAGTTCCTTGGTCACCTGGATGGGACCAAGAAGAAACCAGATGATCCCTCAACATTGTTGGAAAGAGGAGCATCATGGGCACCAAGCACGTCAGATGAGATTAGAGAGCTTACATCCTATAAGGTTGCATTGGAGGAATGGCATTGAAGAAGAGGAATCTAAACTGAGGGAGAAAGGTCAATTGCAAGTGGCTCTACAGTCAATCTTGAGCATGAGTGTTAAGTCAACCCAAGGACAGCAACTGAGAAAGGGAATCCTCTAATATGTGGAGGGAGACTTTGATACTGAAGGGTAGAGAGAAAGGTGCATGGAGTGTGAGAGATGCGACGTGTGATGGATGAACATGTGAGTGCAAAAGGTGATTAAAGCACGTGCAATTGTGAAGCTCAGTATGAAGACTAAGGATTGATTCCTTAGAAGTAGAGCAGGGGAGAAATGCAATGTGATGGGAATTATGAAGGTGCACGCACTCCAACAGTGAGTTGCAAGGCGAGTTTTAGATTGTGAGTCTCAGATGTGCTAGATACTGCAGGAGTACATGGCAGGAATTGATCTCGAACCAAGTCCTGAGACCTCTACTATAAGTAGTCCTAAGCAGCACTTGGAGTGCTGAACTGAACCAAGTAAGCTAAAGATAGATATAAGTGTAATAAGGGTCTATAGTGTGTAGGCGCATGTCTGAAATGCATTAGACAAGAAGGCAATGAACCAGCGAGGACATGGAATGGATGGATGGACAATTGTGTGAAGGACCTAGACTGAGCGCGTGTGACTCCTACAAAAGTGCAATGGTGTGCAAATGTGCAAGGCTTGTCCTAAGGATGAGAGCTGGAATATGCAGAGGAAATGGGAGATACTGAGGGGAAGTGCCTGTAGAGGCACGAGTCTACAGCATATAGGCGAAGCTATCATGAAGCAAAAAATCACTAGCACGATTCCCAACTTGCTGTCTATACAAGTCAAAAGTTTGAACACAGCAGGAGAGATCTTGATGTACCTTTCAAATCTCTCTGAGAAGTGTTCTCACGTAGTATCCATTGAGCTACTGCAAAATTTACAAGACCAAAAGTGTCCTGAAAAGGGCAACATCTGGGAACACTTTGACAAGCTGCAAATGATCTGTGAGCAACTGTCCTTGCTTGGCCATGCTCCAACAGATGAAAGCTTCACAGCAATCATCATGAGCTCACTACCCCCATCCTATGACCCCCACTTGTTAGCACTGATGGTGTCTGCCAGAGTCTCAAGTATCCAACTCACTATGGACATATTGATGTCAACAGGCATAGATGAATATGACTATTGTGCTGCTAAGATGAAGAAGAATGGTTCATCAAATGACAATGCAGCCTATAATGCTAATGTGAACAAACAGATTTGTCAGATCAAGGGCAATTGCCATAATTGCGGCAAATATGGTCATATGCAGCAAGACTGCCACAGCACAGGTGGAGGTGCAGCTGGGGGCAAGGTAGGGGAGAAGTCAGACAGCAGAGGAAAGGACAAGAAGTCTGAGCATGTGGCTAGTGCTAAGGACAAAGACAATGATGAGGAACCTGAAGGTGTTTGATTAATAGATGATACAGATGAGATGGGAGAAGAACAAACATTGTTCACATATGTGACACTAGCAAGCTCTAACTCTCCACATGAATCTTGAACCAAGTTTCTTGACTCCGGTGCATTGAGACACATGTCATCTTATCATGATCTATTACAAGATTTCATCAACATTGTGCTGAAACCTATCACAACTGCTGACAAACATACCTTTGAAGCTACTTGCAAAGGGAATATCATGACCTGCCAAACAGTGAGTTGAGCACTAGGGAACTGCAGGGGTAGGGGTAGGGGTAGGGGTCCAGGTTTAGCCACCCGTACCCCTACCTGCACCCCAAGTCAAAGGTTATGTGATAAATGACATGTAACTATATAATAAAGATGTGACTGCCCAAAGAGATACAGCTGTACAGTTGTGAAATGTGTTAAACTCTCAAATATATTTGCGTACTACTACACTAATCCAGCACTCTGCAACCAGCAAAAAGAGCCACCATGCATCTCAATATCCTCTCTGGTACAGCAAAATGGGTCACCAAAATGACAATCAAAGCCAAAGCATCCCTCAAAGAGAAGGCAACGGTGTAGAGACTCGTGCGTATACAGGCACTTCCTCTCAGTATCTCTCATTCCCTTCCTATATGCCAGCTCTAGTCCACAGGACAAGTCTTACACATTCACGCACTATCGCATTCATACAGGCATCGCGTATGCTCTAGCTACATTGTGCGTGCTCACTCTAGGACCTTCACACCTTCGTCTGTCCGTCCATTCCATGTCCTCGCTAGTCCATTGGTGCGTCCTTCACATGGTTTCTCCTTTTGGCTAACTCAGTCTCGTCACCTTTTGCATGCCTATGCGCTTAGCGCATGCTACTTATCATATTACCTACATTTCTATCTTTAGCCTACTCGGTTCGGTAGAGCGCTGCAAGCACCGCTTAGTAGTACATATAGTTCAAGTCTTTGGACTTGGTTCGGGATCGATTCCTGCACTTTACTCCCGCTGTAACTAGCTACCTTCAGACTGACAATCTAAATCTCTCTAACAACTCTCTGCTCGTTCATGCACCTTCGCATCGCGCGTCTCGTCATATCTTAGACACTCTCCCACTTCTAAGGGAACAACCCTTAGTCTTTCACCTCGATTTCGTAGTCGCGCGCGCTACTTGCATTGCGCACACTCTCAACACCTTTCGCACTCGCGCATAATCGCATGCGTCCGTATATCACATGTTGTACCAGTTGCGCTTCGCGTGTCTCTCAGTCCTCAACCAGTATTAGAGGTTTCCCTCCACACATTAGAGGTTTCCCTTTCTCAGTTGCTGTCCTTTGGGCCGACTTTACACTCGCGCACAGGATTGACTGCAGACCGCCCTGTAACTGACATTTATTGTACAGTCTAGATTCCTCTTCTTCAACGGGCACATCAAAGAAGCGGAAGCCTGATGGATGAAAGCAGACTTAATGTGATGGAACAACTCAAGAAGGCAAAGACTCACCCAGCAGCTGGGAACACTCCCACCAGTCCAAGTCTCACAGTGGCTAACAAAGACCATGTGACATCATCAATGGAATCCTCAAAATCAACAACACCTACAGCAGTTACAAGTCGTCGTGCTGTAGTTCACACTGAGGAAGAAGAAAACTCATTATATGCTGGTGAAGTCGAGTCTGATCCCAAAGACAGCGAGAGCGGATCACAAAGTGGCAAGAGTGAGCCGGAGAGCAAACCAGAGACTGCCGAAGACCAGCTGAGTATGTTCAAAACACAATAAATTAATATCATTTTAATGAATAAATGGAATGGCTGAGGAAAGACTGGAACTCGCCTGTGTATGCATTTTTTGACCTGATGCCAAAAATAGTTGCAATCAATGGGCACAATGCACACGAGTTCAAGTGCCAGGCAAAAGGCTGCAAGACTAATGTCAGTTGATTCCTTGACAAAGGAGATGCACACTCAACTGGCAACATGTGCAAGCACGTGTGTTCGTGTTTGGGGGCTGATGTGTTGCAAGCTGCAGATGATGCAAAAGATGCTAACGATGTTTGGCACAAGATCATTGGTAGTGTTTCAAGAGATGGATCAATCACTGCGGCATTTGAACGAAAAGGAAAAGTGACATACTCTCACCGCCAACACATGCGTGCAGAAACAAGGTACAAGTTTATTGAAACTGTTGTTGTTGATGTCTGATGGATGTTGCTGCAGGTCCGAAATGGTGCGCTAAGTTGCAGAGAGCCTGTGTCCATTTGATGTGGTCAATGACCAA
Source organism: Suillus placidus (assembly GCA_016628565.1). Taxonomy (NCBI): domain Eukaryota; kingdom Fungi; phylum Basidiomycota; class Agaricomycetes; order Boletales; family Suillaceae; genus Suillus; species Suillus placidus. The sequence goes on along the minus strand of JABBWD010000028.1, from coordinate 258,651 downwards.
GGCTTTCAATCATTGATGAAAACAGGGAGGCCAGAGTATTACTTACCTTCCCCCTCCACAGTTTAGCGTGATGTTCAGCTTGTATTTGCATGCACTCAACAGTGTGTTGCTAACATGTTGAAGGTAAGTTTATATTGCAAGACATACTCAAATTGATCACTGCTTACCAGGGATATGACGGGAAAATCAATTTCACGACTGATGGGTGGACATGTTGGACCGATGAAGGGTATTCAACCTGATTGAGTGAGAATCATAATTAACACCTAACCAGTATGTTGAGTCTAGTTGCTCTGCCTAGTCTGCTTCACTTGTGATAGACAAGAGTGTTCGACCCTAAAGGGGTCTGCTGTCTGAGATAAGTCTGAAATGTAAGTATTATGTGTGGGGACTAAGTCTGGAGGTCCGATGTGAAGTCCGAATGTACGTAGCTAAGTCCAATAGTGGGAAACAGCGGGTCCGAAGGTTTGGGTAGCGGAGAGTATGGGAAAGCGAAGGAAATGATGGGAAAGCATCAGGACTAGTGTGCGAGGGTAAGGAAATGTTAAGGGAATGATAGGACTAAAGTCCAGAGGCAAAACGAACAATAACCAAGTATATTTGACTAAGGCCAACTATACACTCAGTATGGGGTGACCAAGTGTCGGGCTTTGCCCTTCTACTAGATGGTGATGTACAAGGTCGCCCTAGTTCTATTTAACTAAGTACGTGAAAGTCCGGAGGTGTACAGGTGAGAACAGTAGCGAAACGTCGGGTCTGATGCTATGTAATCGGCCATGAGGTGCATGGGCTGTGTGAGCACACATGTAATAACGCTGTAGACTGCTTGAGTCAATGGGAATAATCAACTACGCACCAGTGGGGTTAGACAGGACAGGACTGGACATAGGACAGACAAGTGCGCAGGAGGTCCGACGAGTCCGAAGGTACAAAATGTCAGGTCCTATGCAGAGAGCATCGGAGATGGTCGGAGATGGTTAGGATACATGCGGACTAATAATGGCTGGTTACTGCTCATCCTAGGATTGTTCTCTACACTGAGAGGAATCGGAGGACGGGACGGAGAGTTGAAGACAGAATGGAACATTGACGTCAGACGAGGTACGAGTGCTGCCAAGTCTCGTTTGGCCGAGCAGTCATCCCGCAGGTTTCACAATGATATGTTTTCCTTCCCCAAGTCTATCTGTATGTTACAAAGAACGACATCGTCGTGCTAGCATCTCAGTCTTTTCTACCTGACTGAGATGTAAGTTGTTATCCCAAGTCCCTATGATTATGAGGCTAATAAAATCATAGTATACATTTGTTCTAGGTACATACTCATGTAACGAGTCTTTTCTACCTGACTGAGATTATACATTTGTTCTAGCTCCTTCTTGTTGCATGCACTCGCCTGTCATCATGACAGGTTATGAGCCCTGACACGGCCAACATGGAAAACACACTCCCTTCCTCCAACTCTGCTCTCTTTAATGTTCCGAAGCTCGCTGAGGACAGTTTGAAGTGGATTACCTACAAGGAACGAACATTAACAGCAATTGGTGCGAGAGGGCTAATGTGTTATGCCGACGGTCATGCCATGAAGCCTGTACCTTTTCTCATGGATGGGAAAACAAGTCAGCTCGTCAAACCTGATGGCACCATGCCCATGCAGTTAGAGATTGAAGCGAACAATAAGAAATTAGACGAATTTTTCCAGAAAGACTCACTGGTTAAACAGCAAATCTTCAGCACTATAATGGACCAGATGCTCCTCTGTGTCCAAAAGCTGGAGAGTGCTTCGCTGATGTGGAACAAGATTTGCGTTATCCACAAGGGAAAAACGGAGCTCGTACAGATCGACTTATGTCGATGGTTGCAAGAGACGAGGTGCGAGGAGAACGGAGACATGAAGGTCCATTTCAGCGAGATGCTATGGCTCCGCAAATCTCTGGCAGGCATGGGTGCCGCCATAGAAGATCGAGACTTTTATGCCATCATATTGGCATCCCTCCCCAAATCCTATTGCCCACTTCTTTCGTCGATAAATGCTGCGGCAAAGATCACATTGAAGCCTCTCAGCCCCTACAAGCTAGTCAACATCATATCCGAAGAGTACGAGCATAGGCTCCTCACGGATAGACATACCTCGAAGAAAGGAGGAAACTTGGCCCTAAGTGCCAAGGTCAATTATGGAAAGGTGAAAGCTCCAAGTAACGGAGCCACTCACTCTGACCCAGATGCCACATGCTACAACTGTGACCGTAAAGGCCACTATAAGAGTGATTACTGGAGACCTGGAGGGGGAAAGGAAGGTCAGGGACCGAAGCAAAGGCAAAGGAGAGGAGGATGCACCCAAAAGCATACAGCAAACACAGCCGCCAACTCTCCCGATACCCCCGAAAATTATGCCTTTGTGACTTCCAACCTTTGCAGTATTGTGGAACAGCTCAAAGTCTCAGTCGAGCGTTGAGGGGCAATAGTCGATTCCAGAGCAATGTCGCATTTTTGCCCGGATCGTTCCAAGTTCCTCAATTACGAGGCCATAGACCCCCAGGACGTACATACCGCCGATGGATCTACCCTAAGTGCCATTGGCCAAAGAGATGTGAGGCTGGAACTACCAAATGGCAAGGAGAAAATGTTAGTAACGTTGAAGGATACATTATATGCACCTACCATGGCCTTCACGCTAATCTCCACCAATTGCATCACAGCTGCAGGGATGGCGGTCCACTTCGAGGATAGGATGTGCAAAATCCTAACCCCATCCCCCGAACGCTCCGTCATCGCAACAATCCCTCAAGTCGAGGGGCTGTATAGCATTGCCGGCAGGGTCAGCCATCATGCGAACATCGCCACGGAAAAATGTACCGTTCACAATCTCCATAAAGTCCTAGGCCACGTTTCACAGACAGCAGTAATGAACGCTGTCACACGGGGACTCATCGAGGGTGTAGACCGTCAATCCACCTCAAGTCCCAAATTCTGCGATGCCTGCACAAAAGCAAAAGCCACTCGTCACCCATTCCCAGAGGAAACCAAGAGCAGGTCACTCACCTATGCGGAACTCATTCATACCGACCTATGGGGTCCCTCACAGACCATAAGTTTAGGCGGCTGTTCCTACTACATCACCTTCACTGATGACTACAGCCGCGAGACCAAAATTCAGTTCCTGAAGTTGAAGAGTGAGGCTCTGACGGCGTTTAAGCAGTATGAAGCTCACCTAGCAAGGCAACATCCTGGCATTCAGCTCAAAATGGTCCGTTCTGACCGAGGGGGAGAGTACCTCAGCACAGAGTTTGATAAGCACCTACAGGACCAAGGCATTGAGAGACAGCTCACCGTCCATGACTCTCCACAGCAGAATGGTGTCGCTGAAAGACTAAATGCGACCCTTGTTTCCCTTGCGCAGGCTATGCTCCTGGCAAGGGACCTTCCCAAGTTCCTGTGGGCTGAGGCTGTGAACTATGCCACGTGGCTGAAAAATCGTTTGCCTGTCTAGGGCAACACCCAAGTCCACTCCCTATGAGCTCGTCTTTGCGAAGAAGGTGAACCTTGCGCAAGCCCATGAGTTCGGAGCAAAAGTGTTTGTCCGCCTGGAGAATGCTGGGAAGTTAGAGGCACGAGCAGAGGAGGTGTTATTTGTCAGGGTCAATGAGGAAAGTAAGGCTTACCAAGTGTATTGGCCATCTAAACGACGGATATCCGTCAAGCGTAATGTCACATTTGCTCCGATGGACGTACTGGTAGGTGAGGATGCCCAGGATGAGGGGGAGTCAGTAACTATGCCTGCTAACAACTGTCAGTAGCGCACCTAGCGTCCAGGTCACCTCCCCTCCTCCCTCTACTCCTCCTAGAGCTCCACTCCAGCTCGAAGCACCCCCAGCTCCAAAAGCCATGCGAATGCAGCACCCACCCGGCTATTACACAGTCTTGAATGAAGGTCAGATTGCGGCTGTAGCAGCCACTGCGGATGAGCACCTACAGTCAGACCTCACCAAAAATGAGAACAAAGAAGAGCTTACCAGATGGGAGGAGACAGCAATGGCTGCTGCTGTAGCAGAGCCAACCCTAGCCCAGGCTCTCAGAGGTCCGGATGCAGTAGAGTGGCAAGAGGCGCTGGACTATGAGATCAGCCAGTTAGAGAAGTTAGGCACGTGGGAACTGGCCAACTTACCTCTTGGTGCAAACCTAATCCCATGTCACTTTGTCTTGGCAACAAAATGTGGGCCGGATGGCCAGAAACTCAAACTGCGGGCACGACTTGTGGCTAATGGACAACATCAGCAATACGGCCTGGATTACTTCGAAACCTTCACCCCTACCTCCAATATGGTCATCATTCGAGCCATTCTTGTTATGGCCGCGCAGCGTGACTGGGAAATCCACCAAGTGGATATCAAAAGTGCTTATCTCTACGCCGAAGTTAAAGAGGAAATATATATGAGGGCGCCATCTGGATATTTGAAGAAGGGAGAAGAGAGGAAGGTGCTCAGACTGAAGAGGAGTTTGCCCGGCTTAAAGCAAGCTGGATATGAGTGGGCAGGAAGAGCTGGCTGGAGTATTTTATACTCTCGGATTCACGCGCTCTCAGGTTGACCAAGCCATTTATTTTAAGCGCACCCATGACGAGCATACTGTCATCACCGTCTCCGTAGACGACATGGCCATTACCTCGCAGCATCTCCGTCACATCAACACCTTCAAGTCCCAGCTCCAGCAACACTTCAAGATCACCAACCTAGGGGAGCTAAATTGGCTCCTAGGACTTAAGGTAGACCGTGAACGTGGTTCCTGCACCATAACCCTCTCCCAGAAAGCTTGCGTCGACACTATCCTCGACCGCTTTAACCTCACTGATGCAAAATCAGCCCAGATGCTGATGGATGCAGGGGCCGTACTATCAGACGAGCAGTGCCCTGCTACTCACGTGCAGCTGGAAGCTATGGCGAACATCCCATATCAATGTGCCATCGGTTCCCTCATGTACGCGGCTACTAGCACACGTCCCGACATCGCCTTCTCAGTCGCCACTCTCTCTCAATTCATGTGAAACCCGGGAGCAGCCCATTGGGAGGCCGCCAAACGCATGTTTCGGTACCTTAAGGGTACGAGTGGATTCAGACTGACCTTGGGAGGCACTCAGGCGGGACTAGAAGTGTACGTAGACACTGATTGGGCCTCACAGGCACACCGACACTCAATGTCAGGATACGTCACCCTGCTGGACGGCGGTCCCATAGCCTGGAGCACTAGAAAACAGCCCATCATAGCCCTATCTAGCACGGAGGCAGAGTACATTGCACTCACCACAGTGGCTCGCGAGGTGCTTTATTTGCAGCTCCTCCTCGGGGAACTATACAACGTCGCGCACATCCCTACCCCATCTTCTGCAATAACCAGGCAGCTATAGCACTGGCCTCCAACTGAAAATTCCACTCTCACACGAAGCATATCGACCTATGTTATCATTTCATCCACACTCACGTCAAAAACGGCACATTTAGCCTCACCTATTGCCCCACTGACGACAATGTCACCGACACCTTGACAAAGGCATTACCTCGCCCCTGCCTTCAAAGGTTATGTGGTCTCATGAGCTTGGACACCGCTCGAGGGGGAGTGTCAGACCAAGAGGAATCGGAGGACGGGACGGAGAGTTGAGGACAGAACGGAACATTGACGTCAGACGAGGTACGAGCACTGCCAAGTCTCGTTCGGCCGAGCAGTCATCCCGCAGGTTTCACAATGATATGTTTTCCTTCCCCAAGTCTATCCGTATGTTAAAAAGAATGACATCATCATGCTAGCATCTCAGTCTTTTCTACCTGACTGAGATGTAAGTCGTTATCCCAAGTCCCTATCATTACAAGGCTAATAAAATCATAGTATACATTTGTTCTAGCTCCTTCTCGTCACGTGCACTCGCCTGTCATCATGACAGGACATCACCCAACCATCGCACATTTGTCGCATTTTTGGCGCTCTTTGAGTATAATGGAGAGGCGCTGTGTTTACCATTAGATATTATTGAGGTTGCAGCGGTAAAAACTTACCAAAATCTTCGGGTCCTGGCTGACATAGTTATATAAAGTCATACTGGCAAGGAACTTGCAGAAACATTTGTGAAGATGCTAGAAGATTTTGGCATATCAGACAAAGTAAGTAAAAAAAACAGATTGGAACTCACATGGTACTAAACCACAGGCACACAGATCTTGAGTGTGACGTGCGATAATGCATCAAATAATGATGTGATGGTTCGAGAACTTAGTGTCAAGGTCCCAGTGTTCGGGGGATCAGCAACACACACTCGGTGCTTTCTCCACACGGTGAATTTGATAGCAAAGTTGTTGATCCGGGAATTTGATGTAAAGAAAAAGGACACTGATAAAGTGCTTGCTGATGATGAGGTGGGCACAGAACTGAGGGAACTGAGTGAGGAGGTAGATGGTGAAGAGGTAGATGACGAGGTGGGTAATGGTTTGGCAGCTGATAATGATGACGGATGGATAGATGAAGTTGAGTTGTTGGACCAGGAAGAATGTCTTAACCTAGAAAAAGATATTCAACCTGTAAAGTTAGTGCTGGTCAAGGTGAGTGAAAACAAATTGCTTACTTTGAAGTTCAATCCATGTTCCAGCTGCGAAAACTGGCCTACAAGATAATACACTCCACCACTATTGTACTCCTGTGTGGCATCAGATCCTGGCTGACTTGCGCAAGTCTGCGATGCTCATGCCACGTGATGTTGCTACCCAATGGAACTCGACATTCAATATGGTGAATTATGTGATTGAGCATAGGAAGGCTGTTGATACCGTCACACAGGAGGAGAGATCTGGGTTTGCATAAGTTTGAGTTGGCTGACCATGAGTGGGAGATAGTGAAGCAGTTGCAAGACGTGCTGAAGGTGTGTATTGCCATGTGCCTTATTTGTCAGTATACACACTGACTACATGTTTTGTTTCTTAGATTCTCAAGGACACTACATTATACTTTTCCCATTCCACTCCAAACCTTGCCACTGTGATCCCAGCAATAAATCACATTGATGAGAAGCTCACATCTTACTCACGCAACAAGAAGTATGCTCTGTCAATTTGCACTGCTGTTGAACTAGCAAAAAAGACATTCAACCGCTACTACGAACTTACCGATAGCTCAGAGGTGTATCGCATCACTATGGGTGCATTTTTTTTTACTCAAATTTAGCTTATATTCTGACTGTACTTTAAGTGTTACATCCATGCCACAAACTATCATACTTCAAGGCAGCGCACTGGGAGGAAGACTGGATTCAGACTGCCAAGAAACTTGTTTGCAACACATTTGATCATTCTTACTTGTCGGCAGATGATGATTCCAACTTTGGGTCAATAGAAGAGTTACCACATGGAAAGGCTGAGCATGCAGTGCATTTTTTTTCTTCCTTGATCCTGTGCTCACACTGAATAAATCTTAGAGCGACAATATTAATATTTTCGATAACCTTCCTACACTCGCTCCACCCAAACCAGCTGATCTGGGTTCCAAACTCGATTGGTACCTCAGTTCAGATGTCAAGCACATTGCTGACCCCATTGCTTGGTGGCACGAGTGTTGTGCATCATACCCACAGCTGTCGTGCATGGCCAGTGATTACCTGAGTATTCCTGATATGTGATGTCCCTCTTTTGTCACTCAGATAGCTTACATGGCTCTTAGCTACTTCTATTGATGTCGAGCAGCTGTTTAGTCGAGGCCATCTACTCCTGTCACATGTTTGATCACGTCTCTCAGTCCAGTCTACACGAGTGCTACTATGCCTCGGAAAGTGGAGTCAGCTCAACCTCGTCAAGCCAGAGGATGTGAACAAGGTCATGACATTACCTGATGTTGAGGGTGAAGACAAGGAGATGATTGATGGGTGGGACAAGATTGACATAGAGTAGTTGCCTACTGTACATGTTTGTTATTTCATAGGTACAAATCTTACCTTGACCCCCATGTATACCTCTGATGGATTGTACCCGAGGTAATTGAACCTTATACCCATCTCCAAACCCGCACCCCCCTGTAGGGTGTGGGTATACTAGCGGGTAGGGGTATGACCTCCAATACTCCGGGGTTTACTCCTGCAGTTCCCTAACCAAGCTGCCTCTCACAAAGCAGCCTCATACTACACTACCTCTTTCTGAGCTATCTTTTCTATCATGCTCCTTGTTTCCTCACCTCATTGCATTGCTTTGCAGCTCCTACGACTGTGGGGATCCAAGGCTCACTTCGCTGTGTCGCATTCACTCCTACTTTCTTGGGATTTGCAGCTCACCTCGGCTCACACTTGCACAGGTTTGGGCTGCTATTGGGGCTGGGTGCCCCTCTTGGGGCTCCGCCCAAATAGCTATCTGCATCCAGTCAATGCAAACATTTCTCTCTCGTGCTCTCACCAAAACTGCTGCGTGATAGCCCCCACAAAGTTTTCATTTCTGAGCCCATAAGACTCATTTTTCTAATGGTGCTTGCAATTCTCAATTTTTTAAAATTTCAGCCCCACAGAGTTGTTCTAAATACAAATACAAAGAAGACTGGAATTTTTTTTCACCAAAAAGTGACATTTACAATGGTCATTAGCTGTACACTTCAAAGTCACACAAAAGTCACCCTTGGTCATGTGATGTTAGTTGGTTGTGCATGAGCCCTATCTTAACAATAGACACTGACCTATCATGTGACTGCATAACTCCCAGACCCTTCCAGAACCTTTCTGCAGCAGCCTCATGACTCATGTCATCATACGATTCTCTTTCTCTTTTATAATTGGTTAGTTAGTTTCATACTCAGTTTGTAACTCAGATATCTTTGCTTGAATAGTTGTATATAGTTAGGCAGGCTCCTTCCCAGCCACTGCTTCAAGTGTGAGGGCGGCATACTAGGGGTACGGCACTATCCGAAATCACATAAATAATTCAAACCCAGCACAACCTTATTCCCCTCACACTCTCAGCAGCGGCTGAAAGATAACATTTGTAAACAAAGGTCAGCCAGTGGACTTCGAACTAAATCTGATGGCGCGCAGCACTGAAAACACTCCTAAACCTCATCATTCCCTAAACCTCATCATTCTCTAACCCTAACTAACAGATCTCCAACTGTCCTAAGCCTTGCACTATCCCAATCCTTGTCTGTTCTAAACCTTACCATTTCACTCACCACTCCCAAACTTATCACACATTTATGTCAGAAGTACTGTATCTATAATATAATTCAGGTTGAGACCAGTGTATGTACATTACTCTTGTGCACAAGGACAGCCACAGACATATATCACAGTAGCTAGCTTCAAGTTAATGGTTATTGGATCATCATGTCACTGAAAATTATGACAACAAAAATCACTTGAGTCTTGCCCCTGATTAAATTACATGAGGCACTTCAAGGAATATGCTCATACCAGTACTAGTACTTATGACTGAGGATTAAGACATGTTCACAGACTACAAGAGCAATACAAGAGAGTATTCATGTTTGCCTCAGAAACAAAATATCATTGATACACACATACATTGTGCTAACTATTATATTAAATCATACTCACAGTGTCATATGATACTGAGGTTAGGAAGGGAAAAGATTAGGTCAGGTTGAGGTTTAGGATGGAAAGGAAAAACCAACACTTAGGATAGGTTGAGGTTTATATAGGTAGATGAGAGATAGACGAGGTTCAGGGAATGACAAGGTTTGGGAGTGTTTTCGGCGCTACGTGTCATCAGGTTTAGTTCAAAGTCCGCCAGTGGCTGACCTTTGTTTACAAATGTTATCCTCCAGCCGCTGCTGAGAGTGTCAGGGGAATAAGGTTGTGCTGGGTTTGAATTATTTACGTGATTTCGGATAGTGCCGTACCCCTAGTATGCCGCCCTCACACTCAAAGCAGTGGCTGGGAAGGAGCCTGATAGTTAGGTAGTTTGTAGTCAGTAGTTCTTTAGTTCAAACCTCTTGTATCTGCACTGCAGCAATCCAGGACGTCCCTGCTCCTTATCCTTTTGTGATTATTCTTAAGTTTGAGTCCTAGTCTCTGCCCTTGCATTAATTCATTTGTGAGTTGTGACAAGTACGCATGACTGTGAAACTGATGATGGAAACTAAGGAAGAGATCCTTAGATGTTGATGCAAGGTGAAGTGCAATGTGATGTGATACATGAAGGCATGCAAACTTGACTAGTGGGTTGCAAGACAAAATAGATTGTAAGTTTGAGATGTGCTAGATACTGAGGGAATACATGGCAAGAATTCATCCTGAATTAAGTCCTGAGACATGAACTATAAGTAATCCTAAGTGGCACCTGGAGTGCTGAGCCAAACCAAGTAAGCTAAAGATAGGTAAATATGTAATAAGGGTCTATAGTGCATGCTAAGCATGCAGGTATATAAGTTGGTCCAAAATATATTAGACATAAGGGAATATATCATGGGAAGGACACACCAAAGAACCAGTGGGGATATGGAATGGACAGATGGACAATATGCAAAGGACCTGGGATGAGCACGTGAGATGCAATGGCACAAGAGCGCATGTGATACCTGTGGAAGTGCAATGGTATGCAAATGCACGTGACTTGTCCTATGGATGAGAGCTGGAATGTGTAAGGGAAATGGGAGATACTGAAGGGAAGTGCCTGTAGAAGTGCGTTCTCTACACCAGAAGCAACCCAACATCTCACATGATATGTCAATGCCACAGGAAGACTTAAATCCACCTTCAGTGAAGTGCCACTACCTTGTAAACCCCCAGACTAATCAGATCACACCATTGTACAGACACTTACTGCATATATTGTACAAGCCATGACCTTCGGTCATTGTGAACCGCAATCCCCTTTTTTTACAATAGTAGAGACTTATATATGAGATTCACGCAATCCTTGTTCTCATTTCCCTCCGAAAATAAGCATAGCTTATCTTCTCTTCTTTTCACATGCAACAGTGCCATGTAGAGTTGACCATGCACGAAAGGATCCGTTCTGAGATCTAGGACAGTGCAAGACAGTGTGAGGCCTTGACAACCATTGAAAGTGGTCGCATAAGCCAGCCTCAAAGGAAACTGTTTTCAATTGATGGTCCAGCTTGAGCGAACAGGGCAAAAGGAAAAAGTTATGCATAGAATACAGTGGTGTTTGAGATTGTTCAGTAGCTGGACTTTGATGAAGCGACAGTGCAGAGCTGTCACTCGCATGCAGGCATTCCTAACCAAACCCTTTTTGACAGAGAGATTCCGTTGAATTGTGCATATGCAATTCATCTTGAGATCAAGTCGATGAGGAGGAGCCGATAGCATCGCCAGGTAGTCTGTCGTTTGTTCTGGTGTGTCAATGGGTGCATGGTCCACTTCTTTTGAGATATCCGAGCTTAGACTCAAATATGAACCTAATCTTGATCAAATCTTTGAAAGTGTATCATGATTTCGCACTTACTATAATCACCCAGCAGAGTTTGCAGAATTCTATCATTGAACTCATCTATAAAAAAGTTGCGTGGCAAGAGCAAGGCATGAGTGAGGCAAGTGCGAGCATCTGCTAGGATGTGCTGCAGGAAGAGAAATGCATGTGCTTCTTCAATGTCAGTTGATTGATGCAATAGAGTGAGTGTCTGTCAATTGCCAGAAGTGTCTTCTCCAATGTCATCGACAAATGCAGTGAAGTGTTTTGAATACCAACCAAACCATGAAAAGTGCAGGTTGTAGCCATAGTGCGAAAAGGAAAAGATAAATGGCAGAGATGAGCAGATGATAGCAGATGAACGTTGATGGCGCCCTCTCCACTATCTTTCTGTTTCTTTTTTTTAATCATGTAATTACATATGTATTTCAATATAAATAAAATTGATTTTTTTTCATAAAATGAGTGGTGACAATCTGGTGTTTTTGGTAGTTCTGCTTAACTTACTCCAGGTAGTATCATTCTGACAGGTACCTATGATATAAATTTTACGGTTAGATAAAGCTTTATATTTTCGGGTCAATTATTTGATGCTTTGGAGTTGTGAACCTCCCTTTTGTTATGGCATTGTTGATTAATCTAGCTCAATTTTCGACTTTTGTCACACCTTCACTTCAAGTGTGAGTTTGAGTAAAATCCTTCTCTCAATCATAAAATTTTATACGAAAATCAGGGAAGTGTCTTTCCTCTATAAGGCCAAACATAACAATGTGATTGTCGATAGCAGAATTATGCTAGTTCTGGTGATTATGTACTATGTATTGTTATTTATTGCTATCTACTTTCCTCACGGGTTCACTGAGGATAGTAGTAGGGAGCCAGGGCAGGCTGAGCAGACAGAAAGCTTTGATTCCCTCTCTCCCTCCATTGATATTTGATTACATGTCAGCACATTAACTAGCTATGGACATATTTGTTTTGTCCTTAGTGCATTAAAATCTCCTAAAGTCCGCTATGTTATGCCGCCTGTGCCACAGCTGTTGGACACTGTTCTAGCCGAGTTTCTTGATGCCTTTAGCTGGTGTTGGAAGGTTTAGCCATGCTCTACCCGAGTTTCCAAAAGTTTTGAAACTTATTTTGAGTACCACTACTTTTTAGATACTCAAATACTCGAAATATGCGAAAGCCACACAAGCTAGCAACAGTCCCCCACCCATTCTCCCTTACTTTTTAGATAGATAGATAGATAGAAGATAGATGTAGATGTAGATGTAGACACACCTCATGCGAACGGATTGCTTGGTACATGCACCAATATTTCACAAAATCACGCCTGAGCATCAGCGAAATGATCACGTATAAGTAATAAAGTATACTTGAACGCATCTATGAACCGGCATGCGATCTGATATCCGAGAGCCTTCACGTTGTTCAAGCGCGACTCAAGCAACCGCTCCAAGTACAAAATGGCGAGAGGCAGGAGAAAGCCATCCAGATGCCTGAGAAAGAGGCAAGTCAGAACGGGATTTGTCGATTCGAGCAGTGCATGGCACGTGAACAGCACGTACAGGCATACATCTGGAATCAATCATCCACTTCCTCCCATTCCGATTCTGAACCCTCGTGTTCCTCTTCAATATCTGCCAGTGATTCAAATTCATCGTCACTGGCCTCAAAGAAATCAAATTCCTCCACATTATCCTTCAGCCATTGTAAATCATGATCCGTGACTTCGTCGTTCTCCTCCATGTACACAGCCTTTAGAGGGACACCTGCTTCCTTTCGCTTCTGCACCAACTCGCGAATTTGGTGCCCAGGGACGTCGGCGGTCGATAAAGTGGCAAGTGAAGGGAGATAAACGTGACAAACGTCTCGTTGGCCAGGAAGAGAACAAGGGTGATAAAGTAACTGAAGGAACGCAGGAGAGAGGTATGTCATCGCTAGGTTGAGCGCCTTGAGGTTGCCAAGCTCTGTGTACATGAGCTCTACGCTGCGGTCTGAACAGGGAAGACCGGATATTTTGAGGGTGTCAAGTCCGCTGAGTAAACTGCGTTTCTTCTCTCCATCCTTTGGTGCCACCGGGACTGCGGTCATCATAGGACCAGCAAGTTGGACTACGAGATCCGTAAAATCTCCGTCGTCCAAATCAAGTGTGAGGCTTTTGAGTGCGGGAAATGCTAGACGGCGGAGCAACCCACTAACATAGACTGGTAAATGGAATGCCAAGACAAGATGTGTCAGTGAGTGCAACTCGATGACTCCGGTATAGTCATCGCCATAGCTTCCTGAACTGCCTTCGGGATACCAGTCATTGGGAGTACCGAGGGGACCAGAGCTGCATAAAGAGAGTGTTTCCAGCTTGGGTGCACCGCGAATGATGGCAGCGAATTGTGTCCACGACGGTCGCACATCATCTGTATGATAAGCAAGTTCCACGTCCAAGAGATTGGGCCCGCAAGATAACCATTCTTGGCACCAGTCGACGTGCACACCCCACAACGCTACGCTCTTGAGACGCGGAGCAACGCCTCCGAACAACTTGAAATGTTGCACGAGGTCAGGTTGGGCGAAAGCTGTGAGGCTTTCTGCGTCTTCATGATGGTACAATTGGAGAGCCTCGAGCTGGGGAGCACCTGCTATGGAGGGATCTGAAACTGCAGAGAGGAAAACAAACATGTGCTTGTAGCAAGCGACCGCCACTTCGATAGATCCCCAGCGTGATATATGTGGAACGAGAAGGGACATGAGATTATCGAGATCGGAAAAGGTCATCGAACGTGGGTACTGACCAAGCTCTGAGTCTTCAGAGCCTGAGGAATCCTCTTCTTCATCGTCATCTGGAGGTTCGCAGTCTATGCGTATGTCAATAGGGAGGCTCTTGCTGCGTCCAAGCAAGATCTGGACTCGTTCAAATGGGGGTGAATCGAGAGGTGATACGTCGATCTCTGTCCAGAGAGACGGTGTGTTAAGGGCCACCACACGCCAGTGGTGACAGACATGCGAGATGAGTACCTGAAATGATGGCACGGGTTCGAATGTCTCGTCGCTGTCTGTTGATGATTCGGATGAACCATCCTCATCCACACCATCGTTCCCTGTCACTCTGCTCCGTTTTAAGTTTGTTGTTTCGCTGTCCTCGTCTACTCCATCTTTCGCGCCCGCTTCCAAATTCCAGTACACCGCCATTGCCTCATCCTCCTCATCCTCGTCCTCTCCATCCTCGATAGATCGGGCACCAACCTCGAAAATAAGAGAAAGGAGCTCCGGAGGGATGTCATTCACAGGACAACGTGCGCCCTTCGGTGGGACGAAAGGGTTGTCTTTTGTTAAAACGTTGGAGTAGCAGTCCATTCTTTACACCGATAACCGATTAGCTTGTGCTACTTCATTTTGAAGAAAGAACGCACTTGACAAATTAGTTTGACGTTGGACGGCTAGAAAAACGAAAGAAGATGATCAGAAGATCTACCCTGATAACTTGATGATATTGCCAAATACGGTAAGTCAGCGCCCTCTCACTAAATGTGCCGTTTCAAGCTGCTGTGCTTGTCTTGCGCGTCCCATTGCTTGTAGCTCAACGTTAACCGTCACTGCTGAATACCATCCCGCACTGTAGAGTCAGTTCTGAATCTGAAATGTCTGCTCTAGTCAAGGTCTATGTTTATGACCTTAGCAAGGGTCTCGCCGGCCAGCTCTCTTTGCAGCTCACCGGTAAGCAAATAGACGGCGTCTGGTTAGTATCATCTGGCATTGACAACCAAGATTCATGTGCTCACTGACCACTATATGTATAGGCATACCTCAGTAGTCGCCTTCGGGAAGGAAATCTTCTATGGACCAGGCATTTGTGAAACTGAGCCGGGTCGGTCCCATGTAAGCTGTTAGGGTTGTGCGTTTTATCACTTTAACATAGTGAACCGTAGCACGGGTCACCTCTGAGTATCATTGATATCGGCGAGACATCTATAGATGAGCAGACGTTTGTCGAATACCTCAGCCAGATAAAGGAGCATTACACTGCAGACAAAGTAAGTGTTTGCTCTGACGTGAGGTACTTGTCTTGCTCACCGAACTCAGTATCATCTGTTAGGTGAGACTGCGGCACAAACTAGGATCATCATTTACTGATTGACGTTTGAAAAGATTTCAATTGCAACTCATTTACTAACGATTGCCTCGGCTTTCTGACTGGAGGCTCGCTTCCATCGTATATCAAAGGTGTTGACCTTAATTGTTTGCTTCAGTCGAATAGTATCCTAAAAACACTTCTGCAGATCTACCATCCGATTTCCTATCGACACCATTTGGTGCTGCCTTACGACCAACTATCGATGCCATGTTTAGAGGCAGGGCTTCTACTGGCGTACTAACCCCTCCCCCAGATATCGGACCAACCGCAACTGATTCACCCAATCCGGCATTGGCTTCGTCTCTGCTGCAGGCTGTAGCGGCTAGCGCAACATCCAACAGTTCTGGAGCCCCTTCCTCATCCAGGAACTACCTTCCGACACCTGCACCAACATCGCCTCCTACACCAGTCCAGAGCAACAGCCTTACTTCACCTGTGCACATTGCTACAAACTCTTCATCTTTCCGTAATGTGCTTCGCACACACCGGGCTGTGGTTGCATTCTTCACGAGTGCAACATGTGGGCCTTGCAGGATGATCGAGCCCGTGTTCGAAGACCTTGCAAGCAGCAAGAGCCGAACCCATAACGTCGCGTTTGTTAAGATAGATTTGAGTGTCGGAATGAGCAATGCGGTGGGCGGCGAGTATGGTGTGAGAGTGACACCGACGTTTATTCTATTCTTGGACGGGAATAAGGTAGGAGGGGAACATATGACGTTCTCGCGATAACTGACGCGCTTCGGTAGACACATGAGATGAAGGGTGTCAATGCACCCGAATTGCGCTCGCAAGTCGACTTGCTCCTTTATCAGGCATTTCCTCGTGAGCGTATACTCTTCCTTTCCTTGTGACAGCGAACTGATGGCGACGGCGATCAGCACATCCACACACAGTATTATCCCTTCCCGCGATTGAAGCTATACCTCTCAATGCCATCCTGTCCTCTCAAGTCCCGAATCTCGATATTGTGCTTGCGAAAGTGACGGGGTTCATAGATGCCGCTCCCTCATGGTCTGGCTCCGCTACGAAAGAAGACACGAGACAAATTCTCGCGAAGAATATCATTCCGTACCTCAAAGCACGAGGATCTTCATCACCCTCTAACATTTCTTTTGAGCCTTGGAAAGATGCGACGACAAGCCTTGCGACGAATCTTTCTGCAGGAGAATTATTCCCTATAGCAGATATGTGGCGCGTTGCACTGCTCAAACCAGCCGTGTGCGGTTGGAGTGCAACGAAACTCGGTCCTGAAAGCCCAATCCTCGTCTTGTTATCCAAGGCCGAAGGCGCGCCAAGGAGTTATACCCTCACGCTCTTAAAGATGATTTCAAATGCGTTTGCGAACAAGGTTATAGCACGAGAACTTCTTCTTTCATCTCGAAGTAGCATTACGGCGGTCTTAGTGGCTGCTTTGTTACACGACGATGCAACTGTACGGTTGGCAGCAGCCAGCCTAGCATTCAACATGGCTGCACACCTCCAGAGACTGAGAATAGAGAAGGTGCGGGGGAGTGTTGAAGGGGACGATGTGGGCGAGAATGAAGACTGGGATGTTGAGATGACGAGCGCTCTTCTGGAAGTTATAGAGCGGGAGAAGGCGAACGAGGAAATTGGTACGCCCTAACCCAGCCTCATACCAGCGTTTAATCATTGCATTTTCTGTGACAGTTTACCGTCTGACAGCGTCACTGGCATTGCTGATCCGACTATCTCCGTCCATTGAACAGCTCACTTCCTTGTTAGAGGTTCTGCAAGCTCAGAAAATACTCAAGGACAAGTTGGAGAGAGGGGGATGCGGGGACGCGGGGGTTGTAAAGAAGGAGGCCCGCAAGTTAATTGAAGAGGTTGCTAAGGAGTTTTGTCCTTGATCGTGGAGTGTTTTCTCCTCGCTGTACTGAGTATATTGATATCATGCGTACACGTCTCATCTAAGAATATAGGTGTCTTGCAGGATCTATATAGTCAGGGACTATTTGGGATGTACTAATTTCCGAAGGAGACTCCAAGTTGAACTACTTAGATCTTAGAATGAGTGCCCGCTTCAGCGGGCGGCATTTCGCGCACTTTTGAATATCACGAGCACATGAACAACCGGAAAGCCGACGGAAGTTACACAAAAAGTTGTCTGCGACAACACTGATGGACCTTGCATTTTCCTTCTGTTCTTCATCACTCCTAGACGCAGTCTCAACTGATACCATCTAATCAATCATTGGACTCTAGAGGCGCTGGCGAACTATCCTCTCTATCTCCACTTCTTATAAACATCTGAACGGGCAGTGGATTCCTGAAGGACAAGGATCCTTTTATCCGTTGTCGCTCACACATCTCTGAGTCCATGCTAAAGTTCTCGAGCAGATTAGCCTCTCGGTCGTCGCGTTCACCGGTACGTAATTTGCCGGTTAGTCACGCATCTAACGTTAACTGCTTCTCCAGCTTGTGCCCCACATGTCCACCAAGCGTAATTTCAAGTCCTCAGCCTCGAAGAAGTCTGATATTCCAGAGGGATACGCTGTTGATCCTACTGCAGGGAACATGTTGCGGTTCCAGGCGTCACTTCCTCGGCTTCCCGTTCCGGCGCTGTCCTCAACCGTGCACAAGTACCTCGAAACCATTCGGCCTCTTCTGACGGATGCGGAGTATGCTAAATCTCAGGCTACTGCGCAAGAGTTTCTCAGATCACCTCAGGCTGCTGAGCTCCAGAAACGCCTAGAAGCCCGTGCCACAGATCCATCCATCAAGAACTGGATAGCGGACTGGTGGAATGATGCAGCATACATGGGCTACCGCGATCCTGTCGTGGTCTATGTCAGCTACTTCTACGTGCATCTTGATGATCCACGCAGACGTGACCCGGCGAAGAGGGCTGCTAGTCTGATCAAAGCCATGCTGCCCTTTAGAGAAATCACGGAGTCGTCAGTGTCCCGCATGTCTTCCTTGTTTCATAATACCTCATGCCAAGATCGAGCAGGAAACAATTGGAACCTGAAAAGGTTCGTGGGATGCCATTGTGCATGGATTCGTACAAATGGCTGTAAGCGTTCATTCCGTCATGCATGGTATCGCATTAAGTCCTCGCAGCTTCCATGCATGCCGATACCCCACCAAGCCATCCGACACTGCCAAGAAATTTGATCCAAAGGCACATAATCACGTCGTGTTTGTGAGGAAGAACAAGTTTTACGAAGTCCTGCTTACAACCCCAGAAGGACATGAACTAAGTGAGGCTGAGCTAGAAGTGTGCGTGTTGCGCATTAACCATTCTGAGTTCATTGAAATTAACGTAACTATGGAACGTAGGCAAGTAGAACGAGTGATTAAGATGGCAGGAAAGGAGACTGGCGCTCCGGTCGGCGCGCTGACAGCGGAAAACCGAGATATCTGGACTGATGTAAGTACTTGGCGGTTCAGTTGAGCCGCGATTTCCATAACCTCATACCTTTATCCGTTCAGGCACGTTCTGCACTAATTGCAAGTTCGCCGGTGAACCAAAAATCTCTCGAGCGGATAGAGTCCTCCGCGATCGTCGTCTGCCTTGATGACACTACGCCCGTCTTGCGCGAAGATATTTCTTGGTCTTGCTGGGTTGGAGACGGCCGGAACCGTTTCTACGACAAACATCAATGTATGCGGCTATTGGCTCTCACGATTTTAGATGTGCTAATGCATTTTACTCGTGTCAGTGCTCGTCTTTGATAATGGGCGATCGGGTTTCCTTGGGGAACATTCGTGCATGGATGGCACACCCACGCTCCGCCTGAATGAATTCATTCTTGCTTCTCTTGCCCACAACAAAGTCGATCTCGGTGCGCCTAGGTCTAGCTCGACTGGGACTAATCTTCCGCAGCCTGCCGAGCTGAAATTCGAGCTTGACGCCACATGCAAGAAATACATTAATGAGGCATGCCAACATTTTGACGAGCTTGTGGGTCAGCATGACATGCAGGTGAGTGCAGGATCTGTCAAAGCTCTAAATAATTACATTGTCACCATTCCTAGGTGCTCCACTACGAAGGCTATGGGAAAAATCTTATGAAGAAGTTCAAGGCTTCCCCTGATGCATGGGCTCAACTTGTGAAACAGCTTGCTTTCCACAAGATGTTTAATCGACCTGGTGTGACGTATGAAAGCTGTCAGACGCGCAAGTACCAGCAAGGCCGTACGGAGGTCATCCGTAGTGCCAGCTCGGAAAGCAAGGAATGGGCCGAAGCCATGCTTAATTCAGAAGAATCTGTAGGTCATCATGCGGAGATCGCGTACCATTTTCCCATTCCAAATAGAGGCTAAATGACATATGTAATTCGCGTGTAGGATGAACGCCGCGCCGTGCTCTTCCGCCGCGCCGTCTCGCGTCACCTGCAGTATGCTGCCTGGGCCGCGGATGGGCAAGGGGTGGACCGGCATTTATTCGGCCTAAAGAAGATGGTCCGCGATGGCGAGTCCGTCCCGGCTATCTATTCGGACCCAGCGTTTTCCAAGACCAACCATTGGGAGTTGTCAACATCTCAACTTTCTTCAAAGTATCTAGATGGGTGGGGATACGGAGAAGGTACGCCTAGTCGTTGAGAGTGTTTTTGTGAATCGAAGCTGATAATTATCACACGCAGTCGTCACGGACGGGTACGGACTCTCGTATTCCATCGATGATCATTACATCCGCTGGACCATCACGTCACTTAAACGGAATACTGCCGAACTGAAGCACTACCTTGCGGAGGCTGCAACAGAGACCAGGTTCATGATGGAGAGAGCTGCTGCTGCTGAACAGAAGGCAAAGTTGTGATCGCGTCATAGCACAGTTGACGTTATTTAATGGCATAATTTGTTTATGATAGTTTATGATATTAGGGATGGATCTTTCGCTTAGTAGCTGTCCGGGGGGTGAGAAGAAGATGTATGAAGATGCATACTTCTGTTTCCACATCATGGAGAATCTTGCGTGCGGTCGCAAGGGGATCTCCGAAACCCGATTTCTACGGAACGAAGGAACTCCTTTAATCATATTTATTCCCTATGATTTGATCCTTGCGGCACAGCGTTGACAGTGGAGTTGAAAGGATACCGCCGCACTTGAACCCTGGCCGGAAAGTCCGGCACTAGCAGTACCGTCGGCGTCGGCAGCCTATCACATATGCTGCATTGATACTGTTTTAGATGTCGAACCCCATGCCCCATCGATGCTGATTGACTTGTTTTTTCACGCGATGTCATCGAGGGACCGGATCCGCGTTGAAGCTAAGCTTGAAGACCGAGCACACGTCTCCAGCGCGTTTCGCCAGAGCCTGGGAGTATGATAATTTCAGAAGTGCAAATTATTAGCATAGTCCCACGAGGTATCGTCACGGACACTTCCGCATCGGCTGACCACCAGGCGACGAAGGATTTTGCCTAGCGCTGAGGCCGAAGCTCCGCGAGCGCCTGAGGAAGACCCAGGCGGCCGGTTGATTCCGCGAACAGCTTTGTTCAAACCGTAAATCATCTCGCCCGTTTCGGCAGTTTGTGAACATAGGAATGGGTGCGGCGCAAATATTTGCAATGTTCTGGATTCAAACACCAGAATGCAAGCTAAGGTTTGTGCACTTTACATCACGCTCAATTTCACTGTCCCACTCACATTTGTTTTGACTGTCCTATGCGTATGAAGACCACCTTCCTTGTCTTTCGGACTACATGCCTGATGGCTAAATTTTGATGCGAAACTTACGGACTGCGAAGTAACCGTGAGTCCTTTTTTGATCAGGCAGCAAACAGGAAACTCTCTCCCGGAGGAGTAGAATCGTGATAAGAGTACCTTTACATCAGGATTATGCCCAAATAATATTGGTATCACCAACGTGGTTTTTGGCCATTTCGGGTCGTTGGAAATTTTGCGGCCTTGTATTTGCTGGCAGTTCCTCCGTAGTTTCCTGAGTCCGTATGAATTCAAGTACCCGCAGCTTCATTCTCGACAAGGATAACTGTGTCGGACATGCGGTTGGTGGCGTAGACGATTGCTGACAATCTGGAATGCCTACCTAGAGCGCATCATGGGTGGCTTCGTGTTTGTTTGAACCTGCCGGAGAATCCGAGTACTGAAGCCAAGGGATTCGAAGTGGAGTTGAACGGCGAGAACTCAGATGAAGATAGTAAGTCAGGGGACTCGTGGTTCATTGATGCCGTAACCTACAGTCACGGTGCTACATATATCTATCCATTGAAACAATGAGTCCGTTCAACTCGGGGTCTCTTTTAAGCCGCCCAAGCTCGTACACAAACGTCGATCTCCAGCACTGATAACATGCTCACAGAAGGTAGTGAAGGTAGACAGACATCCGCGAGGGGCCTTGCTGATGTGAGTACGGACGCCCGTGCGTCCAAGCGTGCTCGCAACGCATTTGATTCGTCTTTGGACGCGACTGGGGCCCCTGAAGAAATTGTTCCGACACCCAGGAAAACACACAACAAGAAGCAGCCTCTGTCGTGCGCAGAGTGTCGAAGGTGTGTTTCAATCTGTCTGGCCTGAAAGCTTTAATCATAAATGCATCCTCAAGATTAAAGCTGAAAGTATGACCATATTTTCCCTCTGAATTTGCATGGCCTCAAGCTGAATGCGCTAGTGCGATCGTGTCTTTCCATGTCAATCATGCTCAAAACGAGGCTGCGCTGAAATATGTCCAGATGGTATTTAGCATCACCATGCTTTTGAGCGTTCAATCTGACCGTGTTTCGTAAGGTGCTCTCACCTCTGGAAAGGGCAGCAGGTCAGTAGCGAGGTCTCTGGCGAACCCTCCTACTGATGATCGATCAAGGTTCATTCTTGCCAATACTGAGCAACTTCATGCAAAAATTATTCAGATGAGCGATCGTATACGACAGCTTGAAGACGCCTTGGAGACCGTGCAAGCCAAATGTTCATCTGACCCTCATCCCCTTTTGCATCAAGATTCCTTACGTATTAAAAATTCACTGGAGCTCTATAGCTCTCACGCGACCAGCGGACGGCATACCCTGATGGATGGGACAATCAAAGAAAATCAAGCAAGCAATCTCCAACTCCCTGTCGCCTCATCTTCAACACGAGATGCAGACAAGGTTCAGGATAGCCGATCGGAGGTGATCTAATTGGCGCCCAGTTTGCAGGATGGCTGATCAATTTCTAGGAAAGGCATTCTTCAGCAGAAGCTTTAACTTCAGATGTTCCCGGATTGTCACCCGAAATCGAAAAACTCAGTCAAACATTTCCTTATCCCTGGTTGCCCAATAATCCTATGAGACAGCGGATTTACGAGATGTTGCCTTCTCGGGAAGAGGCAGAGTACCTATGCACGCAAGCTCGATCGAACGCTCTATGGCAGTAAGTTTTTTCGTCATTGCCTGATTGCGATGTGTTTATGGCGTACACACAAGGTACAACCTCGACCCAAGCGAAACTTGGCTCCCGAATCTAGTTCATCACGTATACACCACGCCAATGTCAAGCCTTTCTTTTCGCCGCCTTTCTCTGCTGTTCGTCATGATGGCTATTGGGCTACTCGTTGATCTTAACCAACAGAATGAGTCTCCGAGAGCTGAGGTGTTCCATCGCCTAGCGCGAGCCTCCTTGTGTGAGACAAATCTGATGGACGAACCTAGTTTAGATCTTCTACAGACTTTGGTGCGTTAGTCACATTATCCGACATGCGGTTGTGCTTACGAGAAGGTAGTTCTACATGATTTGGTACCTTCTAATTTTCTCAGACAAGAGTCAAGCTGTATCATATGCATGGAGCATCATGGGACTTGCCGCGAAGCTTGCTCAAAGCGTGGGTCTTTTCGAAATAGTTACTCTCCACTCGCCTAAAACATCTGTTACTCCAGTTAGGTCTCCGTACGTCAGGCATCCATTACCGCCCTGAGATTTCCTCAACGTGAATTTTCATTCATTTTCATAGACCGCGACGGCAATAGATGGAAGGTAATTCCCGAAGAGTCTCAGCGGCGACGAATGCTGTTCTGGGAACTTCTGAATTTAGATGCACGCCTGGTTAGTGCCGATTTTCAACTGATTGCACATGTGACATGTATACTGAACCTCGAGTTCCAGTCTTTATCTCTTGGTCGGCCACCATCTCTTTGCTTACAGCATGTCGATTGTCGGCGACCATCCTATGCTTCAGAGGGCATGTACATCGTCCCGGGAGCTCAGTCATGTTAGCTGATTTATCCACTTACTTGCACACCAGAACTGATCATTCCATAGATCATGAGTGGAAGCACGGGTTCTTCCTGCACTGCCTCACACCAGTCCTAGTTACCGCAATATCTGCAAAACCACAACTATATTCTGACATTCTGGATGTCGACAAGAAAATCCGGGACTTCCACATCCCTCCCACACTCAACATATTCAACTCAGATGGCATCACGAATATCCGACAGTTGACTATGCAACAAGTGCTAGTAGCTAGCGGGCGAGAAATCGGTGGGTTTTCTACTGGGTAGGTTGTGTGCCTGCGCGCTGAAGCTGAACACCCATAAGTCCTACTGCAGCTTCATAGGAATTTTTTTACTGAGGCGCTGAGTGACTTTGATGCTTTCACGTATCGACACAAATACGCACCGTCAGTTCTTGCAACATACCTTAGCGCCTCCCGCCTTGTTGCCACATTAGGGATCATGCTGCATCGTGAGCCACAGCTGAGTAAGCGATTCATGTGTTTCTGGTTTAATGCATTCTCTGGCGCGGTGAGTGACTCCTGAAGCTAACAATCTGTTACATCTTGACTGGGTGTTTTGACCCAGGTTGCATTGTCATTGATTGTTTCCAGGACACCTTTCCTAAGTCTAGCGCCATTTGCGCTGAAGGAGTTAGACATCGTTTACCGCATTTTTGCGAACGTGGCCGAGGAATGCTCAAAGGTCGCTCAGGCACTGGTTAGTGATGAAGACGACTTTTGGGAGATCGTTGCTAAACTGGAACATAGCCTCTACTCACTAAAATCGCAGAGAAGTCACGTCGGACGTACACCCAGTGGCTCAAAACGTCTAGAGATAGCTCGACTATGGATACCGACCTGACGTCTCAGGAGTCACCGGTCAGATCAGCTGTGTGCAGCACTTCAGGGGATTGGGCGGGCCCTTTTGACGCTGCACACTCGTTCCTACAAAAAACGCTGCAGGATATTGAGACAACTATTCCACCGACCATTCAGGAACTTTCCGCCTACTCACCTCAGCAGCCCAAGCCAGTGCCAAGCTCAGAGGTGGATCACTCAGAGCAACCTGAAGAGCTGGGCCGTCCTCCTGACCTGTCCACAGACATGCTTTCTCTTGCTTTAGGTTTAAATGAGGATCTGGTTGCTGCAACTTTGAGACACAGCGCAGACCCTTCAACCCCTGTGGGCAATACAGCTCAGAGGGTAGGGAATCACACGTTCAACTTCGATTTTGGTGCACTGGCGTCAAACGTTGAGAACCAGAACAACACATATATGTCATGGTTTTGATGCTAATTCAAGTAATTCAATAAGTACTTAGTACTTAGTACTTAATTGTACGTAGATGTCCATTTTTTTTCGCGAACTCAAATACAAACACCCACAAACTGGAATCGATGGTCCAGCACAGGCTTACCTAAGTGTTGTCAAGAGCGGAGGTTCTTAGAAGGCGCATCTGGCGGGCGAGGGTGGTCGAAGAGTCCAGTGCGGGGCGGGACGCGGACGGAAAATTCTGGGGACAGTCGGCATGGGTAGAACGGTTTATAATGTACCGTTAATGAGCCGCCTAAGCTTTTTGAGCAGTGCGAGCGTACTGCAGAGAGCTCGGAGCTGAGCATTGCCGAGCGGGATTTGAAAGTAATGGAAGTAGAAACTAAGATACAAGTCTCAGCGAACAACTGAGGTGTAAATTTGCAGAAAAGACTGCAAATGTCTCACCTTAGGACCGTCAATTTTCTAGTCCGAAGTGACTGCTGCCAGACGGGCCATGCGTGAGATTTGTGCCGTTCTCCGCGAGGTTTTGATACCTCCAGCTTCGCTCCTGAAAATTGACTCCCAACTCCGCCCGGCTTTGCAGCAGCAGCCACAATTTCACGGCAACCGAAGTTCTGGCAACGTGCTCGTGTCGCCGCCGCTTAGCGTGCCTCGTTTGGTAGTGACTCCTGCTCATTCTGACTACAATAGTCTGACACTTCTTCCTATAGTAGATACTTTGATGAATACATTGTTCGCCGCCTCTCAAACTGCAAATCTCGGACTGCATTGTGCAAACCTCACCCAAAGGACCGTCAATTTTTCACACGAGTCGGAATCGAATATGGGTTGCACTTATGTAATAATGCATTTAAGTCCGATGAAGCAAGTTGCTTGTCTTCAACCCACGTACTGCTATAGCTAGATCTCCTGGCTGTATCTCTTCCTGAAACTGTCCACCGCGTTGCTATACCAGAAAGCCCGGCTCTTGAGGTATGTCCCGGATACGGGAGGTATGGGCGCCAAATCTTGAGGCAGAAATGCGGAACATACGAGACCTGATCGACCAATACCCTTACGTTGCAATTGTGCGGCGCGTAGTCTGATGTCTCTTGCAGATGGATGCTCACGATGAAGTAGGACACAGAATTTCCAGGCGTAGTTGCACGACCGATAGGCACTTTCAAAACATCTTCAGACTATCACTACCAGACAATGCGATGTAATGTCGACCTGCTCAAGCTAATACAAGCCGGTATCACACTCGCGGATGAAGAGGGTAATTTCCCTCAGGATGTCACAACTTGGCAATTCAATTTCAAGTTCAGCATAAAGTGCGTTTTAGAAGCCAAAATTGTCGGGCATCGCATGTTAAGAATGAAACCCTAGTGAAGATATGTATGCGCCAGAATCAATCGACCTATTACAGAAGTCAGGGCTCGATTTCCAGCGTCACGAAGAGATGGGAATATTGCCGTACGATTTTGCTGAACTCTTGATCACATCGGGTTTGGTTCTTGCACCCGAGGCCAAGTGGA
This sequence comes from Suillus placidus, assembly GCA_016628565.1. Taxonomy (NCBI): domain Eukaryota; kingdom Fungi; phylum Basidiomycota; class Agaricomycetes; order Boletales; family Suillaceae; genus Suillus; species Suillus placidus. Next base: position 232,157 of record JABBWD010000028.1, on the reverse strand, counting down.
TATCATTTCATAGGTGAGTCATACAATTCTTCTTCTTTGACGGGTAAAGGCGCCAAGTGCTCTTGATTCCTTGTTTTTGTGCTGTCATTCGGTTCCATGTGAAAGCCTCTCTTCTACATTCACATCACTTATATATCTCCTCCATATTCCAGTGGCTATGACTTCGGTTACCTGGTCAGGCTTTTGACTGCGATGTCCTTGCCGACGTCGGAAGAACAATTCTTTGAATGGCTGCGCACTTGGTTCCCTTATTGCTACGACATCAAGTTCATGATGCGTGCCTCCAAGTCCCTCAAAGGAGGGCTACAGGAAGTCGCGGATGATCTTGGTGTGCGTGATTTCTCCTGTGGTCTGTTGATCACCAGTTAATTATCAATCCCTACAGGTGATGCGTATAGGAACATCACATCAGGCCGGATCAGATTCCCTTCTTACTGCATCCACCTTCTTCAAAATGCGAGAACTCTACTTCAATGATCAAATAGACGACGCCGAGTACAACTGTAAGCTGTATGGTCTGGGACAGACCTTCGCAGTATCCAACGGTATCACTGATACCGGCCGAGGTGGAGCTACCATTGCCGAACGAGAAGATAGGGGGATACCAAGGGATTCACAAAACCAGACTCCTGCCTTGTCTGCCCCCCAGAATCAGGGTATCATAATGGGTATGGGAGTGCCTTTACCTACTCCAGCACTGGGCGGGGCCCTGCCTGCGCCACTACCCTCTGGCACATCTTATGGGCCTATGGGAGCGAATGGCCCATTCATACGGACGGCGATTGGGGTAGGGGGGAGATAGCCTGCGTTTTGTTCAAGTCTCCTTTTTCATAGGACTGTTTTATGTAATTATTTCGCTTTGTTGATTTTCAAATCTTTGGATAAATTGCTGGCAGGCCAGTTGTTTACATCGACAGGCATGTGAGTACTCTACTCATCTGCTAGAACTTACAATTATCATCGGGTCTACAGTAAGAGCTATTCGCAATTTTAACAAGTCAATAATATCGATGATACTACTAAGTGTAGTGCATCATCTGCTGCGTCACCGCTATTTTGCGCGAGTGGCAAGCATGGATTGTATTCACGCGTCAGCGAGTGCCACCCGACAGGGCGCAGACGTCAACGTTTCTGGTGCCTCACTGTCCGTACTGCAGTTTCCCAGTTGTGAGTGGTATCGTTGATCTCGCTAGAGCTTCTCAGACGCCATGAGCGGCATTGCGACATACTTGTCACGCTGCCAATGCTTTGTCCATGATGAGATGAGTGGGGTTCGCTGAAGGGGTTGTACAACAATCCGCTTCCCATGGATCGACGTCGCAGTCATCCATCGCAAGAGTACACGACCAACCTCGTCATTACCAAACGAGGGTCAGCAAGTGCACTCGTTGCGTGGAGCCACGACGCCGATGCAGGTGAAAGAATAAGTGAAACAGCCTTTGAGCTCACAGGTCCTCAGAATTTAGGTATGTAGTGGAGATGACCAGTGGTTGGGAGTGTTGTAGGTGGTCAGCGACAACAGGTGAGCTCTTATACAAATCCGAGCGGCACAGGTCTTCCGTGTATCCGCTAATTTCTGACTAGACTTCGATCAGATAAGTCACTGCAGCTTCCGTGTGCCCCAAGTAGAAGTAAAGTTGTGAATGTTCATCTGAAATGTAAGAACCACAAATTGCCATCATCGTTGTCCATGAACCTGCGGAAAACATCTCACCGCGGAACCAACTTGCATCCTGACTTAGGAACATCCAACTCCGTATTGGTGCCCTTGTTTCTTCGTGAAACACATGATCATTCTATGCGTGGAATGTACGTTTTCCGACTCGGGAATCCCATTTCTTTGATACTACATTCGTGCAGAGACAGTTCTCCGCAATCACCACAATCGAGATGATACTTATTTGAAGCTCCAACATCAGTATCCGAGCCAATTTATCCGTGCTGAGGGAAGCGAAACACTGCCAAAGATGCAGAGTTGATAGCTGATGGGTCTTCAAAGGCAAGCATGAACAAGGCGCCGTATCTCAGTACTTGCTGATTTCATTATCTTCGACCTGATATATGCACTTGAACCCCAGACCTACATCTGTTCAGATATGTTAATGTCCGGTCGGTCAGCGAAATCGATGGCTTGCTCTTGGTACCAGGACTTTGGTAACTATCGTTTGTTTAGGCTTATCCTCTGATGGCACGGTCGGCCGCAGGTAATTCTTTTTTAGATCAAATGCTTGTCTATTAACAGAAGAATAATCCTTCTGCACTAGGCTCAAGAGGGTTCAGGTTGTCCCCCCTGAGAAGATCTAGAAGTTTTTTTTTTGATCGCGCACTTCAAGCAGCGTGCAGGCCTGGTCCTGTAATACCGTGGCGGACTACTGCCAAATGACAAATTTGTCAAGACACCGTCTACCTACGATGGTGCTAGCCGAGATCACGGTTGGCTGTGTTCGTTGTAAATTGTGATGAGGACTGAAATTTGAAACCACAGCTAAATTTGTATGCATGACTATCACAACTCCATGTCGCTGGCACATTGTGACGTACAATAGGGTCCTTGACGGCATTCCTAGACTTCGGCTATAGCCGACCCATCCAGACCATACTCTACCCACACCAATCTTACAATGCTGACTTACCAGGCCTGCTCTATGTAAAACCGAATCATTGGAGGTGGATACCTACTCTTTCAGAAATCACCCTCTGCACTGGACACTTTGAAACTCCTCGATCGATCTAAATGATGGTCCTGGCAAACTATGGAACAAGAATGGACTCGAAGCGGGCGGTTGCGATCAGGCGCGAAGCCTCCACTAGAATGGAGAGATACAACAAAAATAATGCCTTAAATGAAGGAGATAGAAATTGGTGGTTATCATGGTATGTATGTACCCAGGGTTTTCGAAATCGTGATTAATGTATTGTCAACTGACGGCAGCGATAGAACCGTTGCGAAATAATCAAGCTAAATCCACCTGGCACATGTTCAGCAACTTTATGTTCTTGATCTGATAACCAGGCCCACGTACATAATTACTAGGAAATATCCCCTTCTTCCCGTCTGTGGAAAACCCTAAAATTATAATCAATCGGGCAGCATTGAAATGAAGGTCAGACCATCCGGATACCTTCCCACCAACCGTCCGCGTAATTTTGGCCTCCGTTTGTTCCAGAGGACAGTTCAACAAAGTCCCCTTCATTTATCGTAAGCTCTTCTGGTTCTTGAGCTCGATAGTCGTAGATAACCCGTACTGTTTACCAGGTAATGGTGAGAAATAACTGATTGTACCAGAAAATATGTGGTACTCGTACCGTATATGCCTGACGCTTGCTGAGAATTTTGTTGAGAGGGTTCAGATTTTTCCAGTGGCCATTCGCTTGCATCTTCCAAATAGGTCGCAGGGACCAGCCCTTTCTCACCATCGGAGTCAGCCACCTTTACCCATCCGGAACCATCGTCTTCCTCTAGCACACGCACAACAGCACCCTCTTGGAACCATATCAGCACGTGAAAGACGGGGACATGTCGCCACACAGACCTGTCACATTCAATTCGAAGGACGAGGTCGCGGCGAAGTCGAAGATAGCACGAGCCAATCGAATCATTTCTTCCGCATGTGGTGATGTATCGGGTGGCACAGAAGAAGATGATGGCATTGGAGTTTCTTTGGAGCTGGTGGATACTGATGCTGCGGATATTCTGTGAGTCCTGTTATAGAGCTTATTATTCACCCACATCTACTCTCCGATATAGACACGGCAGAAGAGGGAGACTGCAGAATTTCCGAGGGCTTGTAATTGCCGTGAACATTACTGCACTCCGCAGGCACCTAACGATGTCCATCAGCGGCGTCCTTACATGGTTTAAATGGGAGAAAGAAATCACATTTAACTCGCATTTAGAGTGCACTGAGAAGCCACAACTTTTACAGGTCTTTCCCTGCTTACTTAGGCCCCAGATCGATACCTAGGGGTTTATAATCAAACAACATAGGCACGCATCCACCAGCTTCTTGATCATACCTTACAATATCCGCATGCTGTGGGTATCGAAAAGGCCGAGCTCTTGAAAACGTGCGGGCTCGAACCTCCCTCGTCGCCTTACGCATTGACATTAACTGATGCATGCACCATATTCATTCAACGTGTTACTTACCCCCCAGAACATCCGCGATTGTGTTGATTTCCGAGTTCAGGACACATGCTGAGGTCGAGAGGGCGGTGACCTCGTGGACAGTATCAAGGTAGCTCTGCATAAGAGTTAGTAAGTAACTCATGATCCGTGCATAACGACTACGCACGTTCATGGCGTCATCCATGTCTCCAGATGTGTTATCGGTGGCGTAAGTTGTAAGCATGACGCGATATTTCTCGGCGTCAATTCCTGTACTCACGATGGTGAGTGCAACCAGCAGTCCATGGCACAATATTGCACTCACGTTGTTTATCGAGTGCAGGGTCCAGTTCTCTCAATTTAGCTCGCGAGCGCGCTAGTTTATTTTGCAAGAACACCTTGGGGGCTGAATCAATGCAAATATCTCCCTGCAATTTACACGCTCCTTAACACAGTGCACGTAACTCGAGTCAATCAAGCCCACCGTATCGTAGTAGTTCGAACATGGTTCAAATACCCAGTCGTCGGGTAGGCTGAACGGACGGATATTAGATTCTACGAAAAGCGCTTGGTCCTTATCGGGTTGGACTTTAATCAAGGCAGCGCTAACGGTTGCAAGACGGTCCTTCAAGATATCTTGGTGTGACAATTGGATATTCTGGGCCTCTGTCACAACACCAACAAAATCCATCACTAGACGAGTCTGTAATTCCTCTGCAGACAGTTAGCCAAATTATGTGCAGTGGTAGCCGCTCACGGAAAGACTTGATATGATATAAGGTTCGTCAGTATGTGCCGAATAGGATATTGTAATCTAACTTACATCTTCAAGACTTGGTAGGTCCTTGGTATAAAACTTCGTCTTCACGCTGTTGGCGGTTGCGGTCGAAAGAATATAGACACTGCCGGAAATTGGATAACATTCTACGGTTTTTTTTGGCACGTACTTCTTGCTATTGAGCATGTCAAGCCTCTGCAAATCATATTGTCTTGCTGAGCGCTCCGCATGTCGATCGTGAACAGACTTGACAAGATTTATGACCGTGAGAAGATTCTTGACGAGCTTCCTTACCTGCTTTTGACGATGGACTTCAGCTTCGGCGCAGTCGGCGTCATACTTGATGAACGCGGTGGTTAGAATAGGTGCGTTATCCTGATGGCGCCCAGGATCTCACTTTTTGTTTGCTCTGTATCATGATGGTTAAATGTGCAGTATGGGACCAGCTTAAGACCTTGCCTTGATGCGTTCAGCATAGATCTTATCGCGTCCAGCTAGAATTGTGTGATAGAACTGCATTTGCTACATATATCGTCAGTATGCATAGGTATGATTTTCCACAACAATGGAACCTTTTTCTTGTAATCATCATTGCGGCGCTCAACAGCCTTCAGAGATTCTGTAATTTGGGATGACAATGCCTCCGCTAGGTTGATGTGGTCCTGAGCAGAAGTTGACATCGATGATAAGATCTCAGAATATGCATGATTCAGGGTGCTACCATCGGAAATATGAGTACCCGACCAAAATTAGGAAGAAAGGACGTGCTTCTGTTGATTCATGCTTTCCGTGCAAGCCTTGGTGGGATTGTCTCCGACGACTAGTGATAGTACATTCTTGTTCTTCTTTTCGTTTGCTTTCTTCGCCAACTGCTTCAACTTTACTGCATACTCGCGTTCTAACACCGCTCTATCGCGGTACAGTTCGCGTACCTGTACAAGTAAAGCAGGTGGGTTCAACAGCTTCAGCTGTCCAAAATTTCGAATTTCGAAGACGCACATCGGCTAATAGATCAAGGTGGGCATCAAAAAGACTGGAGATACGATCTACCTGGTCCTAATCGTGAAATAATCGTCAGTAATGAATGCCATGAATGACTGCGGATTCAGTAGGTTACAGGCAATAGTTGACCATAGCTGTTGGTTTGTCTCTGCATTTTCTTCCAAAGCGTATGTTTGTTGAGTCTGCAATTAGGATTTAGCACGCCTTGAGCTTGAGTGGCCAGGTGAAGAGCAAGCGGCGAGATTGCGAAACAGAACGTGAAGTTCAAGTTGATATCGATCACCGGCACTACCCAGCCGAGTCTCATCAGATTTGCCAGAAAGGGGTCATGCATTGAACGATGAACATTCATGACTCTGACAGAACATTGCAGGCAGTACTCATTATCTAAGTTATGATTTATCGCATAGCGTGTTGGAAAAACATCACCGGTCACCTTTGCACTGAACTTGCACATTGAATATATGCTAATAAAGTCATGACAGGGACAATTGTAAGTCGGGAACTGCATTTAATCGAGACACGATGCAGACAAGCGGCTCTACCTGCAGATTCACCGGCACCCACTCCATCATGCATGCCATCAATTTCAAGTGAGCAGAAGTGAAACGTGGGGGCGGTGATTAAGTTAGATGATCATTAAAGAACGACGAACTGCAAGGTTTGGGCGCTTGAGCTTGAAGCTTGAAGGGTTGCAGAACGTCGTCAAATTTACGTCGATGCCATTACGAGAAAACATTTCGAGCCACCAATTTCTGGTCAGAAATTGATGTACCAAGGACATGTCCAAGAAGCAATGTAGGCTCGTTACATAATGATTCCGCTGCCAGTCTGTGACAGTTTCCACCGGTCACATGAGTGCTCTAGCCGTTGCTCAGCCGTAACGCGTAAACGTCTTGCGGGCCGTATGCAGCATGTCAAGCAGTAATGGGGTGCGCTCGTGTCGATAGAGAGGGTTTTAAGAAGCGAGAAAATGTTGGTGCCACGGCAGGATCCATGAAACTCTAAGATGCTCAACCAGGTTGCGGCTATCACTAGGTATCAGTATTTGCTAGTTCGCACGTACGATCTGGTGCAGGAATCGGTATTTAAGGGTGAGGAGCTCCTGGAGCAATGGAGCCTGAATTTTACTAGCATGAAATAATCATGGAGAGGCCGGACGGACGGCGATGGTCCTACTACCGAGGAGTTATGCCCGCATCGCTTATTGGAGAGCAATCCCCGGGGTGAGAGTTCGGTGTGTCGGAGGCCGAGAGCACGACAGAGTCGGACAGACATATTGCTAGTGCTGAGAAACGAAGTGGACAAGAAACAACACGAGGTGCGGGGAAGTTGAACCGATTTGCGGAGACAAGACGGCCGGGTGGAGGCAAAAATTACTAGGTGCGTGGGACACAAAATGACTCCTTCAAGCAACATTCAAGTCAAATCTTTCCTAAATTTTAGGCGATTCCGTACACGAGGTCCAAATCAGCTAATAGTAAGTAACAGCCCTCGTATCATCATCCAAGATGAGATGGGTGTACACCTTAGCCGGACGGCATTACTTCTGTCGTGTGTGATCTCGCAAGAGTACCTGTGCTCGAGCCTGCCGTGATTTTCGTTTGCCCTCGACTCGGAAACAATAATCTGCCCCCAAGACTTCTGATGTACGTTGTTTTTTGAAGTACGTATTCGCGTACCTCTTTTTCTTCTCTGGACAACGCGACTCCAGTGCGGGACAATCTATAACTGGCACAGCAACCAAATTTCCTGAAGAGCATGTCTGATGTGAGGTAAAAGCCTGTCTTCAGGTATATAAGGGCCTATAGATTGTACATCGAAGTAAGTGCGAGTAGAGCTCCATCCCCCTAACGTCGTCTTCACGCACTTGACATCTTGTCCCCTGACTGACTGCCAACATGTATAGACTAACAACTGTCTTGATCACGCTATGCGCGATCTTCTTCACCGTTCTGGCTGCGCCATTGCGGCTCAATAGAACTGCGACAATATCACTTGAAAAGCGCACCTCACACACAGGCGAAGTGAGTTGATGAAAGAAGTTGTTTGCTGATTGCTAATTGCTTTAACAAAGGGTACCTGGTTTGAAGTTGGCACAGGAGCCTGCGGATACACAGATACGGATAGTGATCCTATAGTCGCTATTTCTGCAAATATATATGGCAGTGGAAGCAACTGCAATCAGGTAGGCCCATCTCCCATTCCCGCAATGCGGACATTGGATGCTTATCGCTTGTAGTGGATTCACATTACCAATACCGACAACGGACAGAGCGCGTACGGGAAGACGCGTGACGAATGCGAGTCTTGTGGCTCAGGTAGCCTAGGTATGCTATTATTTCAGGGTTTAAATTATGTACCCGTTAAATCCGTTTCGCAGACATGTCTCCTGGTCTATTTGAAGAACTAAGCACACTCGACACCGGTGAAATCCCAATTTCATGGCACTTTATGAGCAAGAACTGGTCGCCTTGACCGCGCGCCGTCCTGTATTTCAAATCTTACTTCGAACACGATTTCCTTACGGTTTCCATCACGATTCTTTAGATTATCACTATAGACGACATATCCTCTTCGTCAGGAAGGGGATCAGGATATTTTGTATCGTTAACGATGTTTCTGTTACGCTCTCTCGCCTACAACTATAAAGTAAATGCAGGGCTCAGGAGTCTACGCATCTGTTTCTTGGCCATATGTGTTCCGTGTTGTTTTTAGTAATTTGGGATCTGATCTGCATATCCTTATTATTAGCACCTATGAATGGACTCCTTTCGGCCGACCCCTGAACGACTTGCACTTTGAAAACCGCACGAATTAACAACTCAAAGTTCAAATAAATCGCTGGGCTCCTCGTCCTTGCGACTCGAAGAGCAGAAGATATATGGTAAGTATCATCTTTCGTAGCATGGTATTACCCTAAACTTGAACGAAGACCCAACAACATCGCAGGATTTGGATCCCTTTGCCTAATTGTTGCGGTATATATAATTATATTGAATGTATGTAGAATCCTCGCTCTCTCAAATATTGTTCGCAAGATCACTAAATGTCACGTCAGCACCATGACAACTTTTCCTGAGTAGTTCGAGTTCGCCTTCCATGATTCAGACCACAATGCAGAAGTGCTTGAGCATGCCCGATCGCCGTACCTTCACGATGACAGGGATACTGGTTGTTATCTGCACGCGTCATACGCGTGTATGCACGGCCTCATATCTCATCCGACCTGAAGCCGACGTTTTCCGTGAGTGTCGGTCCTGTCGGAGACACCATAATGAAAATACGACATCGCCGCGTCCCTCCGCGACCGCGGGGACTCATCAAGCAGTCGTGGGACTGTATGCGATTACGAGTTTGCCATCAGGGATGTAGAACCCGATGCGGCACGTTCGCCAAGACTTATGCCTCGGCGACTACTGGTTAATTTTGAGCCATCACCGAGTCTTGCAATAATGGTCTGCCACCTCCACCCACAAATCGTGATGCACCTCAGTTTGGCAGCGTGTCAGCTATTTCTCTGAAAAGTACGGCATATTCAACAGCCCACACACTGCAAGTGCTCGTCCCTTTTCCTTTCGTTCTCGACTCTCGAGAGTAAAAGTGGAAGCTGGTGAAAGTTTGCGCCCCAAAAATATTGTTCCAGCCTTCCGGTATATCAAGCGAAGAGAAGAACATACGGAGGTCACGGAAATGAGGCCGAAGATACCAGACTCGTCGGATGTTCTGGAAGGTGCCGCGTCATCAGGATTCAGAAGGTATATCTAGCCTAGGCGGCCCTAGACGTCCCTCGAATGATCAAATCCCAAACGGCAGGTATCCTCATTTCTTTGAATGATCTGGAGCCTGCTAGTGAATAACGTCACTGCTGGTACTACATATGAAAGGCGTGCCAATGATGCGGAGAGCAACATCATGATGCTCACCATCGTGAAATGAAGATGATATAGCATGCTGGTACTCGCGCCAGTTTCTATGAAGAGCCTCACGTTCTCCTCCCCGGGCCCTTCCTTCGGCCCATCTGGAAAGCCCTCATAATAGCAGCGCCGCGTTGCACATCTAACTTACGACTTGGATCGTTGAACAATCTGAATAGACACTGCATGTTTGTTTGTTCTCGAGTAATTCAAGCCCTCCGAGTCGACAATCGTCTGGCCCCCATTCTTCACGCGGCAAGAAATCGTGCCCAATTTCATCTTATGCTTAAGCTAGTATGCGATCACTGACTCGTCCAGAGCAACTCTTGCATTGCATTTTGCACGATGCATGCTCCGTGACGAAACTCGAAGTCGAAACTCAGGTCAGGAGAACCCGTTATCCGAAGATTGCCACCTCTTTATACCGCTTGTAATCAATGGCGAAATAAGGGACCCGATTCTCCCTCGATGAATCCAGAACGTCTAATTTGGAATGCATGCAGCATTGATCATCCAGTTTCCCGCCAGGTACCGCGACTCAACCAACAGGAGGGCTCTTCGAAGTTCCAAACCAAGATCCATTACATCCAAATGAAAATCATGCACATAGTATCCCGATAGTGACAAGGACTAGAACTTCGAAGTGCTTCTAGACAGTCGATTTCTGAGTACGGAATCATGGGATGCGAATGAAGTATCTATGTGCATTAGATCCACCTTCGTCGCCTTGAACTTGGTCGTACAAATGGAAGCATCATGTCCGTCCTCGAGTCGCTCAGGTGCTTGACAATCGACTACCATAACTCCCTCATTCTTCCCGGTTCCGAGAGGGTGGAAGAGACCATAGAGGTTATACTCTGAACTAGTGAGGCCTAGGCCCTGAGTCTGACCTCACTTGCCAAGTGCTAGTACGCCGGTAACCGGAGTTTGACCAGAGAGCACGTTTTGCATAGCGAATCATTTCTTACTATGGCCGCCACCATTATATGCAAGGTTACGGTTTATTCGTAATCAATATCTCAGTTGCGTGGTCTTCATACCTGTATACCAAAACTCGTGGAGGAAGCAGCAAAAATAAGACCACCCCTTCGACGACTTGACTTCGAACGTACACATCATCCAGCGATGCACTGTCTCGCGATCAACCAACAGGAGCCACTATTCCAATAACCAAAATTTGCTACATTCATGTAAATCATGCAGTGTTCCAATAATAGTGATATCGTGAGTAGAGTAATTGAATGCCAGTGAAGTATGTGTCGTAGATCCACCTTCGTCGTCAAAATCGTACAATGGAAGAATGAGTAAGCAAGAGTTCATGAACAACGAGTCGCAATCATCATTAACATATCTGATTCTTAGAAATGTGCTGGATGTCAATCGAAGCTCATGGCGACTACAGAATGTAGGCCAGCGATACCAGGGCGATTAAGATTGACGCTCCTGATGCATGGTTCCTCCATGCAGCACCCGTGAGCGTAGTTTGTACTGGGGCTGCAGTAGACGTGACAACTGAGGTTGTACCAGAACTTAAAGTAGGCGTAGATGCCCCGGCTGCAGGTGTTATGCCAGAAGTTGTTGTCAAATTAACCGGAGTTGACATTGGGGTTTCAGCGGAAGTTTGAGCTGTAGGGGATGCACTGCTCGTAGGAGTGGCCGACTGAACCGAAGAAGATGTGGATGGCGCAGAAGCAGATGAAGATGAGCTATCGTTGATGATGGTGAACTCTGGACTGGCGTTGCCAGAGTCCCCAAACACTTGATCAAATTATTAGAGCTACCTCTCGCGCAGACATCCACCACTTACAAACGACGATATAATCTTCTCGTGTCTCCACATTGGGGACGGTGATCAGAACTTGACCGACCGTATAATTGATGTTCGTTGCAAGTGGTGAATCTAAAAACAAGTTATTTAATAATGATAAAGCATAACATTTCACGTTGGTTGACTCACTCAACATTAAGTTCTCGCTGTTGTTGTAGTTGTATCCCAGAACCAGCATCCCGACCGGATTGGTAACATTGGAAGACAAACCGTTAGTGCTCCTGCGATAAATGCGTTATTCAAAGGAGTCCGATCACCCCTGGAGTACACACTTACCAAGTCACCAGCTGCTTCTCTCCGACATGCCATACAGTGCCCGCCGTTGGACTAGTAATGGGCGGATCTACTACATCCCTCAAGTTCAATGGCAGTGAGAGTGCCAACAACGCTAGAGATGAGACAGTGAATAAGAGATTCGTTAACGCAAACATCTTGTTGAATTCTGAACCCAAGACAAGGATGGGCAACTGGAGCTGGGGGCCTGAGCAGCCTCACCAGATGGTTGAAACTGGTTTAACATTGACTCTTAATAACATAGCAGTCGTGAGAAAAATAGTTAGGTAAGCGATAGCACCGTGCCTTTTCTTTAGCAGCTTGTTAAGTGAGGGCCCACCGTGAGGCTTTCATTTGAATGTTACACCCTGCCACACGTTGTTGGAGTCCGAGAGATCCAAGATGACCAAGACCGAAGGATCCGAGATAGGAACAGAGAGGGAGTGAGCACAAGCCAAAATGCATGACATGCTGATGTTGGCTCTGTCGAAAATTTCCGGGTACCATTGTAAATCCTTGGTAGACATTTTAAGGACCATTTTTCACAGCTGGCCGTTTGTATGTATTTGAATAATACACGATTCCCGACTCCCGTGGGTTAGTAGTACATATACATGGATAAGTTGGCTTATCATGAAGTTCTCTAGTTCGCGGCATGTCGACACGGATTGCATCCGCGTCCCTGGGTTGGCTTCCCGCTTCCGTGACTTGACTCTTCGATCGATTAGGCAGCTGGGGTGGGTATTGGCGAAATCCAACTGACATGCACAAGACCATGAGAAAGTTGCGTCTGCGTTCTCCAAGATCATTTCTACGCTAGAGTCTGGCGGGCACTGGCGTCATTGATAATGGCGAACCCGAACTTTGGCACTGTGATACGTAACGTTCGACTGCCATGCGCAGAACAACATTCAGAGACTTCTGCATGGGACATAGCCTGCCTTGGTGGTCGAGTACAGAGTATAACCTCTTCAGGGTCATGCATGCCTCACGATGAAGCTACAGTTATCGAAGCCGACGGCGGGGTGCTAGTCCCTTCGTAGGTTTGACTTTGTCCACGAATTAACTGCCAGGTCTGAAGACTTCCTATATCCAGGCTGTGCCACTCGCACATTCACCTCGACAAGTGTTTTATACTCGGTCAGTGTGACCCGTTGATTACTGGGTACGTCACTTGCATCATATTTGTCTTCAACAACGTGATTGAAATGTTGACTTTGTCCAAGGTCTTTACCTGAAGCTCTTCAAGTAACAAATAAAGCTAAAGCACAATTTCCAAAGGATGTCAATAATCTTTATGCTAGGGCGACTTATCTCATCCGAGAGAGCGTGGAGTCTGGTGTCACTGCGATGCGAGCCTTCGTTGAGGTGGATACGACAGTTGGATTCACGTGTCTAGATATGGGACTTCAGTTATCCAAAGAATGGACTGAGGTTTGTCATATCCAAATAGTTGGTCTGCTGCCTTTACCTTCCATTTCTGCATTTTCTGGAGCGCTGATATCTGTTTTCAGCTTTCGCCCAAGAGGCGCTTTACGAGTTTGCGGCTTCAACAGAACCCGGTCCAAATTACAATCTGCTTTGTGATGCAGTTTCTCGCCCAGACGTTTCCGTTGTCGGCTCTGCGCCTTGGGTTGAACCTGACCGCGCACATGCTCTCAAGAACATCGAACTCATATTGTCTCTCGCTGAAAAACACGACCTACATGCAGACTTTCACCTGGATTACAATCTCGATCCGGACGCCGTTCCGATGGTTTGGGATGTATTGCAGCAGATGCGTCAACGATCCTGGTGCAGAAGTAGTGGAAAACGTGTTACTATTGGACATGCAACCAGGTTGTCACTCTTTTCCGGCGGAGAGTGGGCCGAATTGAAGCGCGCCACAGACATCTTACCGTTGGAGATTGTCGCACTACCACAAAGTGATGTTTACATGATGGGTCGTCCGGATCCTAGCGGGAGAGTTTCTGTCCCGCTTGCAGGGCGCACAATCAATGCGCCTCAGGTTTACCGCGATCACGGAGTCCGTGTTGCGCTTTCTGTGAATAACGTCGAGAATGCCTTCACGCCCCAGGGGTCACTCGATCCCCTCACACTTGCTAGTCTTGGCGTCGCACTTTTTCAAGTGGGTACAGAACCAGACTGGAGAGTACTTTTGGTGAGCAAATTGGGTGGAGTCAGCTCTTGCCATAATCTGACGATTGTCACAGCGATCGGTGTCGACAACATCTAAAGAAGCCATTGGTGTTATTCACGGGGACAGTGTTAGCGGGAAATCCGCGGATGAAGGCGATGGTATTGTCCCCCGTGTTGGCGATCCTGCTGATTTCGTTGTAGTACATGAGGCGCGTCGGTGGCAATCTGCAGTACTGAGCCCGGGATTCGACCGCACAACATTTTTCAAGGGCAACGTCGTGGCAAGACGAAGGGCTCAGAGGTGGAATGCAAATACGGGTGGAGAGATCACCAACTAGTCATATACACTTGCAATAGATCCTTAGGCCACGCAGACTTCATTTGGAGTTAAGTATAATGCTCTCGGAAGGATGATCAATCTGATTCATGTCATGGTGCACACCATCTGGCTAAATTGTGAGGACGGTCGTGAGTCATGCCGCTGCGTAACCAAGAAACTGAATATAGATCATGAATAAGTACTTAGTCAGAAGCAAGTTGTATTTCTACAACTATGTGAAGATAAATGACATAGAAGTCTCCATTTACAAAAATCCGCTCTCTTGCAGCAATCGAGCCATCTTCTCGTCTTCTCTCTCGCGGGGTTCACGTTCCAAACTGATATTCCAAAAGTAATCGCCTACATCAACCTGCTCGCTGAACTTAGCAAGTGATTCCTCAAGGTAAGTTTGCACGCTCGTAATAGGATTGAAATTATGCGGGAATGTTTGCCAGCGCTGAATATCTTGAATCACCTCCGAAGCTTTCTGTCGTTTTCGGAAGTTCACCAAGTTACCTGGAAGAGTGTCCTTGCTTCCATCTTGGATGAACGTTAGTGTAGTAAGGAAGACGCCTTTACATGTGAATGAATACATTGGCAACAAAGAATCAAAGTAGCAAGCTCACCAATGAAAGGCACACAAGGGGGAGAGACTCTTGCGAGCGTCGAACGATAGTTGTTGAAGTTCTTGCCTGAATCGATGGTCATTTCGCATGTGCCAAGTTGAGCCATATACCGCGCATTCACTTGCTCCCATGAGCGCTTGAGGCGCCTTATAGGAGGCGAGTTCAGTCCAGATACTATAGCAACCATGCTCGAGTAATTGTGCATCGAGCGACATCGCTGAGGGAAGTAAGCATCGTGCGGATGAATTCCGTAGCAGACCACTTACATCAGCCACACTGATGAAATGCTTCAAGATAATTGAACGCTTCTTGGAGTCCTCGAGGGTGAGAACTGAGTCGGCTACCCAGTTAGCAATCTGTTAAAGTTATGAGCATACGATGGCTATCGGAGAGCTGGACCATACCCGATTACTTGTCTGGATTACCCGAGCAATATTATCGTTGTAGTCTGTCTTTTGCTCCCGTGAACGCTGCAGACATTCCACTGGCCGTATCTTCTGGTATAAATGACTCTCCATAATCGTCAGCTGCCGTGCCAATTCCAAGGGGTCTACGTCCGTAATAAGTTTCAACTTCTTATTGGGCTTGGGTAAGATCGAGGTAGGTGGACTGCCCAAAGTAGGAGTCAAGCCTTTCTTGACGTCTCCTCCACGCTGTGGCGCCTGAGTCAGACAGCCTGAACCATACCGACGATGCTGTACTCACTGCGCGTTCAACGAGTGAAAGTAGCTGCTTTGCACCTAAAAACTTGCTAACATCCTCGTTCTGCAAGAATTCTTTCATTCGATTCAGGATGTACATATCCTCTTTCTCAAGGAAATCTTCATCCGAAATCATGGCCTTAAGGGTATTTAAGACACTGAAGATCACATTAGGAACAGTGCGGAACAATCAACGATGACGCACCGCATCTGAATAATATGTTGCTTGAGCTTTCTCCACTCCTCCGACTCGGTGGGACTCAGGCCTTCTGGAGTTGGGATGCGGAAGCGGCAGACGAGGTGGTCGAAAAAGTCATCAAGGGTGGTGAATGACTTGTACGTCATCAAAAATGTTTTGATGAACGTAGGGTCTATAATGTCCCGATACTAAATATGATACCGTAGGCAGATAGGTTACGAATCACTCGTACCTGAAGGATCGTGTGACGTTAGACGTTCGACCAAAGCTGGAACAGTTCCTGCTCGAACGCTTCCATCTACATCAATAGTCATGTCATCTTTCGTGTAGTCGGGTCGCAGATACCAGGGCTTTGTGCTGATGATGTGCTCAGGAGCGTCATCGCCAAAGATTTTCTTGATCTTCGTTGCTGTTCTCGTGGTCGCGGCTGTGTATATCATAAGCCAAGAGAGGAAGGAAATATACAAATGTCGCTTACAGTCGTCATCAAGCATTGAAGCTGAGTCGCTCATCGACAGGACATCCTGCGGTTTATCAAGTATTGAAGGAACCAGGGTGTGTACAGACATAGTGGGGTCGTAGTTCGAAGCCGCCGACATAAGGGACCGATCGGTAAGGGTAATGGTGGTGTCAGATAATTGCGATTGACTTCGGAATGTTGGCGCTCGGTCGCCGAGAATGGCCGCCGACTTTTT
Source organism: Suillus placidus (assembly GCA_016628565.1). NCBI lineage: Eukaryota > Fungi > Basidiomycota > Agaricomycetes > Boletales > Suillaceae > Suillus > Suillus placidus. Next base: position 215,572 of record JABBWD010000028.1, on the reverse strand, counting down.
CACTCCAGACGCACCAAAAGCAACTTCCATGTCAACAATGTCCTCGCTCTCTGGATCTGCTGGGTCGAGGACCGACATGGGACGGGCGTCAAAGTTGCAATCAATGGTGCTTAAACGTGACATGCGCCACTCTATTGCACCTGTGTATTCCCCTTGTGCGATGTCTGCTTGATCATGGCCAAGGGAAAGCAGGGTATCAAGGGTTTGCATGAGGAATTGGAGATTTGACTTGAGGGAGACGGAGATGGCGTCTAGGTACTCGCACTGGAAGTCACGATCTTGTCGCGAGACTCTGTAAGTAAGACGACGAACTCGCTGCATCGTGAGAAGCAGTGTAGCTGCGTCATCGTATAGAGCCTGTACTACCGCTTCGAGTGTGCGTGTGAGCAAGCGAGCTTTGTCCACGGTTTGAGTATACAGAGCAGCCCGTTCAGCATCTGCCATATTGGAGTAGAAACCATCGATATCGACGCGACGAGCGATATGAATATTGGCAACAAATAGGAGGAGTGATGAAAGGCCAGAAAGAAGCTCGCGACCTGTAGTCCATACTCGTCGCTCTGAAAATATATCAACAGATAGATCACAGCATATGTACTAACACACTCACGAGACTCATCGCCAATGGTCTTGAGCGCGGCGTGGAATGTTCCGAACCTCGCCTGCATTGATACCATGTGTGTCTTGAACTCAGAGAAAACATCGCAATCTAAAATTCGCTGAGGGGCTTCATCATTATCATCCAGCGGTACCCAGCCAAAACCCCTCCAAGACCCCGCATACCCCGCACCAACTAACCCCAGCCCAAGGTAGACTGCGGAGAAACAACCCAAAACTCGTTTCGCTCCTACGCCACCAAGTCGTTCGTTTTGGCACCGCTGAACTTCAATAACGAATGTCACAATGGCACGATCAAGTTCTGCCGCGTCGCTTTCAACACGAGATGCCGTATCATGTGCCGCAGGACCCGAGTCGTATTCCATGGCTCGAGCAGAAAGAACGAGTTTAGATAACGTGGCGGTTACTTTCCGTTGAGCTGGTTTCAAAAGCGTCTGTGATGCAGTAGTCTCGCGGCGTCCACGGGCACCGTGTGGTATGAGGTTGTTGGGTATGTGACCAGGAGGTGTGGATATGTAAAGTAGATTACGGACGGTGATGACAACAGCCCTGATAAGGCTGTCAAGAACCTGTCCATGTTCTGCTCGTCGAGATACGCCGACCAGAGACTGGTTTTTCTGGACAACGGCGGAGATGGCGTTATGTGCGACATGACATAGATCGGAAATAAGGTCCGGGAGTGGTGGTGCTAATGATTGCTGGAGTGATTGGGCAATTTTCTCAGCTGCGGTCAGTTCAACGGAAGGCTTCCTAAGAGCTAATTGATCCGCAAAAAAATCCTGACCACTTTGAGAGCGCCCACTGGTTGATGGTGAATCACCGTGGTCTGGAGAGTAGAGGCAGGAATCTTCAGAATCACTGACATGCTCCGGCTTGCTGTGACTCCGGTCCTGCCCATGTCGGGTTTGGGACGTCATTGAATCAGATCGAAATCGCGTTGGCGCTGAATCCTCATCCGGACTATTGAATGAATCCGATGAGGTAGTGGATGAACTGGTGAGGGCGCGCGTCCTGCCCTTCTGCACAGCAGCCTCTGTTTCTGGGATTGTCCAGCTCACTTGACCAGTGAGCTTATTCCAGTAATAGTAAGACATGCCATCATCGGCAAGTCGTGAAACCCAAGGCTCAGGTGTTCCGGAGCGCTTTGAACACCAAAACCTGGTATGGAAGATTCCGTCAAGACGCTGAGTCCTAGCCCTGCGCTTGTGCCTGACCGCGAACTGGGTGGAGAGGAAGCCAGTCCGGCAAGTTCACCAGCCGATACATCATCGCCTTCGATGGGTAAATCTCGCGAAATCTGGCCTGTCTGCGTGTTCACATAGTAAATCTGGAGAAGAAGAGATTAGTCTGGTGTGTAAGGAATCACAGCAAGCAAAATGCTCTGCTCACCTGACCATCCTGTGTGACTTGGGGCATCCAAAAATCGCTTGACAAAGTCGCACTGTGTTCCGCAGCACTGCCAGATTCAAGAAGACCGTTGGATGGAACAGACGGGTCACGCTTATTTCGCGACCATTCCCTGTCTGATAAGTGGGGGTCCTGTGTCCGGGAGTGGAAGTCATTCGAATGACTATCACGAGCTACCTCATTTGTTTGCTGGAAATGCCCTTGTTGAGTTGTAGCGTCATGGTTGGAAAGAGTAATCTCTGCCTCCTCATCAGATAACACCACTACATAATTGGATGGAAACCATCCCCGTTCATCGCCAAGGAGTCCGTCCCACCAGCCTGATTCGAGCTGGGTAAGAACCTCGATAATTTCATTCTTGTGGAAGGAGAGAGAGGAAGCATCTTGTGTCTGATAGTCATATAGAGCTCGACAGAAGAACGTGGAGATGTACTGCTCCTCCGGAAGCTGTGAGATCTGCTGTTCCTGTTCGACAGTAATCGTGGTGGATTGGGAGGAGTAACAGTTGACACCACTGTACATGGCGAGGCCGATTGCAGCCGTATAAGAGCTGACGTAGAATGGAAACCTCAAGCAGATCGAATTCTGATGGATTGGCGGAAGCGGAGGGAAGCCAACTCAGCTAAGATGAGCCGTATGCTCTCACAACGGACTATTACGTAATAAAACAGTTCATATCGCGTTATCGCAGACTACCGTACTTAATGCCAAGGAACTCGGGACAGCACTGATAGCAAAGTCCACCGATCTCACCGTTTCAGCGTCCTTTGCTTCTCCGCAAACTGCACAATTTTGCGATCCACAAACATACCTTTCCGCTCTCGTACACTATCCATGTAACCTTTTGCGATATTGTCTCGATCTGCTTTCTCACCCAGGTCTTCCAGCTCTTCCTCAGTCGTTGGTATCCAGAAGGGGTCTTGATCAAGCAATTCATATCTTGTGCTCCATTTCAATGACATGCGAACGCCCAGTAGGTGGTATCACTCACCCGCTGAAAATTAGCTGTGGGCTTGCAGCACCAGATGTTCGTTTGCGTATATCTGCATCATGGTGTGAGACTACCCCGTTGCAGCTTGCGAATTCAAGCTCACCGTCTGCGAAACCAAAACTCTCCACAACTGGAAGAAGAGCAGATACTGTGAAGAACGTAGTCCCCTCCTTCATTTCTTCGGCCACAATTCGACCACGTCGTTTCGCAACCACTCCATAGACTTTCCCAAGGACGTCCGCTGAGATAAGCTCTAATTAATATGAGCTCTGGAACTGACCATTGGATCACGTACTTGAGGCTTGAATATCACACGAATATATCGCCAGCATAAGCCTAGGGGACCAATCGAGCAGTCCATTTCTGCAGGCATCTCTCACCGCTGATATTACGGAGCCCGTCACTTGCGACAACCTATTCTGGACTGATCAAAATGTTAAAATATCATATCTTGAGGTCAAGCACTTAAAAGAAACATACCGATCTCCTTCTGGACGCCGTCGGCATCAACGTCAATCGATTCAACAAAATAGGCCATCCCTTCGACAGGCTCAGCACACAATGGTCCTTGGAACATAGCTAGCTGGAAGCCTGTCTCAACATAGCCCGTGAAATCAACATTATTACCGGATGTGTTCGTGGGCTGAGCTGAATGATTCCATAAGAGGCGACGCCTCAGCCTGAATACAACGTCAATGACACCGCAAGGAAACACAAGGTGACGCACGATAACGGTGTGGTATCTTTGCGATCATCAATAAGAACACAGCTCCCGGCACGACGGGGACCAAATGACCAGATTCTGTCGCTGATATTGACCCACTCCCCGCCAGCTTCATTGCACTTCTCTTCTAGTGCATTCCAAAATTGGTCCGCTCTAACACTTGAAGTATGGAGCACATCGCCTTGAACACCAACCAGTTCGCTCTCAGAAACAATATCGATACTGCTACCGGAAATATCTCTGTCTGTTTGACCGTCCTGTTGCAATGCTCTGAGAGACGTTAAATTATGCAGCAAGAATTGCAAGATGACATCGGGGACAGGCGCCGAGCGAATCGAAAAGGTGACCAAGTTCTGTGTGCTTGCACCCTTGATTGTTCCACGGGCAGCATTTGGCGTCTTCGAGGGTGCCATATCTATCCTCAAAATGTAAGTAGCGAGACGATGCATTAGAGACTATGCATACCTTGGGCTTTCACAGCTGTTTCGCGGAAAGGAACAATTGGTTTAGACGCCTGAATCTCCACACGAGCGAATCTCTCTCGCAAGTCTTTCAGACATCTCTGTGAATAGGGTGAATGAAAGTAGATGACAGTGATCGATCGAATCATACCTCCAAGTGTAACTCTCCTGCGGTCAGAATCACATGTTCTCCAGTCTGTTGCTGGAATGTTTCAACGCAGGGATCAGCTTGAGCGAGGAGCTTCATCCCGGCGACAAGTTTTGGCATATCAGAAGGGATGACAGGTTCAAGCGCAACCCGCACTATAGGGGATACCTACAATGAAAATAATGATCAGCAGTGAGATCCAAACACTCGAGTGACACTTGCCGTGCGAGTAACACCACCAATGTTAATGAGACTATCTTGCACTTGGACAGGATCCGCGCCCTCTGGAACGCCCATGCTTTGTGGCGCACAAAGTGTGGCATTCCTGTACACCTTGCCTCCCAATCCCCTGATTGCAAAGGTGTTTCCTGCCCTGACACTGTCCACAGGTATGAGCTCCCGGCCCATCATCACGTACAATCCTTCAACCTTGGCCGGAATAAGATGTGTAGCATTATGGACGTGATTTGGAGGAAGGGAGACGTCGTACTTGGGCAGCACGCAGTATATGGTGGAGCCAGTGCGTATCGTCCCTGAATACAGTCGTGCAAAGCCAAGGATAATTTCAGACTCCTCAGAAACGTCTAGCATTTCTCCTAGAGCCACACTAGGAGGAGATTCTGGGGCTGTACGGGGAGGGTCCGGAGTCTCTGAGACCGAAACGCTGTTATCCCGTGCTTCTTTGGCATCTCGCGCCCGCTGGCGTAGCTCGTCCGCAGTCACAGCCCGTTTCTTGTTTTCCGGAAGTTCTTTGGCTGCAACAGCGAACATTTTACTTACATATGCAACTACAACCGCGCCTGGCGCGAAGTTGGACGTGAAGAGATCCTGCTCTAACTTGTTCTTGGGCTGTATAGTCTTGTCGAATACATTAGGATAAAGCATTTTTGGAATGCGAATTGCCTGGGCAACAGGAGGGGAAGGGACGACATCAATAGTCGCCTGAATGACGCACGTAGACAGTGAAAGCCACTGTGTAAAAATCGTGGATAGCAACTGCCGACTGTCTTTTGACCTCAGATCCCGAGGTAAAATCTTCAGATTAAGGGCTGTTACAATCTTGGTCACTTTCTCTGTGTTGCTATAGATTTATTAGCATGTCATGTGGTATCATATGAAAAAATGACGATTACGGGTTCATCACAACAGCATCATAGACCGCCCAGATGTTCTCCAGCACAAATTGGACAAACAATGGCTTCAATGCGCGTCCGCGCAGATGCTTGTGATTGATAACTTTCTTGGTTTTGGGATCGAGATAGAAGTCGCCCCACAAAACGCGCCGTAGATTGGCTTCCTTGAAACCGAGCTTTGCAGAATAAAGCTGGGCGAAGTTCCCAACTCTAAAACCCCAACCATCAATGGCAGACGCAAAGACTACATTACCCTGCTCCGGGGCGAAGTAGATATCTTCGTCATCTTTCTCCTTGAAGTCGTCTGTGTCATTGGCGGACGCTTCGGCTTCATCTGCAAGTTGATCCTTCTTTTCAGCAAGTCGTCGATCGCGCTCTTCCCTCCATCGTAGATCGTCCTCCATCAATTCACTTGCAAAAAAACTGCCCATAACAGCATTCACTTGTTCGATTAGCCGAGAAAGGTGCTGATAAGCTTCAGTGGGCACCAGCTTTAGCTCCGTGATGAGTCTATCCATTTTATTGATGACGAGTATCGGGCGGAGGTTATCCTCCCATGCCTGTCTAAGCACGGCAATAGTCTACACAACTGGGATTAGATGTATTCTGTGTCATGAACAGACTTACCCACCTGAGTGCACACGCCTTCAACGACATCAACAAGGACCAATGCACCATCACACAACCGAGACGCTGTGGAGACTTCGCTCGAGAAATCGACGTGTCCTGGAGTGTCAATCATATTCACGACAAATGTCTTTGGGGACCTTTCTGGGCATGTTTATTACTATTCCCTGGCATACGCATCATGGTAAGACAGGTACCTTCGCCAGGTCGCCCCATAACCTGAAACTTGAGCGATACTGCGCTGCTTTCCATTGTGATCCCGCGCTCCTGCTCGTCCTCTCTACTATCAAGAAACCTCAGTTTCCCCGCCATCCGATGAGAAATAATGTTATTTGCTGCGAGAAGGGCATCCATCAATGTAGTCTTTCCGTGATCGACATGCCCGAGAGTCGTGATTATTCGAACGTTAGCTGGGTCTGGGGCGTCCATCGATGTACCTGTTGGTTCTATATGTACGCCTGCGTGAGAAAGAAAGTGGGTACGAAGCGCGGTATGTATGGTCTCTCTAGAATTAATGACCACTCCAAAATATCTATGAATCGATTAAGTATGACTTGCCGGCCCGTGCTGGGGCCGTGCACCTTCGGAAGCGAGCTTATATCAACCGGATAAGGAAATCGCGAAGCGTTTGCCAAGTTATCTCCAAGCATGTATGTATCCTACACTAGCAATCTCTTGAGGCTCTGCCTAACTGAGTCGTCTAGACCCTTCCCGATCAACACCAACTTCCCTGAATTGGGAATACCTGTAACATCCCCTTCTACTAAGGATAGATCATACATACTCTGCACGCCCTGCAGAACGTACTGCTCCCCAGATTCCATAACGAAAAGACCCTTACAGCGAAGGACCTTGAGTTCCGATAGTCCAGTCTGATGGTCATTGTCTGGGATTCGGTTCTCCCATAGAACCGTACGTATCCACTCATCTACTTCTTGGAGACGATGGCGGGTTAATGTAGGAAGAGTGACCTGCAAACTAGATATGCCACGCAATTCGTAGTGCTTAGCGGAGACGGCGTGTCCCACGTGGTCATGATTGTCATCGTCGCCATGTTGGTGTTGTGCAGATCGCAACCCCTTTGTCCCCCCTGCATACGCATCGATGTTCATGATATGCGCTAGATCAATTTGACCGTGAATAGTTCGGTGTATTGGAGCAGAGGGATTGACCCGTTGTATGAGTTCTTCAGTCGAGCGCAATTGCTCTTCTGATGCTAGATCAACTTTGTTCAACAAAATAACATCGGAGCATGCTATCTGTCTGGAGATGCTGTAAGTCGCGAGCCAGATTGAACATATGATTCACGATTACCTGAGGCTTTCGCCAATGCCGTCGACAGAATGATCTTCTTCCATTTGCTAGGGTATGATTTAGCGGAGGAGCTTGCACAAGTCAGAAAAGTGTCGATGTACCTGTTGGCCAAAGACAGCGTCGACGACACACACTACGCCATCCAGAGAAATCTGGCGACCCAAACCAGCGGCATACTCCTCGTTAAGCCAGAACATGGACGCGATAGGGCCTAGGGAACACAAAAGTTATATGTAAACAGTAAGAAAGAATTATAGACTGCCTACCAGGATCAGCAAGGCCAGTAGTTTCTAGTAGGATATGGTCAAAGGCACCTTTCCTTTGCATAAGTTTCTCAATGGCAGCTACACCAGCGTCTTTGATCGAACAGCATAAACATCCATTTGCCAACTCAAGGAGCTCCTGTGACTTCTCTGCTGTTGGGTCATCATCCGAGGAGATATTGATAGTTTTAGCTATACTTAATGTTAGCGAGGGATTGCGTATCCTTAGGATAGTAACAGAAACCTTCGATGCTCTTCCGATGAATGTTTAATAGACGTAATTATGAGCAAATTAAATCATTGCTCACTGAAGTATCGCCAAATTCATTCATGATCACGGCTATTCGATACCCGTGACGCTCCGTCAAAATACGCCTACATAATGATGAGGTAGGTGCACAGTGCGCGTGGTGCTGAGTATTTCACGTACCTCAGCAAGGTAGATTTCCCCGCTCCAAGAAAGCCACTGATGATTGTACATGGTACTCGATGAGTTGAGGCAGAATCATGGATGAGCGCTTGATCTTCATGCTCGATCAACGTTCTTGTAAGCAGAAATATTAGCAATGCAGACGAACGATAAACTAAACATAACGCGAACATACGGTATATCATCATCATCGAAGTCCATGACTTTGATCTTGTAAGCTATAACTCTGGTACTCACTCTAAGCGACTGAGTATGACCTACGGGGATGTAACTTACTGGTCGAGCGGATCAATCGAGGTTGTAGAACGAAGGAGTAAGTAGAGCTTGCCGATGGGGATGGTGACCGTACTGCTTCCGAACCTTACGGAATACTTTGAAGTAGCTTGTCACGGTTCTTGCTCTCCATCTTATGGCACACTAGTACTCATTCATGTCTTTTCCATCCATTATGTCAACTCCTTCGAATAGTGTGTTTCCGCTGACAGATGAACCTCTCAAAAACCTGATCCAAGGCCCAGGAGATGTGGAATGGAGGTATGCGCCGCACACACTCTTGTGCCACGGCTACGAATGCGTTTCATTTACTAGGTATGAAATGCGTCGGGAATGTCAAGAGATCATTCCTGGCCTTCTACTAGGCCCTTTCCAAGCATCAAAGTCGCTCGAGGTGCTCAACTCGCTTGGCGTCACTCACATGTAAGTTCAAACCCTCTTTGGATCGAGGGCCCAATTGATTAATCAACGCTTCTCTTATCTTATGCTTAACATTTTATCCCCAGACTCTGTATACGCGATAAGAAGGAAGCATTCTCGGTGAAACCACGTTTCCCAGAACGTTTCGAGTACCTCGTATTGGATGTGGAGGATAACGAAGACCAAAACGTCATCCGTCTGTTCCCGGAGTGTGTATTTGCTGCACGATATTTCATGAAAACATGCTGACAGTCGGCCAGAGCTCATAATTTCATCACCGAATCATTAAATAGAAAGGGCACTGTTCTAGTTCACTGCAACGGTGCGCTCTGCGCTTGATTGTCCGCAGCGCCAACTCAGTCTCTTACAACACAGGCGGGATTTCCCTATCACCTGCCTTCGTTGTCATGTTCGTCATGCGTCGTTGCCAATTATCATGGGAGGATGCTCTTCATCTTGTTCAAAATCGTCGTTATTGTATTTCGCCAAACGGTGGCTTCTTGACACAGATCAAGGTGAGTCTTGTGTCCCCGAGCTTGGTCAGCTTTGTGTTCCTGTGCCTCGAGCCTTTGTCTTGCACCGCAACGAAGCCTTCTGCGAGGAGCTTTGTGTTCTAATGTTATGCCCCAGGAATACGAGTCGATATATAAGGCGTCCGTCGCTGTTGCCGGATTTCCGCAAGGGCAGATGCAAAGAGTTGTCTCCCGGAGGAAGAGGGATGATGATGATGACGACGACGAGGAATTCAGGTGTGTCCATTTCTGGAAATTATCCCCTGTTCTTGTGTCCCTTTAGTTTAACAATCCATCAGAGAGGAAGACCGTAAAAGGGCATTAGTCGACGGAGAAGGGGACGACGCAATGGCAACGGATTTATGACCGTGTTTTCTTGGAGCTTCCTTCATTTCTGTTAGTTCATTTCTGTTTAGTTCACTACTACTGTATACTGGCTTTTAGAAGTATCTCATGTTCTGTCATGATGAATGGTATAAGTTCTAATATTGGGGTCCAATATGGTCCAATTGTCAATTGGGTATGATCTATAGTGACTCGATCTTTGCCTTCTCTTTCTCCTGTAGAACACGCTTTGCATGAACCTCTGAAGGAAGTGATGAGGCATAAGGCATCCACAGTAACAAGGCTCTGACCTTTGCGTTTTACCCACGCCTCTACTGAGATGCCTCCGAACACAATGCCCGCGCCTGCCCACTGCCCGAGGGTGAGTTTATGGTCATAAACTACCACAGAGAGAACCATGGTGAACATCTTTCTTGTCAACGTAATCATTCTGCAAATTTGTGATGAGTAAAAAGCGTGACAAAAACCTCAGAAAAGGATCACGAACACTAAAGTCAGCGATCCAAAGTGTTGTAACGTCTCAAAGATGAACAGCTGCCCAAGAGCGCCAGTTAAAGAAAACTGGACTAGCGGTACGATGACAGAAGGATGCGTTTTTATAAACCCAATTGCACTTGCAAATTCCGATTGTAAACCACTCGAGGGGTGAAGTACAGGGATGTGCGGCAAGGGAAGCGTTCCAAGTGCGGTGCTCAACAGCGTGCAGAACAGATTGATCCAGAGCATCATCTGTTGCCCAGTCACCTTGTACCGAACGAACACCTCATCTTGGGTCGAGTTCACCGCGCCGTCGAGAATGAGGTTGATGACAAGGTAGAGGATGCCAATCAGCTGGCCATGAGGCCCCCCCTCGCCATTGGACGAGGCTTTTGATGGTTTTTCATTCCCGAAGCCCATGAAGACACTGATGCCGGCTGTGACCATCGCGACTACGATGTACTTATGAGGAGCAAAGCGTCTCCTGTACATGACGAAATTCATGAGCATCACTGGGACGAGCTTGCAGGACTTTCCCAAGACCATTGTAGGATATGTTATGTACGAGAGGGCTGCGAAGCCGAATGGAGCGGCTAGTGTAATAAAAGCCGATACTTGAAGGTAGCGCAAGAGGAGAGTTTTGGATGTGGACAAAGAAGTGTGCGATGATACGCTTGAGGAATGTGCATGGCCGTTGACTTTGGTGCTCGAAGATCCGTTTGTTTTGGAATTGGATGAATTGTTCGTTTGTGCCATGGAGGTGAGGTCCAGGCCCAGTAGAGACGATAGTGATGACCCTGATTTTCCACGGATGACTATGTATGCGAGGGCAGACAGCGAGCTCAGGAAGCTCTGACAGGTCCCAAGGAAGAGTGCAGACTTGAACTTGTCTGTTGATTGTCCGTCTATGTGTTGGAACGGAACTGATACTAAGAGGCTGCCTTAGTTGCTGCAATGTATTTCCATACGTTGTACCTACATCGTTCCTGCGCCACGGCCCATAGCTGAGCATAACGCTGGTGAGAAGCTGTCTTTTGTCAGAATTAGCGAAATTGGCATACTAGAAACATGGAGTAGACTCCAAGAACACATAATCCAAGCCTGGCGTTCAAATATCATGAACATAATTGTGGGCTCTTTTAGTGAAAGGGCTCACCGAAGGACCGACATTGTGCGGGCACACAAAGTAAATGTGTTGAGTGCAGTTGTAAAGTAGTACCGTGACGTGTCAAAGTAAGACCTAACCCTAACCCTAAACTAGGGTGTGATATCCAAGCCCAGCTGACCCCTCAGCGTAAGAATACCTTCCTTCAAACAGATCACGTCCTCTCTAGTTGGCCTACCCTGCGACGGTCTACTTTGTAGCACCAGCAGTGAGCCTCTGCACCATATCCTCTAATCCCTCCATCTCTCTCTTCTGCAACAGTTCCTCACTCTGTCCGATTGGATCACCATTTGCATCAAGATGCTCTCTGGCGTGTTGCTCTGCTTCCTGATCGACAGGAACGATATCGGAGAAGCGAACGCCTGCGAGCGAAGATGATATTTCGCGTGCCGTTGTTAGAGTTGTTGAGTCTTCTTGGCCTTTTGAGCTCAAGAATGATGTAATCGCAGAGATTATGCCACGCATTGATCCCAAATCACGACCTATCGGAACTCCTACGTGCGCGAAACCCGCGTCGAAACCCTCTTGAAGCGCGGATTCCTTGCCTGCGATTATCCCTTCTCGGTATCCGGACTACAGATGGAAATATCAATCAAGGGAAGAACGAACCGTGAGTGTGCGTACGTTTGTGAACTCATTAGAGAGTTTTGCCCAGTCTGCTTCAGGAGCATAATCTGCTCGTGGGTCTTCCTCCCAAGGTGAATCCATGCTGTAAAGCTAGAAGCACTCAGATGTTGATGACAAACATGTTTGAATTGTCACACCAATCTATAATGGATGAGATGAGTCCGAGCGAAAGTTCTGAGCAATCCATAAATATATTTAGGATTACAGTTTATTTTGTAAGAGTTATCTTATCTCTTGCCGAATTATGCAACTGAGCGTTTGTTTCAAACCTCTGTTGGCAGCGTCACTAGTACTGCCGCCACGTAGCCATTTATGTAGACCTTTCCATCGTTAGCAGCGCCACCTAAATCCAATTGATCGGACTGCCGAGACTCCAGTGTACACGACGTCTTCCATGCTCACTTTGAAGCAGGCGAGTCACTGTGATTAGTCAAGACAGGCCGTCGGCCCACCCAGGTGCGGATGGTTTGAATACCGGGTTTGTGAGTTTGCCGACGGTAAACAAATACAGGAATATTCATTATGAGAAACTGACAGAAATTGGACAACTTCGGGACAAAAAGATCACATCGCTTCCTGCTGCCAGCACAGGTGGGCACCATGGGTATCGCTCTCGTGATGATCAACTAGTTGAGCTAGCGCAAAGCTAGTGTTGATTTGTTCTGAAACATGCCGTTTGGCAAGCTCCGATCTCTCCATAAACGCTAGAGACAAAGAATGAATTCAAAAAAGTGTTTTCTTTTTACCCATTTTCATCGGTTTGGAAATGTGCGTGGGAAATCGGATCATCCGCCACGTCGGCATTTCAGTGCCTTGCATTGCTACGCTTCTTGTCCTCAACTTGTCCTTTAACTTTTCTCGAGGGACCATTCCTGTTCTTGCTGCTTTTCTTCCCTTGGTTTCATTCTCTCCACTACAATCATTCCCTCCAGGTTTCGTCCACTAATGGCTGTCGCGTCCTCCTCGGATGTCGCAATCCTTGCCCTGGGCGTGGTCCTAGCTGCTGCCTATCTTTTTCGCGATTCAATATTCTCTTCTTCAACGCCCAAAGCTGTCCCAGTTGCTCCTTCGAAACTTGCGAATGGCCATGGAAACCCCCGAGATTTTATTGCTAAAATGAAGCAAGGGGTAAGCTATCAGTTTCTAACCTTCATGATCGCATCAATGTATCATATTTCTGATACTCTTGTCAGAAAAAACGTCTCATCATATTCTATGGTTCGCAAACTGGTACTGCCGAGGAATATGCAATTCGCATTGCCAAAGAGGCAAAAACCAAGTTCGGACTCACATCTCTCGTCTGCGACCCTGAGGAATACGACTTTGAGAATCTTGATCAGGTCCCCGAAGATAGTTGTGTCATCTTTGTCATGGCTACCTATGGAGAGGGTGAACCCACCGATAACGCAGTTCAGCTCATGGAAAACTTGACCGATTCTGCATTTGAGTTCAGCAACGGTCAACATAGACTTGAGGGCCTCAAATATGTTGTTTTTGGTTTGGGCAACAGGACTTACGAACACTACAATGCCATAGCACGTCAAGTGGATGCCGAACTCGCGAACATGGGCGCAGTCAGGATCGGCGAGCGCGGTGAGGGAGATGACGATAAGAGCATGGAAGAGGACTACCTAGAGTGGAAGGACACTTTTTGGCCTGCATTCGCTGAAGCTTTGGGTGTAGAGGAGGGTCAGGGTGGTGATACCCCAGATTTCGCTGTTACCGAATTAGAATCGCACCCTCCAGAAAAAGTATATCTCGGTAAGGACCCGCTGTCCACTTTTGCACGCCTCTCATTTTGGTCTGTAGGCGAACTTTCTGCACGTGCCCTTACAAAGACCAAAGGCATCCATGATGCTAAGAACCCGTACGCCTCTCCGGTCAAGCTTTCTCGCGAACTTTTCCAAGTTGGTGGAGATCGTAACTGCGTCCATGTTGAGCTTGACATCGAAGGTTCTGGCATCACGTACCAACATGGCGATCACGTCGGCGTATGGCCTCTCAACCCTGACGTTGAGGTGGACCGTCTCCTTTGTGCACTTGGACTCTACTCCAAGAAAGATACCGTTATAAACGTCGATTCGCTCGACCCTGCTCTTGCCAAGGTTCCATTCCCTGTTCCTTCAACCTACATCAGCGTTCTCCGCCATTATATTGACATCAGTGCTGTTGCCGGTCGTCAAATTCTCGGTGCTCTTGCCAAGTTTGCGCCATCTCCTGATGCAGATGCGTTCATGCGTAACCTTACCTCGAATAAGGATGAATATGCAGCTGTTGTGACGAATGGTTGCTTAAAGCTTGGCGAAGTCCTTCAACTGGCTGCAGGCAATGACATTACTGTCCACCCTACACCCCAGAACACCACTGCCTGGGCTATTCCCTTTGATATCGTCATCTCATCAATCCCTCGTTTGCAGCCCCGCTATTACTCTATCTCGAGCAGCCCCAAGCTTAACCCTACCTCCGTGCACGTGACGGCTGTTGTTCTCAAATACGAGTCCATTGCCAACAAGCTTACTACTCCTCGTTGGGTACATGGTGTTGGCTCAAATTTCTTGCTTAATATCAAACACGCCGCTAATGGCGAGACCGCTGCTGCTAGCGAGGGACTTGAATACGTGTCGCTGCCGGCGTATGCCATCGAGGGTCCCCGCGGGGCACATAAGGCTGAGGATGTTTACAAGATTCCTGTGCACGTTCGGCGGTCTACGTTCAGGCTACCGACAAACCCAAAGAGCCCTGTCATCATGGTTGGACCTGGGACTGTAAGTCTATTTGTCAAAGTACTTTGTGGCTTTCCGCTCACAGATACGGCTCAGGGCGTTGCGCCATTCCGAGGGTTCATCCAAGAACGTGTTGCTCTTGCCCGCCGAACACTTGAGAAGAACGGCGATGATGCTCTGGCAGACTGGGGTCAAATCTCACTCTTCTATGGTTGCCGTAAGTCAACGGAAGACTTCCTCTACAAAGACGAATGGCCACAATACACTGCCGAGCTGAAGGGCAAGTTCACGATGCACTGCGCATTTTCGCGGGAGCCGCCGTACAAGCCCGACGGTGGCAAGATCTACGTGCAGGATCTCATTTGGGACGACCGCAAGAATGTCGCCGACGCCATCCTGAATGGAAAGGGATATGTATATATTTGTGGTGACGCCAAAGCGATGAGCAAGGCGGTGGAGGAAGTTCTTGCACGGATTTTGGGCGAAGCAAAGGGTGGGAGTGAGGCAGACGGCGCGGCTGAGGTCAAGCTGATGAAGGAACGCTCACGGCTAATGCTGGATGTCTGGAGCTAAAGGATATCATCCGTTTGGGTTGATTGCCAGCTCATGATGCATGACACGTCAACACACTGACACGACACTCCGATATTATATTGCAATAGATTTATGTAGACTGCACGAATATTTGTCGTTCTGTTGCACTCCTCTTGCAGCCTATTTGTTGGTGGCGTCAGTCTTCTATAGGCAAGACCTGATAGAATATAGGTGCTATCCAGATCTATCGCTTGTCGGCGCGGCTCGGAACCAGTGTCTGCCTTCTGCTCAAACTGTTTTGGTCTAGGCATTATCATGCTGCGGACTAGGGCATGGAGACCAGTGAACAATCTACGCACTTTCTCTCATTCATGTCTGCGCCCTAATGTGCAATCAACGAGTTCTCTGTCTCCGGGGCCATCAAATATCGACTCGCAAGCCCAACCTCACCAGGAAACTCATGCTAACGTGCCCGAGGGCGTTAGATATCCACCCGGAGCTGGTCCAAAAGTCCAGCCTGCCGACTCTCCTCGACAACTCAACTCCAGGAAATCCACATACGATCTAGACATCATCAAACAGCGCATCGGAGATTGGATGGCACTTGCAACTGCTGGATTCAAGCAGCAAACAGACGAACTCCGTCAACGCACAGATGAGTTCACGCAGAAGACGTCCACAAAACTTTTTCAACTGGGTTCTCAACTCAACCGCGTAACGGGCTACGAGCAGATTGATGCGCTTAAACAACGGGTAGTCGAACAAGGTGTGCTGCATTCCCTTACTGTGTCTGTGCTACGACTAGACTTATGTTGACCAAGAGGCTAGAATCAAGGCTACTCGTCAAGCAGCACGAGAAGCCAAGACAGCTTATGATGATGCTGTCTTACAGCGCTCTCTTTCCCAGCGCCAAGTGAATGAGCTCTTGCAGCGTAAATCTTCGTGGACAGACGGCGACGTCAGCGCCTTCACTTCTCTCGTGCGTTCAGATCATCACCTGGAACAACACGAGGTCGCGACGAAGGCCAGGGTCTCCGAGAATGAAGATGCGTTGGATAGAGAGTTCGGAGAACTCATGCGCGCCATTCTGGCTAGGTACCATGAGGAGCAAGTGTGGAGTGACAAGATCCGAAGTGCGAGTACCTATGGGAGTATGATGGTGCTCGGGGTCAATGTGGTGGTGTTCATACTGGCAATCATAGTGGTTGAGCCATGGAAGAGGCGGAGACTAGCGCAAACGTTCGAAAAGAAGGTGGAAGAAATGGCTGCGGAGACCCAAGCTTTGATAGAGTCTGGGAGCGCGAAATTGGACGAGCGGTTGGTAAAGCAGGAGGGATTGATCTCAGAGATTCTGGAAAGGGCGACATACGACGCTCGAGATCTGTCTAGCCCGTTGTCAGTGCCACCTGTGACAGTATCTGTCGCTGGGAATCAAGTGGGCACTGGGCTGGAGCACTCGTCATTATGGTCGCATCTGGTATCACGAATGATTCAAGACCGGGAGGTACTGCTTGTTGTGGGCAGCGCTATTGCAGGTGGTGCAGTCACCCTTGTGGCCCGAAGTCTTTTGGGAAGTTAGTGTCGGTGAGAGGTTTTGCATACTTACGCGGGCCGACTCCTCCCACCAGCCAGCGCTTCTGAATCTCATAGCGACGCTAGTGTACCTAGATCTGGACCATGTACACCATGCCTCATTACTGAGCACCATACTTCAATTTGACATGACCCTTGTCGGACGATTAAGGGGTTGGGCCGCCTTTAGAAGTTCACGTGATTTAAACCTCGACAAAGTGACTGAGTACATGTAGTGGCTGTGCTATATGCACAATTCACCATGAAGGTCGTTACCACCTTTCACCCGGCGTCATCTGTCGTAGATTCGCTCAAATTTAGGTTGAAAGATGAGCAGCCCTCAGAGTTTCTTGTCGTTGCAAAGCAAAATAAGCTTGATATCTATGCGCTACTTCCAGAAGGGCTCCGACATCAACAGGATCTTGATATCTGGGGAAGAGTCAGAGTTATTAGAGCTGTGCCAGTCTTGGTGAGCGACAACCTGCAAATCACATGTCTGTAGTGTCATATTGAGATTATGGGACTTGTTTTCTAGAGCAGAAGCAGTATCAGCCTGCTCGTCCTTACCGATCACCCGGAGCCAGAGCTTATATTCCTATCTTTTACTGTGAATGGTGCAGGATTAACGGGGATTACTGTCACAAAATATCTCTCATTGTCTGAGCGCAGTGCTCGGCCAGCAGAATTCTGCCACACTCTTCTAGTCGATCCTTCAGGGAGTGTGGCTGTCGTGAGTGCATACACAGGCAAGCTCAAGGTCGTGGTGCTTGACCACAATGGAGGATATGACCGTGACTTTGATGCATCGTATGTCGTAGCATTATTCGCGCTAATCGTGCTCACGCTTTCTCGTCAGAATAACTGAGCTCAACCTTCTGGACATTACTTTTGTGTCAACATCCCGGGATATGTATACCTTGGCAATGATGCACATAGACTACCAACAACGCCTCCAGCTTCTTACTCGTGACCTTTCTGTTGATGACCTCCAGCTTTCCCCGTTGCCCTCGCCACTCCTCCCCTCACTCCCTGTCCCAGGCAAACTGTTTAGTACAGCCATGGACGACGATGGAACCCCTACTATCATACACATCCCCTCCTACAAGGGTGACGATGATGATTTCGAAGGCGGTATCCTCATTATCGGTGGGCGAAAGATCATGCTGTATGATTTTGTGGACGTCGAAACGCGGGTGAAGAGGGAGAGCAAGAAGAAACGTGCAGATAAGAAGAAAACCACTGGAGATACAGAAGCAAATGCTAAAGAGAAGGGGGCGGAGTGGAAGAAGAGGAAAGCTAGAGCTGCAGTAGAATGGCCATGGGCAGAAGTCACTGCGTGAGTTCTGTTCGCATGACTGAGACTGTGAGCTCACTTGATGTTAGGTGGTGTCATGTTGACGATAAGGAACGGAAGTACTTTATTGGGGACCGCTATGGAAGGCTCGCGTTGCTTTCGATAAACCTTTCTGGAGGCACGACGTTGACATTGATGGCACTCGGAGAGGTACTGTTTAAGTCCCGCGGGTCGTTCTTGTGCTGATTGTGTTCACCAAGACATCTGCATCAACCACATTAACCTACCTTGCTAATCAAGTTTTCTACAATGGCTCGCACTTTGGTAGTTCGCAATTGCTCCAGATTACCACCACTCCATCTTCTGCGCTCGACGCCCCTACATTGCCTGTTCCATCCACGATACCGACCATCAGCCCTAACGCACTCAACTCTCATGTGTTAGGTAGAAACGATGATGTGTCGGGTTATATCGTCGTTGGAATGGGGAGTTACGTCGCCGAGCTGGAGTCCTTCAACAATCTCGCTCCAATACTTGACGCCGTGTTGATTGACACGGATGGCAGTGGACAGGTATGTCAAACGACTGTCCACTGACTTTGTGTGCTGAAGTGATGCAGAACGAAATTGTAACATGCTCTGGTGGCAGAAGCACGGGGAGCATCAAAGTCATACGGAGTGGCGCTGACTTTTCCGAGAAAGCGACA
Organism: Suillus placidus; assembly: GCA_016628565.1. Lineage (NCBI taxonomy): Eukaryota > Fungi > Basidiomycota > Agaricomycetes > Boletales > Suillaceae > Suillus > Suillus placidus. Next base: position 196,808 of record JABBWD010000028.1, on the reverse strand, counting down.
GTTCAAGGGCTCAGGAATGTCACCCATATCTGGCCATTGAAGGAAATGTACTGTGCACCGTGAGTTTTTCATTCGTCCGGACATCTTTTAGAACCGCTGATGATGTAATTAAGCGATTATGCACACGTCGTGGTCTCAACTCTGCAAGAAACGCACGTTTTTCGTTTTGACAACGCTTCATCAATCTCCAGCATCGACGGCGACAAGAACACTGGTTTTATCACCGATTTACCTACCATCGCAGTCTCAAATATCCTTCGACGCACGCGCAACGCGGAAAAGAAATCCGACTATGCAGACTCTAGGTTTGTTATACAGGTCGTGTCGAAGGGCCTGTTATTACTTGAGTATGACCCCGGCGTGCGACAGTACTCGAGAGTTAGTGAACTATGGACCTTGGAAAAGTTCGCGGACCTCGGTAAGGAGGGACTATGGAAGGGGCGAGAGATCGTAGCTGCGAGTATCAACGCGAGCCAGGTTGTGCTTGCACTCAACTGGGGGAGGGTGGTGCTGCTGACTCTGGATGTGGATGACAAGCGATTTATCAAGCTGAGGTGAGTATGAGCATGTAGGCGAAGATTTGATTGATTGTTGTACGTTATTGTAGGGAGCGCAATTTTGTGCACAATAATCGTGATGCGGAGATTTCAGCAGTTTCGTGTCTTCCGCAGGATCCAGCCAAGCCCTTTGCGCTAAACATTGTGGTCGGATTCTGGACATCTAAGCACGTCGAGATACTCTCACCGATACCCGCAGATGGAACCATGCCCACAATTACAACGACCCCTGTACTCTCCTCTGCGCCCCGCTCACTGCTGTTGTACAATTTCACGTCTGATGACTCCAAGTTATCAAATGTACACCTACTCATCGGGCTCACGGATGGTTCTATCGCGTCATTTATGTATCGAAATGATCAACTACTTGACCAGAAACTGGTTTCCATTGGAAGCCTGCCCGTAACAATGCGTTCGTGTCGGATCGGTACGAGACAAACAGTGCTTGCATGTGGAAGCCGGACAGCAATCTTATTCTGGGAAAAAGAGAGGTTGATGTATTCACCACTTATACTCAAGGTCTGTGACACTTTTCGCGTCATTGTTATTGACCAACGAGTTCGCAGGATGTGACAGCTGCAGCGGAATTGAGTACAAATGCTTACCCATCGTCCATAGTCCTTGCCAACTCCGATGGGCTAGTCGTCGGGAACGTGAACAACTTCGATAAATTGCACATTCGCTCCGTGGGTCAAAATACTTGCCTTTCTATTGGAGTCCAACTGACACTTAGTTCTCAGATACCTCTCGGCCTAAACAATCCCTTGCGCGTTACGCATATTCCTGCGCTTAGAGTTTTTGCCGTCGCATGTCGTTGCATAACCCCGGCACGTATCAGCGATTTGGAGGATATTAGGGGCTCCATACAAGTATTTGACGACATATCGTTTAATAGTGAGTGAAGTCCAACGCACAAAGAAGTTTCTTGATGATATGACATAGAGCTCGGGCATTTCAACCTGGAGCAGGGCGAGGAACCGACGTCACTGCTGTCCTTCACAACGAATTCCGGATCGTATCTGTGTGTAGCAGCGGTGACACTCGAAGATGAAGACACCGAAGCCTCCAAGGGACGCATTTTTGTTTTGGAAATGACGTCGAACGCATTGCAGGTAAACATGTCTGTCGTAACCTCGTATGACGTCAAGGGATGCCCCTACGCTTTGACTTCCGTGAATTCTATGATCGCTGCGGCAGTTAATAGCATGGTAACCCATCAGTCTATAAACTGTATATGCAGCCACTTATTTGCCCCGCAGGTCGTTGTCTTTAAGATGGACACAGGGAGCGGAAATATGATAATGGCGAAAATAGCAACTTGGAACCACAACTATCTAGTGACAAGTCTCGCGTCTCGCGGCAATATCATTCTGTTAGGTGATGCAATCAGCTCGATCTCGATGTTGCGGCTCGAGGACAACCGTCTGCACTTGATTGCCAGAGACTATGGCGCACTATGGCCCACCTGTGTCGAGCTCATAAGCAACTCCACCCTGATTGGTGCGAACGTAAGCCGAGGTCCATTATTTGACGCTGTGCACTCAATAACTTATGCTCAGAGTGAATACAACCTTTATACATTCAGTCTCCAGAACTCGGGCACGCGGCAGCTCCTGGAGAGAGACGGAAATTACTTCCTTGGGGATTTGGTCAACAAGTTCCTGCCTGGTACGAGTACCCTTATAGTGACTTTCCCATGCTTACACATATTAGGCACACTGTCGTCTCAGGAGGTTTCGCTCGACGCGCCGATGCAGCCCCAACAATTGTTCTTCACGTCTGCCGGCCTTATTGGTGTGATCATCGATCTTGCCGATGACCTTGCTTTGGACCTCACTGGCCTTCAACGCAATCTGTCCAACTATATCCAGAATCAGGAAGGGCCAAATCACACAAAGTGCGTCATGAGCCATTCCTTTCAATAATCGCCCAGTTCACTTTGCACATAGGTATCGCACGCCAAAGAATGTCCGCGGCCGCAGTGACGCGGATGCGTCGTCCTTCGGATTCCTCGATGGTGACTTCCTCGAGCGCTTCTTACAATTTGTGGGAAACCCCCGGGCGCTCAAGCGGATTATGGATGGACAAAGTGAGCCCGAAAAACTCACGATATCGGCAGACAAGATTCAGAAGGTGCTTGAGAGCATGCAAAGCATGCATTGATCGAGCGAGAGGATTAAATGAAGTTGCAATTTGATCACTCTAAACCAACTCTCAACTTCATTAAGCATCGTATCACAAACATGCCACAATGTATCAGTATTGGTATCAAGCGAATGCGAGTATCCCTTTATGAAGATAAAAATTACTGGCAGCGATGTGATCGTTATATCAAACGAATGGATGGTGGTTGAAACAAAGTGAGAAGGTAGCCGCACGGGCGTAGTACTCGTCTTCTTACGACCAGAGGGACGCATACAGCTGTGAGACGACAGAGAGAGCCCCAACATCCCCAGCCATAACAATGTCTTCCCGGTCATTAGTGTTGCGCGGAGCGAAATAAAATCCGGAAACAAGGACAACGTAGCTGTGACACATCAACACGCCGTACAATATAACCCAAGATAGATACTTACCTCAAAATGAGGATACTTCCACGGTGATAATTACTCTTGGCCTCGATATAGGTATATGTCATCAAAAAGACGGACAAGATGATCGCGATGACATCCCAGCGCGGGAATACGAGCCTGGGGAAATATAAGGGCAAATGGATTTAACATCGACACATGAAGAGCATGTTTTGATACGCACGTAAATGCATTTGCGACCTCGCCCATTTTGTCGGGCGCATACCAAGCGGAGAACGCAACCATGGCTGGAATCTGGAGCAGACAGACCTGCAAGGCATAGGCAGAGCCAATCTCAACACTAGGGAAGAAGGATCACAAGCAGAGTGGTTAGGTGTGAAGGGAGATAAACAGGCTAAAGAGTACCTTAGCGAGATATTTCCGTTCAGGGCAAACGATATAGCATTCATGAATTCCGTGGTATTGGGCACCAGCGCGAACAAAGTGATTCCCAAGAACTTTTCCTCGATCCCAGAGTCTTTCAGTACGACATCCACCATATCCACAAGGAGCTCTAGTACCCCAATTAATCAGCAACCACAATAAAATCGGGAATGAAAATGCAAACGTACCAGCAATGAGGGCATACAAAGCTGTACATGACAGCAACACTGCCGCACTCGTGACACGGCTCCACTCTGGTGCCTCATGCCCATGAGCTGATCCGTGTTCCTCCTCAGCCACACTCGCGCGGGCCGCCCGAGTATGCGCGTGCTGGTGGCGAAGGGCGCTGACAGTCGCGACAGCTACTGCACGCGTAAAGTCATCGGTGGACATAGTAGAGGGAAGAGGCAGGGCACCGGTAGACTTGATGGCATGGTCAACGGACTCAAGAAGAGGTGTGTATTGTGTTTGAGATTGGGCACTTTGGGGAGTGGTGTGCGGAGCATAGGAAACACGTCGGGGCATCGAAGGGGACGTGGGAGACACCGTATTCGCCGTTGGAACGGTAAGACGTGGGGCTGGGGTCTGAAACCGGGGATCGTCCTCCAGTCGCATCCGTTCACGGGACCCCTCCGGTTGCTGACGTGGCTCGCGAATAGTCGGTGGAACATGCGACGGCGGGGATTGGGTTGTACTGGCTGTGGTTGCATGGGAATGAGGGCGGTTATGTTGGTAGAGCGAGAGACGAGATGGTAGGTCGAGGGGCTGCAGGAGCGGTTGTGGGTTCTGCCATATCTGAGTGGCATGCGTGCGGAGAGAAAACCACAGGCCTATCAAATACGACTATGGCGAGTATAAGAGTTGCAAATGTTGTACACGTCAAAATAGAGATGGGGACTCACGAACAGTAATATCACAGCACAGAAGTACATGAGGCTCTTCACTGTAGACTGATAGAATGGATCCTCCACAGGGTCCGGGTGTTGGTAGTAGCACTGGTCGCATTTCCACTCGGACGAGCCGCGGGAGCCGTCAGGACATCCGCTACAAATTAGCTGGAACTGTAAACAGGGTCAATATATGTTTTCTGCCTGAAAGAAACATAAAGTGGAGGAGAAGACGTACATTCCCATATGTTTGATAGAACAATGTCGGGGTCAGCGTTCCAATAAATGCCATTATCAACATCATGCTCGTTACGCCTGCGCTCTTGGCATTGAACTTCATCTCCTTCTTCCTCAGTGCGCCGGCGCACATACTCATACCGGGCATCAGCAGTACTCCCGCTAATAAAGATCCCACGATGGACCCTTCAACGAGACGCCCCTTGCCTTGGGTCAACGCGATAGAATAGAGGACGACTTCGACGACACTTCCGAATGTAGCATTGATAACGGCGCCCATGCCGATAGAGCTTTGGGCGCTGATGCTTGCCACAGCCATGCCAATGAAGTAAGAGAGAGGAATAACACTCGCAAGGCTCATGAGAAAATGAGTGCCTTCGAGGCAACGAGAGCAAGGATGCGAGGGACATGCTCGCCTGCATCCTCCAGATCCTCTGCCATAGGCATGAGCACGAATCCATCGAGGATAACGAAGAAGACAAGCGGGAGGAGGTTGACGAAAATGATATTAACGCCTCCGACAGTGTATTTGTAGTATTGCCACCCAACAGCACGATAGACACATAGCAGTACGGTGCTCTTATGGCCAGATGTAGAGGGGACAGCCTGGCCAGCCGCGAGGCGGGGCGTCTTGACTGCACTAGGTGGAACGAGCGGCGCAGCACAGAAGCGTATCCGGGTAGGAGATGCGAATATGTATTTGATGAGAGCCCAGTTGAGCTTGGCCATTGGAACAGTGATAATAAGTGCCCAGCAGGCAATGCATGTGAGCAGAAGGAGTGGGGCAACGAGGCTTGTGAATAGGATCCAGAAGATGGCCCTGCCCAACCAGTCAGCGGAGATCCTTTCATACGGCGTGCGGTCGATCGGGCTTGGGGCAGCTCCGTAAGATTTTGAGGGAACTGGAGGGCGGAGAAAAGTTCGTTCGCCGTTGGTATTTGGGGTAATGGTGGGCGTGCGAGAGAGGGACGGGTTGGCGTCGACAGTGCTAGCGCTACCAATAGGCTCTACATCATCGGGTGGGAGTGTGCTTTCTTCGTCATCGCCCTCAGCATCCCCTTTGACATACTTGCCAAATGGCCATGCAAGGTACCAGCCCAAACCGAACATGAGCACAGCATAGCGTCTGCCACCAAGTGGAACGAGGCACAACAAAGCAGAGACAGTCAAGCAGGCCAGCGCAAGCCACCAGCCAAAGCAGATTACCCAGAAAATATTTCCCGGGAGGAGGTGGCGCTCTGCTTGAGCAGAAGGGACGGAGTGTAGCGCAGCATCGGCATGGCGAGTGACAGAGCGCGACTTCTTGTACAATGCAGGTTTCCAAATGGGCAAACCAAAAGGGTGCTCAACGTTGATGAGCGACTGGCGATCTTTGACTGTAATGGGGTCGTCATCATCTCTGTTGTTTGTGTCGTCGTGTTCCGAGCCTGTCTCTCGTTCTTCGCTGTCCCCTTCTTCTTCCCCTCCTTCCTCCTGGTCTTGTGAGGGTGCAATGCCTTTGCCACGATCTCTACTTCCCCCAACACCTCTGTCATTGACGTTATCTTCATAGTTAACCTCATCATCCTCGCTGAGCACGCCATCCTTGTCCCTGATTGGACGGCGAGGGCGACGAGAGCTGCTGGTGCTGGTGCTGCGGGTGCGGCTGTTTGATAAACTGTGGCTGATGGATGGCTGGGGGTGTGATGCCCGCGGCGTCGGTGACGAGGAAGAAAAGTAGGACGTCCCTACATTATGGTGCGTTGGTGTCTCGACGGGTGACCAGTGCGAACTATGGCTTCTGCTGCGGTGGAGATGGAGATGACTGGTTGGAGTGGGCGTCGTGGAGAGCTCTTGGTTGTCATGGTGGTCCATGTTCACTGGACTTGAGTTTGGGATGCACTTGCTTGCTTGCAAGTATTCTAGTGTTCCTACAGTATGCCTAGTCTCTCGTGACGAGGCCTAATACAAGGAAGACCTAGACAACCCAAAGACAGTCGCGATTACATATAAACGGTTCCTTCTGCATTAGGTAGATCTATATATATACCGCGTCGTCAGCTCTCGCCGTTCATATGCATCATGCTTTGACATTGTCACCTGTTGCAGGGCACAAATTTCCAACTTGAAACAGATCAATGATTATCTCAAGCGTCCAGACCCGTAGTACCACAATTGATAATTAAAGAAACAAACGATACCTGGCAAGTACTTCTTTTTACAATTTGAGCAGGGTAATACATCTGTTATGATTAATGAATCTGCGCTCAGACTCCATTGCGGCCCTTATGGTATTATTTTTTGCCGCTTTGGAATCTCCAACTGCAGATCTCTCAGTTCACGGAAATCAGTACTTGGATCATCTCTCGGAGGGACTGCCTACAGTCATTATCGCATCCTGTCCTGTCTTGACCCCTTTCGCCAAACAACACGATTTTTTTTCATGGCACATATCCAAATCCAACTGGAGAGTTTCACGTACTTGTCGTGGTGTGTTCAGGGCTCAGCCTGGGCCCAGCAGACTACAGTTTACCCTCGCGGAGCTCACTATGCAATCATGCCTTAAGATGCTTACATTACGTTACGGTACATCCATATCAACACACTGTACGTTGTCTCTTCTCTCGATAGAAATTTCCTAGGTGCTTCATCGCCTGGCCAAAGGTCTCACAGACTGCCACATCATCTCTTAGCCATTGCGGTAGTTTCCCGCGAATCGCAGACGACGTGAACCGTCGATCAATAAGTACGAGAGAAGCCCAATCCCCACGGTGTCGGATGGCTCGGCCTTGCGCAGGGTTTAGCGAGCGTTTTAAACATACAATGATCGGACATGCTCACCTATGCTCTGGTTGACTGCGTTCATGCACATGTTCTCATACATTTCGGTCGCTGCGTCTTTGCCACCGGCATGCCTCTTTATACCAGATCGTGACTCTGCTTGATTCGCGTACCGCATACGCTCCTGCAGCTCTGGAGAATTTTTGTTGGCAAAAGGCAACCCAATTACAACAACAGCGCGAGCGAGATCATCCGAAAAATTCAGCCCTTCTGAAAGCTTGGCACCGATAACTGCAAATAGTACCGCACCAGTCTTCTTATCTAGTAGCGTCTTCCAAAGAAAATAGTCATGACGGTGAATGTGATACAGCCCGTTAGACTCACATGTGTTTTGGCAGCTATAGCATACTCCCGCAGGATCACATCAACTCCTGAACTCTCCTGGGGCTCCAAGAAGACCTAAACACATAGTCAGCAAGCCGCCTCCTGTTACTTAGAGATACTTGCTTTTTTCTTCACACTGAATTTGTCCAGTAATCCGCTCAGGCTCCAAGCTTCTCTTGCAAAATTCAATGATGCATAGGAAGGGAAGAAGACAACCATTCCTCCAGGCACGACATTGCAGAAGTTCAACACAATTTGACCTAACTCGGACACAACCTGCCGATTGCTCTGCTGCGCGAACTTGAACTCCAGGTCCAAGCCTGAAGGCCCTTTCGTAAGCAACAATGTCTGTACATTAGATGCCGGGATAATATGTCCACAAGAGAAAGTCGACAGCCTGTTTTGAGGCACGTACGTGAAGAGCTCGGACACTACAGCAGAAATCTATTTTCCGGCGTCACTATATTGCAACGAACCGTTAATGGAAGTTGCTTACCGGCGACATGGTCCCGCCAGCAAGCACCACTGAACGCGCAACGTCCACGACATCGCGGAACAACGTTGATGGATTCAGCAGCTGGTATTTAATCTCGACAGTATCTCCAACAGCAGAGAAGATTAGTCGACCGTCTATAACAATGATAAACAAAGAAATAATTTCGGTGCGGCTCAGCCCACCTTCACTTGCGCCCGCCAATCCCAACATCAATGCTTCAATCGTATGCAGTGGCGGCGTGGCCACACCCGATGAATGTTTCCCAGGTTTCTCCGCTACAGACTCAGTGATACGATTGTGCCCTTGTCAGGGTGTACAAACCTTCAGAAACATCGACAGCATAACGAGATATCTTCCGTGCTATCTGCGAGTAATCAGAAAAAACATCAGAAAAAACATCTAATCAAGTTGGTGCAACGTACTTTGCTGCGCTTAAGATACGACTCGATCTCGAGAAGATTAATACCCTCGACCTTTCTTCCGAGCCTGTGGATGAAATCTGGCACGGTCATGACTTCGGTATCTTGCCTTTGGGATTTGGCGCTCGATTTCTGGGCCATCCAATCCATTGTGACTCTCTGGAAGGCATCCAGGAAATTAAGAAGCCTCTTCAGATGCAATGCATGCATTGCAGACAGCTTGTTGCGAAATTTTTTGTAATACACTGAGACCTGTTTCAATGAGGTTGATAGGATGGTGGATGTCAGGCGGACACTTGAAAGTGACAGAAGAGTTGGTATCAAATCTGAGGCAAATTCAGCCGGTATAGAGGGCGGTCTAGGTGAGATGCCTACTATGCGCTTCATCAATGATAATGACCTGGTTAGTCAAGTCGATTCCTAGGGCTTCTCGGGCGGTCTTCTGCAACAACAGGTTATAAGGCAGAGTAACAAGCTGAAAATTCAGCATGAGATCCAGAAAGGCACATCAGTGGGATTATCTGCTGACCTCTGCCTGAGGAATCGCTCGTCTAGATCCGTAATAAGGGCAAGTCTGCGTATTTTTACCAGCAGTGGCAAGGTCTTCTATGTCTTTCGGCGATGCCTTGCAAAGAACCCATCAGCACCGCTTACTCGAACACAGCACCTTCACCAACCAGAATCTGATCTCGCAGATCAAGCATGCGGGTGTCGTCACCCACTGGAGGCAAATATTGGCACCGTTTATTTTGCTTCTCTGTGAGCATATCCACAATGGTCAATGAATACTTGAGTCTTAACTGGTCTGGTACCTTCCAGTAATTCTCGGCATTTTTCGTCTATATCTCCTGGTCTTGACCTTGCGTCCTCATTAATACACAGCTGTTTGCGAGATCCAAGGGATACGGTCCGCCACTGACGCTGATCAATTTCGCGCTTATCACCATCTAGATCCTCGAGGGTCCGTTTCTTTTGGCAAGGATCGTGATCAGTTCGAGACATGTTTCCCACTGTGCTCTCATCTGGAACAGCACTGCCCAAGGCGAGGTGTTTGAATTTGAGCCTGGTCAATTCGGGCAGGACCTGTGAAAGTTGTGAATGTGTGCGAGAAGCATAGTATATTTTCGTGCAGGACGGCTCGTCTCCTCGAGAGGCTGGATCACGTTTGTTACTCTTGTCCATTCTGTTCGTACACTTTAGTTCTGTCTCATATCAGCAAAGTTTGACCCTGACTTTGCCATCAGAGCGCGAACGGCGGGGGAGAAGTTATCTTGGGTGTCTTCACAGTCGTCGTCCGGAAGATATGCGTCCTCGTCGACATGGCCTTGATCAAGATCAACTGTCACGCGCTACTTGGACGGAGTAAATAGGTTGAGCCCAAACAAGAATTTTGAGCGCACGCACTTGCTTTTTGGTAACCCGTGCCCCAGCCAGCATACGGAAATGAGCCTCGGTTTTCCTAGCTTTGGCGAGGCGTTCCTCATATTCCTTATCCTCTGCCTCCAGCTCGCGCTTCAGAATATCAAGAGCCTGAGCTGCCACCCATGATGGCGCTGCTGTGGCTTTAGGATGTGGCTTGCAAGACATACAGAAACCTACCACTGACCGGCACTCGAGAGGGACTGCTGCAATAGCTGGCCTTTGCGCGCGCGGTCTTTCTCGTCCACCAGCCACGACAGGCTCGAGCACAGCAGACTTAGCGTCTTACCCTGATTCTCCTTATCAGAAATTTGCAGGTCAGCTGGTACAAACACTCACGGTGCCCGTAGGACTCTCCACGATGGTGACCTGCCTTTTCTCGATTGACGTATAGACGTGACTCATCAAGTCTATTTGTATCGAATACGGTGGATCGTATGGAAATGCTGGGAAATTGCTAGGAGTGGGAAGGACGAGGTTATCGGTGTCCATGCCGAACAGTATAGTACTGAGGCGCGACGCGTGACCTCACGCGTCGTCACTTCACTGGTACTTGAAAAGCTTGAAAGTTTACCGGTGCACCACACAAAGCAGTGATAGGGAAAAATGGAGTGTGAAACGGAGCTTGGGTGATTTATAAGATGATGTGAAGATGTAGTACACTGTGTCTGGAACTAGTGCATATAGTGGAACATTGTGGATAGTGAAAACAAAAGATGAATGCGGCCAAGCGTAAGTATGGCAGCTACTACTTAGATAGGTAGAGTACAGTGGAAATCATACAACCTGAACTCTTGGGGTATGCAAGCTCAGCAGAGAATGTAATGTCATCACGTCGGACAATACTCCAGTAGCCAAATCTTTGCTGCACCGTATTCCTCTTTGACGCGTTTTAGTAGCGAAGTCACTTCTTCAATGGTCTTGTCTGTAGGTGTACCCTTGGCTGTGTTCTGTATCTTTTCGCAAGTCAACGAAACTTGCTTCACCCCCAGCGCGGCCGATGAGCCCTTCAGAAAGTGTCCTAGCTGCGATATTTGCTTCAAGTCTTTAGTTTCCCTATGTTAGAAAAGTCAGGTTCCAGAGAGGTCATTCCAATAATAAGAAGACCTACATGGACTGATCCATCTCATTAAATGTGGAATCGACCTGTTCAAGATACTCGGTCACCATCGCTGATACAAATGAGCTGTCCCCATCATCCAGTTCGATTATCTGGTTGAAGATTTCCATATCGATTATATCTTGTTTACTGGGCTGGTGGTGCGATCAGTGATTATCACCACAAGACGAACAAGATGGGCAGGGGCTAAGTGCGGGGTTCCCGGCGAACGTTCTGCTTCCAAGTGCATGCATACAAACAAACCACTTTAAGCCGGCGACATACCTTGCTCTCCTTCTTCTCAGCCTCCTTCAGGTCGCTCTTTTCCTTGGGTGTGGTAATAGGCGGGCCTGCCTTCGGCGTTGGCTCCTCGGAGGCAGGTAGCAATTTGACGTCTAGCTTCTTCTGTGGTGGGGCTTTGTCGGAAGGAGACGGTGGTGGACGCTTGACAATGTCGTCAATGATATTCGGCGAACGAGCACGCAGAGGAGACATGAAGAGAATCCTGGCCTTGTTTACTGACAAAAGACAGCGTTCTGAAATAACAATCGGGGTAGCGGCTCTAGGACGTCAGGCCGTAGGGATTCGGGGCTATGCTTAAAGTAGTCTACTGATTATCTTGTTGCCGCCGCAGTGCCGCTGCCAAATACGTAGCATCATTGACAGATTCACGATTCCACTAGCTATCTGAGCTAGATCGTCATCTCATTTTCTACAAAATAACCCCCTGGCCGGCGGACCCGCCAACCCGCGCCCCAAACCCAAACTCTCAATGAGATCGGCAAATCCTTGCCTCAGATAATCTGGCGAGCCCTCAATTCGGCGATCTCATTCTGAGAATACCCTAGTTCCAGCATGACCTAGAACCAATTCACCATCAGAAACCAAAATGCACAATGCATAATGAAATGCAATTCAGAATGAGGGTGGTGAACAAAAAAACCCAAGATATCACTAGCATGTGCACGTACCTCCTTTGTATGTTGTGACAGCCAGGGCGGTGGTCGTCTCACCGGCATCCGCTTTCCATTGTAAGTAACAGGTGGAGCCACCATCCTCACTTTCCCTGCTCGTGGGTGCTATTCAATTAATCAATTCGACATAATCAAACCAAAGTCTATCACACGAGGACGAAGGATACGTACATCAACCTCCATCACAGTCTGCCGAGCGCCAACTTGTGGGTGCGCAAATGACTGTTGGATATTGTTGATTGGCCCAAACGGTACCCTGCACGGACATGCGCGTGTGAATATCTTGGCAAATGGATCATACATAAGTAGACATCATGCACGACGCACCCTAATCCTGTGAAGCGGTCGATCCAATAATCCCTTTCGTGTCTTTGGAGCACTTGTGTAATGATGTCCACCAACGCCTCCCTGTTTGCTACCCGCATAGCATTATTAGCAAACCTCGCATCATCCGCCAGCTCAGGCTTCTCCAGAATCCTTTCGGCAAGCAGTCGGAACTAGTGTCACATGTGCCTCGGAGTCAGGTCGTCTAGAACTGCTTATCATCGGAGCTGCCCACCTGCTTGTCGTTGCCCGCGCCAATCATGAGAAATCCATCTTTGCATGGGAAGACTTGGTAAGGAACGATGGACGGGTGGGCAGTTCCGTGCCGAGAAGCTTCCTTTCCGGCGATGAGATAATTCGACGCTATATTCGCAAGACCCGCAAGCTAAGTATATACGAGAGAAACCGTATTGGTAAACATTAGAAAGTCAGACAAGGAGATAAACATTTAATAGTCACTGTACCTGTGTCTCAAATAAGTTGCAGTCTATCCAAACGCCTTTTCCCGTGTGCTGTACGGAACGCAAACCAGCAAGGATGGCGCCGTGTGCGTAAAGACCTGTCATCAAGTCTGTCACCGCAACGCCTACTTTAGATGGTGGACGATCAGGTTCGCCTGTACTACGGTCCATGAAAGGCAAGGCATGAGACTCAAGATATCACCTGGAAGTGCCTGCAACACAGCATACATACATGTGCATCAGCCCAGCTTCGGCTTCAATGATGACATCGTAACCCGCAGCTTTGCGGAACGGGCCTGTCTGTCCATATCCTGATTGCATCAGTTGAGCTGAATACTGATAGCAAGAAAAGTGAAGCTCAGACAAACCAGTGATGGAAGCGTACACAAGCCGCGGATTGAGCACCTTGCAGTCCTCCCAACCGAGACCCATCCCTGCGAGCTTTCCCGCAATAAAATTTTCCACGAGCACGTCGGAACTGCGAATTAGTCTCTGCATGACCTCAAGTCCCGCAGGTTCCTTGAAATTCACAGTGATAGAACGCTTGTTTCTATTCACAGCGAGGAAATATGCAGATTCAGGAGGGAGGTGTGACGATTCTTTCGGAGAATTCGGGGAGACGGGAGCAGAAGGAGGTAGCCAGGAGCCTGTTTTTTTTAGACAAACAATGGATAGGCTAGCACAGGCCACTCACGAGTATCGTCGCCGCGGGTGACCTCCTCGACTTTGATGACATCTGCGCCCATGTCTGCGAGAAGCATGGTGCATGATGGGCCTGCTAGCACACGAGTGAGGTCGAGGACTCTGATACCTGTGAGTGGAGGCGGAATTCCCTGGTCATCAGACTGAGTGGAAATGAGGGAACGTCTGATGAGACGACTATCAAGACGGGTGACAGTGCTGAGCGCTCTATATTTCGACAATATCATCTCAGTTGAGCGGGTAAATCTGGAAAAAGGAAAAGAGCTATTAGCAACGGTTAAGACGATGATTTTTGAAACTTGCAACAGATACGATAGCCCAGGTCCGACAAAGACTAGTGCTAATGGTATAGTGCTTAAGTAAATACTTACGTTGTGAACAAGGTGGCAGAAGTCCAAGTCCAATGTCGACTTAATATTGACATGGACATGCCATCGCACCTGGCACCGCTTCTGCATCCGCAATGTGCTGGTACTGACAAGAAAACATAACAGAAAACAAAAACATATCAACTCGTTTGGTCTAACGTTCATTACGGCTATTCACAATCAACCATGGGCTTCTTCTCGTCGCGCAGGACAGTAGACGAGTCCCAGTCGTACACCCATAACGACAGTTCCGTGTCCATGTCAATGGTTCAGGTCATCCGTTCCCGATTTGTGCGTATTTCTATCCGTTCTCTTGACCGTGATGGGGGCTGTGAACTCTGCAGTATGGAAAGTACAAAGGCAAGGCGCGCGAGACGCACCCTCCTTCAATGACTAGGCACAGTGACCACAATCTCCACCGTCTCAGCGCTGGGCGCTCCCCTCTCGGTACCGAGCAGTTCTTACCACCACAACAAGATACTCCACGTACACATACAGACGTGATCACGTACGTCTTTCATCGACTGTCAATTACACCGCTCGCTCATGTTCTCCTGCTTACAGGACCACCCTTGCACAACGTCTCGATGAACTTGCTGCCGCAAATTCTCAGGGCTTGCTCGAGTGAGTTCGTTTTGGCTCTTGAGACTGAGGACGTGACTTGTGTGTTATGGTAGCGATCCATATGGGTTGGCGCAATGTTTCCTCACTAAAATTCGTCTCCCATGTTCACGTCAAACCTCCACCATGCTAATTCCGCTCACAGTAACGATGAATACCGTCTTCTGCGCCAAAACATCTTCGAACGGCTTGCTTCAGGTAGTTCAGTCCCACAGGAAGCTCCCCTCGTCCCCATTGTTTCACACCCACCGAACGGTGAGCCTTACGCTGTGTAAAGAGACTAATTGCCAACTACGTTCTCTACGATTTACAGCCTACAACCCGGCTTCCGCCAAAAGTCGTTCACCATCTGTCCGCTCTAGATCCTCGATCTCCTCTGCCATGAGCACTCTCTTTAAACGCTCTTCCCGAATCTCAGCTCATACAACTCTCACCGCAACAACAGACGATGCGTCCATCTTCTCCAGTGGCGCATCCCGACGGCCAATTCCGCTACACATGCGAAGCGATGTTTCTCTGACATCGGAGAACCTGTTGCATAGGAGTGATGTGCAGTATTTAAGTGCGAATATGAGTACCAGCAGTGTCAATGTTGGTGGAAACGGGGAGAGAAGCAGCCCATACCGGTCCCTCCGCCGCCTTCAAACGGGACCAGTTACCCCTCCCCCGTCCTCCTTCCGTCTCAATAGCACAACCGGCTCGCCCTCCACACCCGTTCCCTCAACATCAACAACCCCACGCACATCCTCGCATTCTCCATTGCACTTGCAAACACCATCTCTCTCAGCATCTACGAATGCCGTCGATCCCGATAATCTATCCTCATCAGAGCTGAAGCGCCAGATTGCGACGCTTGAAGCTGAGGGCAGACGGTTACTTGATGCGTTCAATGGGCTTGAGCTCACCGCGCTGACTCGACGTCATCCACCGCGAACGCCTTCTGTGCGCCGAGTCCGGGTTGGAACAGGAGGGAGCGATTATGGTAGTAGAGGTGGGGGAAGTGAATATGGTGGTAGAGGTGGGGGCAGTGAATGTGAAGGCAGTGGATACCTCAGCACCGGGAGAGGCACACCCTGCGAGGCTGATACTCAATCCGTGTGCTCTGTGTCAGCAGCCTCCAGCGTTAGCCAACCGCGCTCCCAGCCGCAGTCATACCGAAATCCCTCGTTGCGTGCTCCGCCATCAACATTATCTGCGTCCGCAAGGAAGCGTAGTATGTCATCGATCTCGTCTCGCGCACGCGTCCCCACAAACGGTTCGATGCACGCTTCGCACTCCTCGCCGGGACTCACCCCCAGCAAGCTGCGGGAACTAGGCAGTGTCTCCTCTGTCAACCTTGCACGAGACTCTTCTATTCATCTCCCATCGACTATGCACAACTCGCCAGTGCGTGAAGTACCTGACGATGACGCCTCCATCTCGGCGCTCGAGAACGAGCTGAGTGATATTCGACGCCGGCGAGGAGAGGTGACTGCACGATATCAAACGCGGCTGGAGTATCTACGGGCGCAACTGCGGGGGGCAGAACTGAGGGAGAAGTTGATGAGGAAGTAAGAATAGGGGTCTATCGGGTTGGCGCGGCTCAGTCATTTGTAATTGGGATATCATTATATACCTTCGTTCGACACTACCGTTCTGTGGATCATACTGTCAGTTTTTTTGGTTGTCATCCTCGCATTCAGAAATCCGAATGTTCAGGTAGAATTTTCCACAAGCTTCGGTCCGACTCGGTGTCTTATTGGCCACTCATCCGAGTCGTGCTCGTCGTCCTTCCCGGAAGGCCCATCTGTAGGTGGAAGGTGGATGGGTTTAGGTTCAGGTTGAAGTTCAGTAATAAGCTTCGTTTTAGGTTGAAGCTATTGTTAAGTAGGGGCCTAGAACCGAGTTACTTATTGCTTTTCACTTTAGCGCCTACAATGAAACCCCTCTAAAGGGGGTCTCGATTGATTCTACTGCAAAGATCTCGCATTGACTGCTTTCAACGCTTAAGACGATGTTCTCATTGCTCCGTACGACGCTCCTACCACGTTTGCCAACTAGCGTCCGTTTCCGCTCACAACTCGCACCTCGTCAAGTCCAACGTGTCAAACGACACAAAGGTCGCGTTCCGATACCTATAGGCGGGTCAACCAAAGGCACCACACTTGCTTATGGTGAATGGGGAATCCGCATCAAGGGCATGGGCGTCCGGTTCAGCGCGAAACAGCTTACTACGGCCGAGGAAGTCATAAAGCGCAAAATAAAGGTCGTCAAAGGCGCAAAAGTCTATCTTAGAGTTTTTCCTGATATTCCAGTTTGCATCAAGGTCTGCCATACATGTGTTTGTTCTCTGCATGGACTTTTGACACGTCTTCAAGGGAAACGAAACTCGTATGGGAAAGGGAAAAGGGACGTTCGAGTTTTGGGCTACCCGGTGTGTTTTCCTTTGTGCTTGTGCTTCATGAGGCTCATTTGCGCAGCGTTCCCACCGGTCGCGTCATATTTGAGATTGGAGGGACCCCAATTAGAGAAGAGTTGGCACGCGAAGGCAGGAATTCCTGCCATCTCTATGCTATTCAAACTCATCCATTCACAGCTTTACGCCAAGCAGCAGACAAGCTCCCAACGATAATGGAATTCATCACGCGTTCGACGCCCCCTAGACTAGGAAATTTAGTCCTACAACCAGAACCCTCCTACCGACCAACTTTCATATCCTACACAGACGGAACTAGTTAAGACCTAGTAGCGCTGTTTCGTTCACTTTGCAATGCATTCACATTTGAATTACAAGGTTTTGTACAGAGTCATCAAATTCCTGGCCTTGTGAGGCCCACATCACAAACGTTTAAAGCAGAGGTGATAGCATCAGAGGTAAGCAGCATGTGTATACATTGAACGTCCGCCATAGTTTGACGGACTTTGTTTGCAAAGAACAACAACGAGAATAGTTATAAATGAAAGCACAGATCACTGCGATATGCTCATCAAACTTGCAACAAACGTCAAAATCTGCAGCGACGATGAGCACGATGACGAAGACCAGCCAAAGAGAGACGCACAAGCCGTGGACGAACGTCCACTATGTCCTCAGGCACCAAGAAAATCAGCGCGTTCATCTTTCTCGCGATAGAAATAGCCAATTTCGCTTGAAAGGAAGAGAAACAAAAATCAGTATCCGAGAAACCCCAACGCTCACAAAAGACCTACCATTCTGCCGCCGATCCTCATAAGCTCCACTCTCGCTGACATTAATCACAAGAGCGGGGTCCACGATCCCTGGTCTCATCGCGTCCAGAAGATCGAGGAAGAATAACCCAGTGGTGATAGCTGGATCTTTGAACGATCGGATGGGTCGAACGCCGGTTTTGCCTTTTTGTGCAGTTGCGTTTGCCCATTTGAGCATGTCTGTGTCGCTGATGGGTTTGCCGGTCTTGGAGAGCGCCATCAGGGTCTTTGTGATGTTCAACCTGCAATGATCGAATTGAGACGTGTAGGTAGTGTGAAAGACTCGATGTACCTCATTAGTTGCCAGACAAGACCAAGAACGAGGGTCTTTGAACCATCGACGATATCAGCCCCCTGGATACCAACGAGGTGCATCCCATTCTGCTTCCCAAGCTCCACCGCGTAGTTTGTGTTCTCCACTTGCTTGAAGCGGGAGAGCGTGCTTTGGTTGGGAGTGACGCCAATATCTTCCTGCTCTTCTTCATCGAGCATTGTTGGGGGTGCAGCTTGTGCACCGCCTTTGGGCTTGGAAACACGGCGCCATACTACAGAGCCAGGCGAAATCCTGTCGAATGCTTGGAGGATGATGAGTCCATCGCGTAAGTTCTCGAACAAGTTGAATACTGCTGGCTCGACGCCGAGCGAGTTGAGCCATAGCGTGAATGCGCGTGCTTCACGCTCGCCCTCTGCGTCAAAATCCTCGACAGCGCCGTAATCTTTGGCTTCTTGTTCGTCGAGGGGCTCGAGGCCGGGCCAGGTATTGAAGAGGTTTGCGACGAAGGCGAGGTTGAGACGGGGGTTACCGGAGACGAGGGATGAAGGTGTTAGGTACTTGCGACAACCGATGACTTCGGCGTTTTGGAGGACTTGTTCTGCGCGTTGTCTCACGTCTTTAGTTTGGAGAGGTGCCAGGGAACATTGGTCTGGTTTGAGCTGGTTTAAGAGGACGGTGTAGTTCTCGCCATCTGAGACGTCACGGCTGAAGTTGTTAACTCTAGATCATGCATGAGAAGGGATCGATAAGTATGGATGATGAACGTACCTCCGTTTCCACCCTGCGGCTTTCAAGTGGTAGTTAAACCAACGGAGTAGAATTTGATCTGGCGTCAACCGTAGAAGATCATCGATAGTTTCGCCATCCTCGCACAGCCGATATAATTCAGGGTGAATCTTGATATCGACTTGTGCGAGCAAACCACGTCGGATAATCTGCCAAATAAGCCCAAGAATCAGATGCTCCCTCCCCTCTGCGATATCAGAAGAGCCAATATTGACGACAGAGCATCCAATACCCTTGGCAGATGCGATCACAATGTTGTTGTTCTCCGTCATCTGGAAAGCATTCAACTGTTTACGCGCGCTTGGCTTGTTCAGCACACGTGTATCGATGGTATCGGGGACGGAATCATTGATCAGTTTACAGAGGATGAGACCATCTTTGCATTCGTCGAAGAGCTGCATAGTTGATGTAGGGATTGGGAAAAGGTTCCCGATGTCGGGGTCGTTCTCGATCACCTGTCATGAGTGAATAAGATAAAATACGACAGTTATGAGAGGAACTCACCGTGTTGATGTGATTCGTGAATTCCGTCCGCTCATCTTCGTTGATCGTATGACTGACATTAGCGTTTGAGCCTTGGACGGTAACCTTTCCTGCTCGTGTTGGAAGGACGGAAGCCTTGGTTTGTGTGCGCAGCTTGACATTGAGCTGGCGAAGGATAGCTGATGAGTGAAGTGCGAGATGACATCATGGATGGTGTACGTACCTCTACCCAGTCTTCGAGCTCGACTTTGCCACTAGCATCGACGGAGACATGTTTAAGCGTCTCTCGAGCCTTGTCATACGATTCTCCGGTATTCTGAAGTGCATGAAGAACAGCGCTTTTGTCTATACGACCTGGCGTGTTAGTGCTGATCGCACTGCGGACGAGATTTATTACTCAAGTAAATTCGAAAGGAATCTCACGTACTTGAAACGATTTACGAGATCAAACATTTCATCCTTGGAGACTTCTGGATATTTCTTTTGAAGTCGGAAGGCCTCCATTGGAGATGACGATGAGGATAGTGGCGGTAATTGGACAGAGTAGGTTGTGGAACGCGGTGCTGGGGGTCGCCACTTGGCTGCTGGCGATTGACTGCGCATTACCGTGACCATCACCATCTTCAACTTGCAGGTTGTTTCAAACGAACTTCGCTGTCTTTTCTGCTTATAACCCTTCAAGTTACACGCAGCACGCAGCCCGCAGTTCCGATCGATGTCTAATTACACGGAACTAGTATGATTAGAAGGTACGATGCAACATTTGAGGCACTGTTTTGACTGCGCATGACAAAACTTCAAGCAAACATTGCCCCTGGCCTCGTATCAATGGGTAATGGGCACTGAGTACTGAGTGCTATTCGATTCGCTCGGCCTCGATAAAGAATACACTGCTACAAACCGGGGTATTCGGACTCAGAAGATATAGTCCATCAGGAAATCTACATGCTTTGTATCTATGCTGCACTGAATTTGACTGAGTAAAAGAAGTCAAGCATTGGTCCTGGTGGAGACTAATAGCGTGGAGTCACACTTGCGAAGTGAACGGAAGTGTGAGGAGAAGGTGAAGGTTTGCGAAGCAAAGGAAGAGGGAAACAGGAAAAGCAGGAAGATTGGCCGCCAGTCTTATTGGGTGACTATCCGTAGGCCAAATAATGTAGAACGAGTCCACACCCATTGTGCCTTCGGCACAGGAAGAAAAAGGAGCGCTAACGCGCTCCTTTTTAGCTTCCTGCGCCAAGGCTTCATCCTAATAATCACTGTGCCTTCGGCACAGGAGGCCAAAGGAGTGCTTCGCACTCCTTTGTTGAATATTCTAACCCTCACTCTGTCCGATATACATAGATTACATAATCACGCTCATTTTCACCTTTTCGTACCTAGGATGACTCTTCCTCAGTTGCTTCTACAAGCCACTGAGGTCAGTACTACTTACCTACATTACCTACACTTTACTAACAGTCTCCGTAGCTCGTGTACTTGCTACAGGTATATATTCAATCTAAGTTGCTTCTACAAGCCACTGAGCTCGTGTACTTGCTACAGGTTATGAGCCCTGTGCTCGTCAACTAACAACATAACCTAATACACGAAAAATTACAGCCTGCCATGTCCAGCTCTAACAGTAAACTCGGAGATGACTTTCTTCGCGTCCCAAAACTAGCCGCGGACGGAGAAAACTGGATGACCTATAAGGATAGGTTGTCGTGGTCCGTTGATGCTCGTGGGTTCCTCGGTCACCTAGATGGGACTGAGAAGAAACCCATAGACCCCTCGACATTATCAGGAAGAGGAGCATCGTGGGCACCAACCACGTCAGACGAGATAAGGGAGCTCTCAGCATACAGGACTGCCATGAAGGAATGGCGCATAGGCGAGGCAATAACGAAGCAGCAGATAGCTGGCACGATCCCTGACTCTCTGTTTATACAAGTTAAGAACTTGGCAACAGCAGGAGAGATTTTCACGTACCTATCCAATCTCTTCGAAAAACGTTCTCGAGTAGTCTCCGTCGAGCTGCTGCGAAAGCTACAAGACCAAAAGTGCCCTGAAAAGGGCAACATGTGAGAACATTTCGACAAGCTGCGAATGATTCGTGAGCAACTGTCCTCACTCGGCTATGCCCCGACAGATGAGAGCTTTGCAGCTATAATAATGAGCTCATTGCCAGCATCCTATGATCCTCATCTATCAGCACTTACAGCATCTGCGAAAGTCTCGAGCGTTCTGCTCACCGCGGACATCTTGATGTCCACCATTGTAGACGAATACGACCGTCGTGCTTCGAAGATGAAGAAGAACGGCTCTTCAAACGATGACGCGGCCTATAACGCCAATGCTGGCAAGCGAACCCGACGGATCAAGGGCAACTGCCATGGCTGTGGCAAGTACGGCCACATGCAACGAGACTGTCGTGTGGAGGCAAGGGAGGCGAGAGATCGGACGGCAGAGTAAAGGACAAGAAGTCCGAAACTGCAGCAAGCGCCAAGGACAAGGACAATGACGAGGAGCCTGAAGGTGTCTGGTTAATGGATGACACAGATGAGACGGGAGAAGAACAAACGTCGCTCACGTACGCGACACTAGCCAGCTCTAACTCTCCACATGAACCTCAGATTGAGTTGTTCGACTCCGGTGCATCGAGGTACATGTCGTCATACCGAGACCTGTTCCAAGACTTCGTTAACATCCCACCAAAGCCCATCACAACAGCAGACAAACACACCTTCAAGGCCACTGGAAAAGGGAACATTCTTATCACCCTACCGAACGGCGAGTCGAACTCTCGAATCCTCCTCAAAGATGTCCTCTATGCACCCAAGATGGGTGTAACACTTGTCTCCATAAGCCGTCTCACAGCAGCCGGATACGCGGCACTATTTCGCGCAGACACGTGCAAGATCTTCAGTGAGAAGAAGAGATTGCTGGGGGAGATCCCAGTGAACAAGGGCCTGTACTGCATCAAGGGTCCTAAGAAACCATTCGCCGGAGTTGCAAAAGCAGATGAACAACTCACTATGCGAGAGGTTCACGCCAGGCTCGGGCACATTGCCCCAGAGAGCATCAAGCAGATGATCAAGAACGGCGTCATCACTGGAATCACGTTAGACCCCTCCGATGCCATGATGGACAATTGCGACTCTTGCGAGTATGCCAAGGCCACCCGTAAACCAATTGGGAAAATCCGAGACCCTCCGAGACGAGAGAAATTCGGCGACGAAGTCCATAGTGACCTCTGGGGCCCATCTCCCATACAAACTCCTGGACATAAAGAATACTTTGTGTCATTCACTGATGACTTCACGCGATTTTCTCACCTGTACCTGCTGCGCACGAAGGATGAAGCCTTCAGCGCATATAAGTTCTTCGAGGCCTGGGCAAACACGCAGTTCGATGCGAAGATCAAAAGATTTCGCTCTGACCGCGGAGGAGAGTTTACTGGGGATGAGTTCACTCGTTATCTCAACAGCAAAGGTACAGAGCGCAAACTCACTGTACACGACACTCCAGAGCATAACTGGAGTCGCAGAGCGACTCAATCGAACCGTCTCCGAACGAACACGCGCATTGCTGCATGCCAGCGAACTGCCGAAATTCCTATGGGGGGAAGCCATTATGCACGTCACCTGGCTGAAGAACCGGACGGCAACTCGTGCCCTGGACAATAAGACGCCCTATGAGATGCTATACCGCAAGGCACCCAATCTGAAATACTTACCGGTTTGGGGATGCCACGTCAAAGTCCACTCGACGAACGGCTCAAAGCTCGATATGCGAGCAATTGACAGGCAGATGGGTGGGGTTCGACCGAGATAGCACCGGCCATCGAGTGTATCTTCCTGATACTCGACGGATAGCTATAGAACGGAGTGTCAGATTCGACGTGGCAGAGGTGAGAATGCCAGTTGGGGAACCCACTGAACCAGCAAGCCGCACGGTACGAAGCCATGATGTCAGTTCAGCTCCCAAAGAACCAGTCAGCCGCACGGTACGAAGCCATGATGTAGGCACATCACCTACCAACATAACAGCACCCCATCCCATCAATCTTCCTCCTCAAGACCACCTAGGGCCGCAGTTTGAGGCAGCCGCACCCCCACGTCGCTCTGGAAGGGTGAGAATCGAGTCAGCATACATCAAGAGTCTTCGCGACGGCACCGGCACTACAGATGGCCACAGTGCAGACTTACCTCGTGGAATGCAGCCTGTGGAGGAGTCCAGTAACCTAGCTGTTGAGCTAGGAATGGTGGGGGAGTATGGTGAGATGGACGAAGATGATGAAGAGGTCTTTGCGATGGTAGCTGGAGTGGCGGCTGTAGAAGGGACAGATCCCACGTCGGTCAAAGAAGCGAGTGCACGGACCTGACTGGCCCAAATGGGAAGGCGCGATCAACAAGGAATTGAACTCGCTGGAAGAAGCACGTACCTGGTCCAGTAGTAGAACAACCGGACAATGTGAATGTCGTCGGCTGCAAATGGGTCTTTCGACTCAAAAGGAACGCTGACGGAGAAATTGAAAAGTATAAGGCAAGATTAGTAGCAAAGGGGTACTCACAAGTATATGGCCTCGACTACTACGACACCTACGCACCAGTAGCGCGTCTTGCATCTCTCCGAACGATCCTCGCAATTTCAGCACGAAACGATTGGGACATCGATGTTTTCGATTTCCACAGCGCGTTCCTAAACGGGAAGTTAGATGACGATGAGGTAATCTACATGGAGTTACCACCTGGCTTTCACGTCGATAAGAAATTCAAACGTCCCGTTGCCCGTCTTCACGTTGCACTTTACGGATCCAAGCAAGGCGCCCTGAAATGGTACCAAGAGTTATGCCGCCTTCTCTTCAGCTTGGGGATGAAGAGAACAGAATCAGACTGGGGAGTATTTTACAAGCACTTAGGCGCGGACATTCTCATTCTCGCAGCCCATGTTGATGATTGCACTGTCACCGGAAGCAACAGCACGCAGGTATTGAGTTTCAAGCGTGACGTTGCAGCTCGTTACAAACTCACGGACCTCGGACCTATTGCATCCCTGCTCGGAATGAAGGTCACTCGCGACCGTATCGCACGCACCATTTCCTTCTCTCACGAAACGTATATCGACTCTATCCTTGCCAAGTACAACTTTACGGACCTGAAACCCTGCTCCATCCCCATGGACCCAAACTCTCCACTCTCGCAATCCCAAAACCCAAAGACTCCCACCGAATCCGCGCTAATGAAGAACATCCCATATCGCGAAGCCTGTCGGTTCGTTAATGCACCTCGCTGTAGGCACAAGGCCGGACATTCGCGTTTGCAGTCTCCACTGTTGCGCAATACTGTGCGAATCCCAGCATGACACACTGGGAGGCAGTCAAGAAAATTTTCCGGTACTTGGTCGGCACCAGGAAACTAGCGCTGACATTTGGCACCAGCAAACAAGGACTCGAGGGCTTCGCAGACGCAGATGGCGCCTCACAAGAGCATCGCCATGCCATCTCTGGGTACGCATTTTTACTGGACGGAGGAGCCATCTCTTGGAGCTCGAAGAAGCAGGAGCTAGTTACCCTCTCTACAACGGAAGCCGAGTATGTCGCAGCCACACACGCCGCGAAAGAAGCTATTTGGCTTCGCCGTTTTCTCTCCGAAATCTTTCGCCCGCTCGTTCAACCAACCACTCTCTATTGCGACAATCAATCCGCTATCGCACTCGCTAACTCCGGCGCATTTCACGCGCGCACCAAGCACATAGACATTCGTTATCATTTTATTCGTTTCTCTATTGATAAAGGCTCTATCTTACTAGAATATTGTCCTACAGACAATATGATTGCAGATACTCTCACCAAACCCCTTCCTAGCCTCAAAGTCAAACATTTCGCTACTGCTCTCGGACTTCGCTTGGTTTGAAGGGAAGTGTTGAATATTCTAACCCTCACTCTGTCCGATATACGTAGATTACATAATCACGCTCATTTTCACCTTTTCGTACCTAGGATGACTCTTCCTCAGTTGCTTCTACAAGCCACTGAGGTCAGTACTACTTACCTACATTACCTACACTTTACTAACAGTCTCCGTAGCTCGTGTACTTGCTACAGGTATATATTCAATCTAGTTGCTTCTACAAGCCACTGAGCTCGTGTACTTGCTACATCCTTTGGGGTGCCTGCGGCACCTTACAATACTTAATCTGTTATCCCATAAGGGAATCTATTTATTTCACCATTTTCCCTGACCCCCCTGTCCTCCTGTTTTCACATTTTCCTGCTTCCCATTCTCCCAATTTTCTATTTTCCCGTTCCCCAGTTTTTCAGTCTCCCAAATTTTCCCATTGTCATTTCTCCTTTTGCAATTTTTTTAGTTCACATCCTTCTGTCTTTCTATATCTGTTGTCCCCCTGTTCAAACACGCAAAAGTGTTCTTTTGTCGTTCTCCCATTTTCCTGACATTCTCACATTCTCTGTGTTGTGTCAATTATTTATTTTTTTGTCATTACAATGTTGTTACCATGTTCTCACATTCCCCAGTTTTTGAGTCTCCCACATTTTCCCATTGTCTTTTCTCCTTTTGCAATTTTTATTTATTTCACAATTGCCTCCTGTCTTTCCATATCTGTTGTCCCCCTGTTCAAACACACAAAAGCAAAAATACTGTGTTTGATTTGAATTTTCTTTCCATTATTTACTGTACATAAATTATAATACTTGCTGCAAAAGACAGTAGTAACGGGCGAGGGTTTGGGCGATTCAGTCGGCGCTCGAAAACACGTGACAAAACCACGCGATATTTCCAAAGTAAGGATTAAGCGAGCTTAGCGAAATAAGTGTTTGCAAGCGAAAACCATGTGCTCCGCACATGGCTCTACGCGCAAACCATGCGAGCTAGCGAGACCTTTTCCCACCCATCGCAACTTACTTTTTAGATAGAATTTAGATAGAATATGACGGACTTTGAAACATATCTGCAAAAGATAATCCCTACAGAATCCCAAACCGTAATGCACTTTGAATAAAATAATCAGGGTTTTGTCGGCACTCCAATGGATGATCTGCTACTACAGTATACTCTGACGAACGACACCGAGAAGACGGCCTTTCTTGATGACGAAGAAGATGCGAAGATGTTAGCAGCTACCCTGGTCGCGGGAGTTGAGCTTGCCCGACTCGATCATATCGAGACTCGGAACCCTGGACGACTCTACTACCTCTGTCGTGCCCAACTCCTTCCTGATCCACATTGTAATACACCGTGGCAAGTGTTGTACCAGAGTCAAAACGATTGCGCTTTCATTACAACCATGGGCATTGATGTTCAAACATTTGGACTTATCCTTACATCCGGTTTTGCCAGTCAGTGGTACGAGAAGCCTATTGCACGTATTGATGTCAATTCGCGTGGCATTCTGCCCTGAATCGGCGTTCACTCAATGCCACTGGAGCCCTTGGGCTCATACTCCACTATCTCAACTCTACCATGCACGAGACCAGCCTCCAACAGATTTTTGCGCTGATTCCAGCCACCGTTTCTTGCTACCTCACTTCTGGACTGCCCATGCTGCTAGAGACTCTCCGTTCTATGGCTACGGGGACCTGAGTTTGAGCATTGTAGTGCCCTTGTGGTCGCACGTCACCCGCGATTGCAAGGTGCTTTTGGAAGCATCGACGGGCTCAAACTCCCCGTCCAGACTTCCGAGGATGTTGACATCGAGAATGTGTTGTAGTTGTACCTGGTTGTCCCGCGACTCGTGCTTTTATATGTCTCCAAAATCCTGACCGGCAGGTGTATGAGCGTGCCTGGAAGTTGGTAGATAGTCAGGATGAGCCTGCAGTGGTTGCAGTAATACATTAGTAAATATGCCAAATCAAAGCATTTAACGAAACAAAAATTTACCGGAGCTCGAGGGATGGACGGTGTTCATTAGTAGTTGACTTGGATTGGGAGAGTAAAGACAGCATTGCGCTACTTGTAACCTGCGCGCTCGCAGTCATGTATCTCCTGCTGTTAATCTTAAAATTTTTAGTAAAACTTCACAAAGGGAGCTTGAGATTTGGGCCGTACTAGTGGTTCCTGTATTTTGCAAGATGATGGAACGAGGCAACGACTATCGTTATGGAGGAGATGTGCGTGACGGGGACCTCAAATGTAGATGACTAATTGATGAGTAAGCGGATAGCAAGGGCGTTAGTGGCCCAAAATGGAATAATCCGTCAGTTATAATCTGTAGGGGGGGGGGGGGCCCGGGCCCCCCCCCCCCTACAGATTTAGAGTTTGTAAGAGGGTGAAGAAAATAATGCGTGGGAAAGTCGTCCTAAATGAACAGCGGCATCATGGCAGGATTTCCTTAAATGGTATTTTATATTCTATTATATTCTATTCTACATTATTCAGGCCTACGGATAGTCACTCATTTATTATAAGCGATAGGGCCAGCTAAAGTGGCAAAACCCGCTACCTTATTGGGAAGCCAGTGTTGCAGCAATACTTACTAATTACTAACTTACTAATTAGAGTCCATTTGGGAGGTCAGATTTAGGCCAACTTAGCTAACTTTTTCTAACTTCAAACCACATTAAGTAAGCTTGCCGAACTGCCGGTCGATGTGACCAACGGTGGATGAGGGTGCCCTCATCGCATACATCACCACCCATCGAGCCAAGGGTGGTGATGGGATGAACTTCAACATGATATCCATGGTGATATCAAACCACAGAATGTTGTGGTGGGCCTTGGTGATTTGAAGCACACCACCTTCCTCATCAATTTTGGCACCATGAAAGAATTCTGGAACACATCGACCAGAGTCCATATACCATTTCGCCAAGGTCAATGTCTTACCGGCACTCCTGCATTCCACAGGTTCCTGTCATATTAATGCATTAATCCTTTTAATTGTAACACTAATTTGATGCATCATTGCTACAATACTGAGCCCACCAAGTACTAGTGCATCACTGATGCATTGCCCACCGCATTTTTAGCCACCTACTGTGGGAATTTCCCCAAAACACTTAAAAATAGATTGCACCTCATATCAGGGCCTTCCCACATTATTCCCACACCCCATATTTTCGCATTTTTGTCCACCTACTGTGGGAATTACCCCACAACACCAAAAACATCGCCCATTTTGGGAATCTCCACAATATCAATTATTGCCACACTCTCCCCACCTCACTGCAGCTTCACCACTACACCACAATAGGCCCCCCCCTTGTATCTAAGTAGTAGTTTAGCATATGCATGTGTCATATAATATAATAAACCACTTTTTTTGTTTATTTAAATGACAGCTCCCCCTCCAGGGCCCTTTCAAAATAGCCTAGGGTACAAAACACTTTCGCACTTTTGCCCCTTTGATAGGGAAGTGATCTAGGGTATTCAGGACATATTTAGGAGCGTATATGAAGAGATTCCCCCACTTGTTTGACATCAAACTCCTAAATATGTCCTGAATACCCTAGATCACTTCCCTATCAAAGGGGCAAAAGTGTGAAAGTGTTTTGTACCCTAGGCTATTTTGAAAGGGCCCTGGAGGGGGAGCTGTCATTTAAATAAACAAAAAAAGTGGTTTATTATATTATATGACACATGCATATGCTAAACTACTACTTAGATACAAGGGGGGGGCCTATTGTGGTGTAGTGGTGAAGCTGCAGTGAGGTGGGGAGAGTGTGGCAATAATTGATATTGTGGAGATTCCCAAAATGGGCGATGTTTTTGGTGTTGTGGGGTAATTCCCACAGTAGGTGGACAAAAATGCGAAAATATGGGGTGTGGGAATAATGTGGGAAGGCCCTGATATGAGGTGCAATCTATTTTTAAGTGTTTTGGGGAAATTCCCACAGTAGGTGGCTAAAAATGCGGTGGGCAATGCATCAGTGATGCACTAGTACTTGGTGGGCTCAGTATTGTAGCAATGATGCATCAAATTAGTGTTACAATTAAAAGGATTAATGCATTAATATGACAGGAACCTGTGGAATGCAGGAGTGCCGGTAAGACATTGACCTTGGCGAAATGGTATATGGACTCTGGTCGATGTGTTCCAGAATTCTTTCATGGTGCCAAAATTGATGAGGAAGGTGGTGTGCTTCAAATCACCAAGGCCCACATTAAAAGGATTTAATGCATCAATATGACAGGGTCGCCTGTGCATTCACATCAATCAACGATCATTTGGGAGTTGAACTGGGTCGTCATGATGATCTTGAGTCACTCACATACATGTTAATATACTGTTTGCAGGGCTCTCTTCCATGGTTAACCAGTGACCAAGAGAAGCTTTCCAGCTCTTCCATACTCGAGCGCAAAGTAAACACTACCATTGAAGTTTTGTGTCAAGGAATTCCTGTCCAGTTTGCAACAATTCTCATTTACATGCATGCTCTTGCATTCTCAGAGGACCCTGACTACCACATATTCTTGAGTAAGTTGGCGGAGCTATTCCCCAATTGACTAGTTCAGCCCAGGCTGCACAAATAACCTTGCCAATGGCTTTGAGTATATCAGCAGTAACAGGATGACCATCCTCTAGCTCCAGCCATGGTGCCTTACTGCAATTCCTTCCTCCATGCTCAGGGTTCTCAGCAAATTATCAAAATCTGTTCATGTCCAAAATTAGATCCCAGGATAAGTGTCCCTTGAAGGTTGTTGGGGCTTAGGGTAGTATTGAGACTGAAATGCAACGATTCAGTGTCAGGAAGTTGTAATACACTGATAAGTTCTGTAAAAGACACCCTGTAAATGAACACCATGACAAGTTAGTAGTAAGTATGATAAGCAGAAAAATCAACCCACTTGATGGTGTCCCATTTGATAGTAGTTTTGTTCAAGTCATTTTGTGTTTCTAAGTTGATCATGAAGGGCATTCAGCTGCTGGGCAGAAAAATAGCAATGTTGGTGTGCTGCCTTGGTGCATATATGTGCCTTACAACATTATTATGTAGATTACAAAGACATTAGATCGAGATAGTCCACCTGACAGTGTAGAGCAAATAGTTTGAAAAAAGTGTGAATTGTTGAGCAAATCTGTGACAATTTTGGGAAGGGAAGCCAACAAGGGGGCATGGATTCTTGATGCAGAAGATTCTGCTAATTCATCTGTGTGCATAGTCGGCATCAAGAAATGATCCTGAGGGTATCTAATACCAGCAGAAGAGCTGGCAGACATGGTGGCAGTAGCAGAAAGACATTCAGTTTTGGACAAAGTGGTTGATATCAGCGAAACAAAATAGGGACTTTACTGAAAAATCATAATAATTATTATATTCGACACATTTCCTCTTCAAACCATTACCATGAGTCTCCCATTACTTCATTTTCTGCAAATACCTGAAGACATTGATTTCAACAATGTTTTTCTCAGTGATTGGAGTGCAGCATCAGGAAAAACTATTCTGCTATATAGCTCTATATAGCTCTATATAGTCACAATAGTACCCAAAGCCACCATAGGATCTATAGACAAGTGCCTATTATAGAGTGCAATATAGCTCTCTAAAGCTGCTATAGCTGGACAAAATATACCAAAACCCCCATAGTTGACATAGCCTCCCTCCATACCTTCTAGAGGTGCTAAGCTTAGAATAGTTGGAATAGATACAACAGTTCCCTTAATATTTGCTTATCCATATAGCGTCAAAAGTTATAATAGATCATTGCAATACACTATTTTGAAAACATATATAAGAAAAGAGAGTCATGCGCTAGCTTCATTGTCGCCTCTCCCTTCATTGCCGCCACTCCCTTCCATCCTGGACAAAGCTGATTTTTCTATGTCTGCATAGGTCTCCTGGATGTCACTATCCTCATCATTCATCTAAAGAGATAACAACTCATGGCCAGATTCTTTACTGTTGGTGTACATTAGAAGCTTGATATTAATGTAGAAAGAAGGCGTATACCAAATACTTTCATATAGATCCTTCTTGAATTGTTTTATCCAGTTAGGACAGTCCTTTTGCATATGCTCCAGCTTGTTCAAGTAAAATTGATATCTGGATGTGTATGAAATGGCGTTATGATCACAAAACCAGCAAAGAGCTACTCACCTTGTCCTGAATTGCATCTCACTGAACTTGACTTGAGACCTAGTTCCATTATGCCAGGAGTTGAGGGCACACTCAACCTACATTAGTTAGATTACTGAGATTGTATGAAGAAATTAAATCTCACCGCTGTGGCTATAAGAGCCAGAGTGGTATTGGGGATGTGTTTGAAGGCATCAGCAAAGCGTATTCCCTCACCCTTGACACTGAACCACTGGGAAATAAAGAGATCCTTGAAAATAGGATTGCTGAAAGGCGCCATCTTGTCGAATGTTTTGGCCTGTCATTAAAAATATTCAGCGTAGTTCCAACATAAGAAAATGAAGTTACCGCAATGTTCAAGCCTCCATACATGAAAGCACACATTTTGATCATCCACTGAACAGTCTCAGCAACTTGTTGAGGAGCCATGCTATCTGGAATGCCATATGATCCAGGAACCTTCTGGCGCACCTTGAAGACTAGCTCCCCTCTAATCTGAGCACAAGCACTCCAAATCTATTAACATGGGTTATGAGAATTGATACATACTCTTGGAGACATACATACATAAGTGATAATGCGCTCTTTGAGTTCTGTATCTGCTTGAATTTTGTCCAGGTCAGCCTTCAAAGTTTTCACATCTTCAACAGTGTCCACCAGACAGCTCCAGGATTTCTCATATTTGCTGAGGGATGAGGGGAAAGTGTTTACTGTAGCCACATGGACTCTTAGCGCCCTATGGCCCAAGGAAGCCAGAATTGTGACCTAGGTAGTATATGACATGAGAAGGGCGCTTCTGATTGTTATACACTTACCTTGCTTGAAAAACCTCCCTTGATTGGTTTGCCGTTCCTACCTCCAAGCTCTGACCCTGCAGGTGTTGTGCTACGTGACTTGAGGGAGCTGCTCTTAGACTTCCTGAGAGGAGTACGATCATCTTCTTCCACCTCCATCTGAGAGTCCAAGTCAGCCCAGGCTTCTACAAGATAAGATACTTGCCTTATCCAGATCATAACCTAGGCCGTCATCTTTGTCTTGAGTGATGTCAAGCTCTACAGCAGCCAGATATAAGAAGTTTGGATCTTGATCAAGACACTATGCTACTCACCTTCATTTTCATCCTGATCAAGCCGAACCTCTTCCTGCTCCTCACCAAATTCCTGCTCTGACATGAGGCATCTCAATTCCTCTTCCTCTTCATCCAAGGGAGCACGCGCCTTCTTGACTCTGCGTCTACCATTTTGCCCAGTGTTGCTGGCTTCCTCATCATCTTCCTCACCCTCTTCATCCAGCATGGCTAGACTGCGTTTCCTTGATGCTGGGTGATAATACATCAGCGGTGCACTAATATAGTAGAATAACTCACCTTCCAGTCTCTCATCCTGTCGGGCATCTCCAGAATGACCTTTCTTCCTTGTCTTCAGCTGGCGTTGCAAGGCCTCTATCTTGGATTGAAGAGCCCCCTGATCAACATCAGTTTGACTAGAACCATCATGGTCTTCTTCATCTTCTTCCCCTTCTGGTTCTGAGGGGGTTGCCTCCCTGACCTTCTTATCTTTGGCCTTTGGTTTTGATTTTGATTTTGATTTTGATTTTGGTTTTGGTTTTGGTTTTGGTTTTGGTTTTGGTTTTGGTTTTGGTTTTGGTTTTGGTTTTGGTTTTGGTTTTGGTTTTGGTTTTGGTTTTGGTTTTGGTTTTGGTTAGGGTTTTGGCTTTGGCTTGACCGTCCTCTGTACGCCAGACTGTGAAGTGTTGGCAGTCTTAGCCTTGGGACATCTAGTGTTGGCCATGAACCTATGTTGGCAAGGATGAGGGTCAGGAAGGCGTGATGCAAGGAGAGGTGAAGAAAAAGCAAGCCAACTGCTGATGAGGACTGAAAGTGGCACGTCCAGCAACTTTATATACGCGTTGGTTATTTGAGGACGCCCATTGTGTTTAGATTGAAGGGTAAGTGATGGTGTAACATGGCGGACTGTGCTCATTATGCGTATACGAGGCAAGGAAAGCTCAAATATTTGGTAGAGGAGAGAACAAAACAAACTTTTTGATTATGCAAATATGTTTCCCATGCTCAGGCCATACAAGATCCCATTAGAAAGTGGTAAGTGTAGTATTATCACCCCAACCATTGTGATTCCTGGCCCAATGTTGAATTTCCTTGTCGGTATGAAGGACGATAGAAGCACGTTTGCCCTGATAATGAGTATTGAAATGAGTGACCTGTGTGGATTGAAAAACAATGAAATCTCCTTGCAGAAGCTCCACTACGAGCCCTGGCTCCTTCATAGCAAGGAAACCTCCCTTAAAATTACCGATCAGGAGGACCAAACAAAGGTCTAAGTCCCCACTGTCCCGATGGCCCTTTGTAGCCACATTTATGTTGAATACTAGTGAAAGAAATGGAAGGACCAGTGATCCGCTGTTGCAGGGAAGCTCTCTTGCTACCTCAATAAGGATTTCATATTCTGCAGGAAGGTTCTCTTTGAGCTGTAGTATGTATTAAGATTCATCAACTGGTGTTTGCTTCAAACAATTATGACGCTCACATGTTCTTTTATCCATTCAAAGAGATCTGCAAACACTGCTAAAACTGCCTCATAGAGCGCCTGGTTCTTCACATTTCAGACGACATGTATGGGACCAGTTGAGAGTAATTGAATCGAACATTGTCCTTTTCCAACATGTATAGCTGCACGTGTGTTGGAGCATTTAAACCCTGAGATAAGATTTGCCCCTCAAAAACCAATCTGCCTGAAACAAGGTACTCACCCTAGTAGCATGTTGATTATACCATGAAAAGTGGACCACCTGGAAATCTCCTTGCATACCCTGATTGGTGTCCTTGTCAATAAGGATATACATGTCGCCAAAGGAAAGAATAAGATCGGTCATCAGAGAGGAGCGCAAGTGATTTGGAAGTGAGCCACAGATATACGCCATCAACGATTGATCGCTGTTGCATAGCTCGAGTTGATTCCTAACCACTGTGAGCCTATAGTTATGAGGTAGAGAAAAATAGCTACTCACCCTCTCACTAATGAGTTAGGTATAAAGATATATGAATCTGTGGGCTTCACTCCACCGACATAAAAACTCTCCAGCTTAGGCACATCAGCTTCATCAGCAGTTTGAATAATGTAACATTACCTTTGACCGTAGGCTGTCAACATTGTTTACCTCCTCCGCATTTGCTACAAGCTCACATTTACTGCTCCGTCCATATCGTATCCACTGCACTTTCCTGAGGTATCGGAATTTTGCTGTTCTCCAACTGGCTTCCATCATATGATGTGTTGATGACTTCTGTGGAAATACAGGACCGAAGGATCTTGCGGAGGAACATCGGAGCTAATGAACCTGTGGTTGATCCCAGGGTGAGCGGGAACAGCTCTACCAATCCAAACGTGCTTATTGGATTCCATCAGTCATATCAAAGACATGTCAGATATATTATATACTCACTTGAAAATGAAGGAGTCGAAAGAAAGGTCCGAAATGGCAATGTTGGCAGCAGTCAATCAGAGAAGGAAGATTGTGTGAGGCCAGAATAGAGGATGGAAACAAGGGATCGACTGTTATGGGAAACGTGCCCCGGAGCATATGAATGACTGGGATTATCTTGTCGATGATGGTGCGTCCAATCACGGTATCTGCTTTGGGGTAAGTTTAGAAAACATGAGGCATTGCAGATGTCCTTACCAGGATCTGGGTGCCTCAAGGCATTTCCAAGATGGCAGGCAAGGTCCCCTGGCATGGAAGCCAGTGATGTCCTGAGGCCTAGACCTGCCACCAAGACAAGAAAATAAACAGTACCACTGCCCGCCAGGGCCGCAAACTTAGTCCCAGTTGTATGCCAATGCTGGAAGGTGCAGTAACTGGGCTTGGTTTGAAGGGGGGCGATTGCTGCATCGTATAACTCTTGCAGAGTTTGAGCCCTCATAGTGCGAATGCTAAACATCATCACATTAATGGGCACACAAGAGTTAAAAAATGTGAGGACTTACTGCTGGATGTTTACCGCTATTGATGTGGGTCACCATAGTTTGAAAACTGATGGCGATGTCCTATACTCCCCAGCTCCATGCATTGCTCCAATAAGGAGCGGAGTGAAGAATCACCTTCAGAGAGGGAATGAGCACTAGAGGAAGCAATAACCAGCCCCCATTCACGTGGGTTATACGTCCGAGAGTCCAGATTTGCCGCCCCAAGCTCGGCCACTAAGCTTCCATGCTATCCCCACCTCTAATCCTAGGGTTTCTCCTTGCCCTCCAACTTGCTTGTGCACCGATGTACGCTCGGGCCCCACAGGTACATGAACCGCTTCATCTTCTTCACCTTCTTCCCCTGTGTCCCTCGACATTCATGTGTTGTTGATCCACATCTGCATCTGTACATAACTGTCAGCCATTATCAGCATCATCCAATGTGATGTCACAAACCTTCAGTTCCGCCATCAATATTCTGTGGCCCGCTTTGCAAACCAACAGGGTCCAGGACATTGATATGCAGCGATATGGACAGCGACAGTGGACAGCAAACACGCAACTTTAATAAGCTGCTGGAAGGGGCGAAGTTCTTGTGGAAGTTGGTGAGCACCATCAAATAAAGAAAGAAACAACAACTGATGTTCAGCTGACAGTATGGTCCGCGCTTCCATGGGGTGTAAAGTTGGAGGGTGCTTGGAATTGCTGGTGGGAAAGTGTGCAACTACCATCGCACATTTTTCCATGCTACTAACCCTGCGCACCCCACATCAGCATGCCCAAGGGCGTTGATATGGTTCTTGCTGGTGCTTCAATTGGACCGCAGATAATG
This sequence comes from Suillus placidus, assembly GCA_016628565.1. Taxonomy (NCBI): domain Eukaryota; kingdom Fungi; phylum Basidiomycota; class Agaricomycetes; order Boletales; family Suillaceae; genus Suillus; species Suillus placidus. Next base: position 160,562 of record JABBWD010000028.1, on the reverse strand, counting down.
TGCCATTGGAATGGCCAAGGACTAGGAATGGGCCCATGAGGTCCATATATTAAGCGATTGATTGGACTTTGCCTGTTCCACAAGAGGTGCCCACTTCTAGACACGCAAGTTTTCCTAAATGTCAAAGGTGAAATTCTTACTTTGATAGGCAGTTTGTTGATTGGGCTTGTCAGGGATTTCGACATGGCATAAACCAGCCAGCGTCACAAGCCACGGATATGGTGCTCAATGTGCATAACCTTTCATACTGCGTCTTTCTGTCAGTTCTGACCAGTCAACCACTTGTACATACCTAGTTGGCATCCTACTCGTCAATGCAAGGCACTGGTTTTTTTGTATCCGACCACTATGATAAATTGGTCAAGAAATCTGTAGCAGCGTGAATTATAACCAACAAAGGGACACAAGGTAAGCAATCAAGATCATGGTTGGGAAAACATGTAGACTCACTTGACATGTTTTTCAGCTTTTATCGAGAAGCTTTTCCCCGAACAATGCATGCCCAAGGGCTCCAACAACATTCCATGGAAGTAAGCACCACACTACCTTCTGGCTTTTCATAAACTGATGGCATATTAGAAACACTGAAAATCACCTGAGGGACAAAGGCATCTTCAGCCCTGATACACTGGCCTGGCGGGACTGCCCTAACCTGGATGCATTCATACATCATCTGGAGGGCCAGTTTGGAGGGTTTATTAACACTGTTGCAGAGATTTGTGGTGAAGCCTTAGGATCTGGTGCTCCACATCAGTGTTGGACGGCCAAATACAGCACGAATGTACTTGGCGGCCACCAAGCAAATCGAAAACCAGACCTTACATTGATAGATCAGAATACGAGTGCCGACTGGAGATGTGTTCCAAGTTTCGGTGAAATGAAGTCGAAGAAGAACACCACTGCCAGCTTGAATGAGCTTTGCGATCAAATCAGTGGTACGAAGTTGTTGATAGTTGTTGATGAGAAACTTAGACATAATTTTGCAGTCAAAAGCGCCATTCTCTTTGGATCCCAGGACAACAGAAACTTTGTTATCGCACTAGGTTTCGCCAAGTATAACATGATTGTCTATAGGTACATATGAGTTTGTGTTAAAGTGTGTATTAGTCCAATGAATTGAATCAATCTTTGTATAGGTACGATCATGGCGGTTTGATGTGTTCAGCGGCAATCTCCATCACCCATCCCACGGGTTGGACATTTTTTGCCCGTGTGGCATACCGTCTTGCATACTGTCATCCCAACTGGCTGGGATATGATATTAGCGCCAAGCTGGCACCATGCCGTGGTCCTCGGTTAATGGCGATGCAATGTATACCGGAGGACAAGACAAACTCATTACCCGAGTCTTGCCGATTAAACTATGCCATGGACGCTCAAATACATCTCACAGATAGTCTATTTGGTCACGGATCGAATGTTACCGGGTCCATCATGTGGAAACCAAGGAATTATTCATTGTCAAGGATACCTGGCACAACGTGCATCAAAAGATGACAGAAGGTCAGATCCTATGTGTCATTGCTGGGATCGCAAATATTCCAGAACTCGTGGAAGAATATGTAGTGTTGTAGGCCTGTTTTTCTTGTACAAGCACAGCTCGTACACTTGCTTTGACGGAATCTGAAGCCCACAGTCATGAACTGGAGCACCATTTTCATGCTTGCATTCATGTCAGGCTGTTGATGAAAGCACATTCTATTCAGGTAATTTCACAGTTCCAGAGCAGAGCGGGGTTGGTAAAAGCCCTAAGAGATTGTGTCATTGGTGAGTTCAGGATGCTGATTCAATGAATCATATCTCTAACTTATCCTTGAAGGCACACAGAGAAGTGTTTCAGACCTTCAAGGTGTTGCACCGTGACATCCACATCGGTAATTTATACGTCAAAACCGAAACTGGTAATGATGCTGGAGATGAACTTGGAGATTGGGGTTTTGCAGAGTGTCAAGATCTACACATAGTACAACAACGTCTCCAACCTCTCAACCTGCGCATTCCCCAAAATGGCTGAGCCCATCATCCCTGCCTCCAGCCTGATGTCCTGCAGTCTCCAGCTTGACATCAATGCCCTCTTCTCCCGAACCATTCCAGCTACGCAAGATGCTTCGCCCATGGCAGCCAAGGGTGCTGGCACAGGCACCATCATGGCAAACACTCACCACAGATAACTGAATCAGACCCTGATGCCCAACAGATGTCAACATCTGATCCTTGGGATCAATTCAGGTCTTGGGCTGGCGCTGCTAACCCAAACATTGATCTAGCAGAACGGACAGTGAGTAGAGTCCCACCCAAGTTTAGTATAACTTCAAGAATTGAGTCTTTCCAGGGAAACACTGCCTGCATCTCAGTTCGTTTGATGTACGCAGCTGCCGTTGAACAATTTTGCCCTCACGAAGTCTGTGATGATCTTGAATCATTCTTCTATGCGATTGTGATCATCATGGTCGCCTTCCATGAGGCCAGCAAGCAAAAGTCTGCTGAGGAATTGGAGGAGACAATGCTGGCAGATCATTGGTGGAACCAGCAGCACTGGAGATCATCTGCAGAGTGGAAGGTTACCACCATGAAGCAGGACACTTTATGGAAATCACGCATAGCACCCCACATAGGTCCTTATTTTGATTGTTTCAAACCTGTGGTGGACAAAATGCACAAGGCGTTATTTCATCAGTATGATACGATGCACGATCTTGATGCAGTGAGGAATATACTGTTTCTTACTGTTGGGCATAAGCTAACTTTGAATGCCTTCCTTAGATATCGGACGTCGGCATCACCTATGAGGAGATGATTGGGTTTCTTTCTGAAATGGTCGAGATAGCACAACAAGAAGAGGAACACTCAGATAGAGGCACCCCAGCCATAACAGAGGTCACCTCCTCCTCACCGTGGGAGGAATCATATGCCAGGTTTTTCTCCCTCCTGAAAGTGGAGGTCAGTGACGACATCGACCCAAGGAGCATTCCGGAAGATAAGCTAGCCCTCCGACCCACTGATGTAGCATCATACACACCCACCGAAGTGTTCAAGATCTCCTTGGTGCTGAATGCTGTGGCAGCAACGAGTGAGCTTCCTGAGGGCGATGTCCAGCCAGAACCCATAAATGAACCTCCTAGTAGGGCTGTCATCAAGCAAACCTCTCGTGCTCACCCCCCTGCAACCATTTCCACTGGCAACCTGCCTACCGAGGAGAGCACTGTCACTGATCCTGTTACCAATCCCGCTTCCAATGTTGTGGCCGGTTCCACCAAATGCAAGGCTCCTGAGGATGTCGATAACCATGCAAGGAAGAAGTCCCATGCCAGTGAGCAGAACTCACTTGCCGATGAAGGTGGGAAGAAGTCCCGTGGGGGCAAGAAGTCCATCACTAGTGACTGGGTCAAGAAATCCCACACCAGTGATGGCGCCAAGAAAAAGTCCGTTGTCGTTGGTGTGGCTGGGAAGAAGTCTGGCACTTCACATTCTCGTTGCAACGAAGATGAAGATTATGTCCCAGTTAAGGCATCGACGCCTGGGAAGAGAAAGAAGTAAACAGATAATCTATGGCATCGGTTTGAATTCCTTTTAAAAGTATCATCAACTGTTATTAGTCTGAACCACTTGGACGCACAGTAGGCAGCACAGAGGATATCTTTATACTATGTTGTTGTATGATACTTACCCCTTCGTCTATTTAAGTTGATCAATCTCTCACTGATACACGTCATCCCCATCCCCATCACCAGCACCCACCATTTACCATTGAGAATTTGGACTTCATGTTAGTTTTTGGCCGTTGGTTCAGAGCATGTGATCTCTCATTTCTTCCCTGGCGGTTTTCATTTTGCATCTTGCCCCATCAAACTGGTCAGATTATCCTGGAGCAAGGTATACATTTATCTTATCTCTTCATGAATTTTGGTATCTCACGTCATAGCTGGCTCTTTCAAGTTTCCCTAACCCCAAGATTGCACTTACCGCACAATAATGTTGCACTATTTCCCACGCGCGCCATGGCCCCGCTATGTGATCTTGAAAGCCATATGTGCCCTGCATGCGGAAGATGCGACTTCAAAACTTCCAAGGGCCTCCTTTCTCATATGGGACAGGCAAAAGGGTGCCAATGGTATTGTAAGGGGAAGCTAAGGGATCTTGGGAATCCAGGTACATTTGAATGTGCTGTGATCCCAGACACTCTGGTTGCGGAGTGGGATGACATGAATGTGGATGAAGGGGATAGAGGCATTGATGAATGGAACACTCAACTGCTGGTGCTATTATGAGGGAGGGCGAAACCTTTGTTGAGAGCTGGCGTAGGCACATCCTTGGGGACTGGCTTCAATTTGATGGCGATGGAGATGTTGATATGGAGGGTGTTGCTTCCCAAAAATACTTGCCCTTTGCTTCTGAGGTTGAGTGGAGGGTGGCCCAGTGGGCAACCAAAGAACGCGTTGGACATAAGTCTCTTGACCGCCTGCTGTCCATTCCAGGGGTGAGTAATATGCACCTTTACTTATCATGCTCACTGCTTAATTCCAAACAGGTTGTTGAGAACCTTGGCTTATCATTGCACAACACATGCGCTATGCATCAAATCATTGATACTATTCCATCACGTTCGCTTTGGCACACCACCTACCTGTCCTTTCCGGACAATCCAGAGGAATGACACATGGTCCAGTATAGGGACCCACTAGAAGCCATACACACTTTACTGGGGAATCCTGCTCATGCAGAGACGATTGTCTACAAGCCTTGCAAGGTTTTCTCTGATGAAAGCAAGGAAAATCGGATTTATAGTGAGATGTGGACGGGAAAGTGGTGGCATGCGCTCCAGGTAAGCTGATATGAATTCATTCTATGTACAACAACAACTCACCTATTTCTAGGAACAATTACCAGAAGGCTCAGTGGTTGCACCAGTGATCATAGCGACTGATAAGACCCAGCTAACCCAATTCTCTGGCAGCAAATCAGCCTACCCTGTGTACCTCACTCTTGGCAACATCCCTAGAGCCATTAGGCGTAAGCCTTCCCAACAGGCATGTATCCTAATAGGTTACCTCTCCGTGGACAAGATATCAAACTCCAAACTCTCCAAGAAGGAGAAAATGTCCAGAATACAGTGTTTATTCCATGGCTCTATGTGTACAATCCTGGAACCTTTAAAGGAGGCAGGGCAGACTGGGATGGACGTGGTTGGTGGAGATGGAAAGGTCCGGAGGATACACCCTGTTCTTGCCTGCTATGTGGCCGACTATCCAGAACAGTGTTTTGTCACCTGTGCGAAGTATGGGACTTGTCCCAAATGTCAGAGACCAGCTTCAGAGCTTGGTTCCAATACACCTGGAGAACCGCGCACTGAAGCATGGACCATGGGGGTGATCAAGGATGCCAAAGCCAAATCCCACAACCTCCATAAATTTCACTCGCTCTGTCAATCCAAGGGGATTTCTGGTACCATGCAGCATCCATTCTGGGAAGGATTTCCCTATTCCAACATTCATCTCTCCATGACACCTGACGTCCTTCACCAGCTCTATCAGGGAATATTCAAACACATGGTTGCCTGGTGCGATTACTTCCTGCATCCCTCAGAATTAGATGCTAGGATCAAAGCGCTGCCGCCCTGCTTTGGGGTTTGTCATTTCCAGAATGGATGGAGTGAGCTCTCCCAGATCTCTGGTAGAGAGAGAAAAGAGATGGCACACATCTTACTGGGATGCTTAGTGGGAAAGGTTCCTAGAAGGGTCATACTTGCCTACCGCTCCCTACTAGACTTCATCTACTTAGCCCAGTATCCCACCCACGACGATCACACCCTAGGCTATCTTCAAGATGCTTTGGACACATTTCACAAACACAAGGACGTGCTTATTGAGCTGGGTGTAAGGGACCACTTCAATATTCCCAAAATACACAGCCTCACCCACTATATCAACTCTATACGCATGTTTGGTGCAACGGACAATTACAATAGTGAGGCTTTTGAGCGCCTCCATATTGATTTTGCCAAGGACATCTGGAGGGCTACCAATAAAAGGGATGAGCGCCCACAAATGGCTTCCTGGCTGGATAGGTATGAGAAGGTGTCATCTTTCCAGCTATACTTGGATAGTCTAGGCGAAACACCTAACTCAGGTGAAACTAATACCCCGCTGAAGAAGAGGAATCTAGACTGTGCGATAAATGTCAGTTACAGGGTGGTCTGCAGTCAATCCTGTGCGCGAGTGTAAAGTCGGCCCAAAGGACAGCAACTGAGAAAGGGAAACCTCTAATGTGTGGAGGGAAACCTCTGATACTGGTTGAGGACTAAGAGACACGCGAAGCACGACTGGTACGACATGCTATATATGGACACGCACAATTACACGCGAGTGTGAAAGGTGTTGAGAGCATGCGCAATGCAAGTAGCACGCACGACTACTAAATCGAGGTGAAAGACTAAGGGTTGTTCCCTTAGAAGTGGGAGAGTGTCTAAGATGTGATGAGATGTGCAATGCAAAGGCGCGCAAACGAACAGAGAGTTGTTGACAGAGTTTTGATTGTCAGTCTGAGGGTAGCTAGTTACAGCGGGAGTAAAGTGCGGGAATTCGATCCAGAACCAAGTCCAAGGACATGAACTATATGTAGTGGTAAGCGGTGCTTGCAGCGCTGAACCGAACTGAGTAAGCTAAAGATAGAAATGTAGGTAATATGATAAGTAGCGCGTGCTAAGCACGTAGGCATGCAAAAGGTGACGAGACGAGTTAGCCAAAAGGAGGAACCATGGGAAGGACGCACCAATGGACTAGCGAGGACATGGAATGGATGGATGGACGAAGGTGCAAAGGTCCTAGAGTGAGCGCGCGCAACGTAGCTAGAGTGTACGCGATGCCTGTATGAATGCGATGGTGCGCGAATGCGTAAGACTTGTCCTGTGGACTAGAGCTGGCATTTAGGAAGGGAATGAGAGATACTGAGAGGAAGTGCCTGTATAGGCGTGAGTCTCTACAACTGCGGGGAACTCAAATACTGACTGTCCCCAGTCAGCGACACAGTGTGAATGGACTTAGCGAATTTTTGATTTTGAGAGTCACGTGACTGTGGACGTTCCGCTCCAGGTGGGAAACGATAGGTGATAGCCGGCCTTGTGGATCTGAGACAGTGGGAATTGGCGTCATTGTGCCGACCTAATGTGGTCGGTCTGCACTTCCATATATATAAGACGCCCATTTTGTGGCATCTCACTTCCTTACTTCTTGCATCTTCGCAAAACACTTATCATCATGCCTTCCTTTACCATTGAGATGGCAACCTCTGCGCCTACTCCTCCTCGTGTTCCATCACCTGAACCTGAGGCCTGCGAGGCAACTCCGCCAATTGTCGAGGCTCCTCCTCCTGAGACGGAAGGCCAGCACCTCGAACGTGCGTGGATGGACGTCCTTGTCCTTTTCGATGGCTGCACGAAGTCATGCCCAGACTTGAAGCAAGAGCTTCTGGAGGAGATCGAGAATTGGTTGTGCGAGTGGGGTCGCATCAAGGTGAGTGGCTTCGCGTCTTTGACTCGTTTTTGCAGTTACTGATGCGCGTGGCCTTGTCCTTAGGCCGCCATGATCCTTTGCGGCGAGCAGGCATGTGCCCTCACAATGGACCTCGGCCTTACCGACAAGGAAGACGAGCTCCTCACAGACACAAAGCGTTGGGCTGGCGTCGTGGCCAAGATGGTCCACGACTGAAGAAGATGGCGGAGGAAGTTATGGCTCATGCTGAGGAGCTTCGTGTCACGCGCGCAGCGAAGGTGCCTGCTAGGGCTGAGGAGAGTGAGGGTGGAAAGGTGAGTACTGACTTGTTTGTTTTTCACTTTTGGTGTACTTATGGCTCGACTCTCTAGCGCGTTATTGGACGCATGTCCGTTGGGAGCCTCCCCAAGTGCGAGCAATGCGATGAGCGCAAGATCAACTGCATTCCGGGCAAGAATGCGCGATGCCAGCCTTGCTCCATCGCCCACAAGACCTGTTCTTTGTGTGAGTGGTTTCTGCTTTTGTCTTTTTCTACCTTTCTCATGCGCACACAGCAGCAGCAAAGAGAAAGGCTCCTAGTGCCGTGCCTCGTCCACGCAAGGTCGCGCGCACTGGTCCTGCACATCTTCCTGCTGGAGACCTGACTGCTGAGGATGCTGACGCATCTGGCGAGTCTGAGGTTGAGCTTGTGGAAGCACCTCCTGCTCCTAAGGCTGCGTGTCTCATTCGCACACTCCCCTTCCGCGTCATCCCTGAGCGCATTTGTGTGGACGATGGAAGAGTCCAACACTTGGAGGAACAGTTGGCCCTTGCTTGCGCTGAAAACGAGGGGCTTCGCGCTGCCAATGCGCACTATATCAAGTGTCTGCTGAATGTGCACCAGCATTTGCGCACACAGGAGGCTGAATTCCTCCAGTTGAGCAACAAGCTCTATGGGATGGCGGACAACTGGTCTGTGGTGGAGAAGGACATTGGAGAGTTCCTCAGGGAGGAGGAGGAGTGCGCCAACTAGATACTTTAGTGTACTTCTCTTTTCTCTTTTGCGCGCTGGTTGCGCCTATATGCCTGTATGCCTGTATGTCTCCATGTAGGAATAGAACCATCGCGCCAATGCGCGTCTATGTGAATATGTATTTTCCCCTTGTGTGATTTCGCGTGCGCTATATGAGACACATGAGAGAGGGAATTTTGAGAATTAGATGTCACCAGTCTAAACCCAGGGTAAAACTGAGAGTATTTACTAAGTGATGCAATGTTTTTTGTGATTGTTTTTGTATTTTGTCGTGTTTTTGCGAAAAGGATGTTTTCTGGAGGGTGCACAATATGTGTCGCGTGCTAATCTTCAGACGTGCGCTCTGGCTCGTCCTTGTCTGGTTCTATAGTTTCGTTAGCCTCTAATTGGTCTATACTCTCATCGTCCATGCCGGTCATCTGCGTTACAGACACGCGCTCGTCGCTGCGTGGGTAGTAGGGGATGACGCAAAACACGGTGAATCGAAGTTTTGAAATGGCACCATCCAACTCAGCCAGCATGTATGAGCCTCCTTTTGTGCGGCGCACAACCATCATAGGTCCCAAGTAGCACGGCTTCGTCTTCTTGCTCAATTTGTATTCAACCCTTGAGTTGCGCACTAGCACTAGTGCGCCAGGCTCAAACTTGTAGGATTTGATGGATGCACAAAAGTGTTTCTCGAAGTCGCGAATCGATTTGAATCGCGCTTTGACTACTTTGTCCTTGATAGCGTCAAGGTCATCTTCGCATTTCTGCAATTGGCACGCGCGCCATGCTATAAGATCAGCGGTAGTAAACGCGCCTTGGCTTGGTAAGGGTGCAAGGAACGTCGCTTCAGCGAGATCAAAGGGAAAGATAGGCTCGATGCCATAAACCATGAAATAGGGTGATAAACCCATCGCGCGATGAATGGTAATGCGCTCTGCCCAGAATATGCAGTGTACAACTTGGTACCATTGCGTGTCATCTCCGTCGCAACTTTTGATAATGGCCTCCCGGACATTGCGGTGTCGTTGCTCAACTATCCCGTTAGCCTGGGAGTTATAGGGCGAAATGCGAATAGGGTGCATGCCGTATTTGCACACAAGCTCATTGACAGCGAGGATATATGCTGGGCCATTGTCAGTGACGATCTCTGTGATTGGGCCCCATCTGCAAAGGAGTTCTTCAAAAATGAAGGCGGTTAGCATCTTGGTATTCTTTTTGCGCAACATGCGCCATTCAGGGTACGATGTCAGCGCGCATGCACGAGATACTCGAATCCGCCCGCTTTGGGCATCTTCATCGTGTCTATGTGCGCATTACAAAACAAACCTCCTGGAATTGGTACGGTTGGTGGGATGTGGAGCTTTCGCATTTGGCGAACCTGACACTCGTGGCACATTTTCGAGTCCCACTTGATGTTGTCGACGATGTGTGGCCACCAGAAGCACAACAGCAGTCACACGTGCGTCGTATAGATGCCTTTATGACTGAGGTCATCATGCGCTTCCTTAAGGATGCAATATCGCTTGTGAGGCTGCGCGACCAATTGGTGCTTGCCATGAGACTCTCGTCGCCAAAGGTTGCCCTCTAGGACAAAGAAGCGCGCAGCATTGTTGACAAACACTGTGAATTCGGAATCTGAAAGGTCAGCTGGTCTTTTGCGCGAAATGAGGAATTGCTGCATCCTAATAAGCGACACATCGAGTGCTATCGCGGTCTCAGAACGCAGGATTGTAGGCTCTGTTTCAGCCTCTTCGACGACGTCTAAGAAGACATGATGCGCTGGCGCATGCATGATCTGCGATGCGAAACACTGCGTGTGCGCGTGGTGAACTATTTCTGACGAGATGCCAGTTACGCAGAAAGTGCGATCATTTAGCAGCATGACTCCAAATGAGTATGCGCGGTCAATCCAACCTTCGTGATCGTCCTCTTCAAGAGGATCCTCATCTGCAGGCGGTCTCCTTGAGAGTCCATCAACGCCTTTATGCTTCGTCGTGGAGACGTGCACGAGTTCGAACGAAAATAAAAGAATGCCCGCGATCCATCGATTGATGGTTGCGTTGGGTTGCAAATCGGGATTGTTAATCATACCTTTGATGTATTTTGTGTCTACTTCGACGGTGAGGCGCTTGACGCCAAAGATGAATATGCACACTGCGCGCAGCGTGCAAAAGAGTCCATAGAGTTCCAGCTTCGCTTGAGAATTGAGAATACTGGTTTTCGACGTTGTTGAGAACGATAGAGCTGAAGCGATTCGGATATCACTTCCCATCTGCGCCTACTTGCAATAAACTGAAGCCTATTGCGATATTGGACGTATCGACCGCGAGAATGACTTCGCGATCGCTCTCATAATCGAGACACCATAGTACGGGGGACTCTAATATTGAGTCCTTGAGAGTCTGGACCGCTTCGCGCTCGTTGAGCCCGAAGACGAACAGTACATCTTTCCTGGTGAGATGGTTAGCGGGTGCGCTTTGCACACGAAATCACGAATGAAAGTGCGAAGAACGCTGCAGGTTCCTAAGAAACCACGGACTTGCGACTGGTTGGTAGGCTCTGGCCAATCACGTATCTTTTGGACCTTGGTGTCCTCAGGCACGCGACCCTTGAAGGTACACTTGTGACCTACTATAACCGCGCTAGGCACAGCTAAGACGAACTTGGTCATGCTGACAGTTATGCCAACGTTGCGCAGGCGCTGCAAGATGTGATTGATGACGATGCAATGCTCCCAAATGAAGCACCATATGCCATGATTCGTGGGAATGGTCTCATAAGAGCCATCCTCGTTCTTGTAGTGTGTTTCGACTGACTTCACCGGTATATCGTCGATGAAGGGCGACGTATGGTTAGGGATTTCATCTTGCAGGATAAACACGATATCACCCTGGAAAACTTGAACAGCATTAGAATGGCCTTGCGGCAGCGTGGTCAAACGATGGGGCCCCAAAGGTGTTCCAAACATTGTAAGGTCGTGTGACTCGATATGGAGCGCGCACTGATCATAGCCCGAATACAAATCCATCATGCCATACACTGCATAGCCTGCAAAGGACTCTGCGAGATGCTCGACAAATGGCGGAACTGACGCGTCATGAATGGTCACCACGTTAAGCGGCTGCAAGTCATGAACTAAGTGTAGCGATTTTCCATCCTTCTTAACGACGCAAAACCAGCGCAAGCAATACGCAGCTGTTGAAGGCTCGTAAACACCTGACAAGATCTTTTCCTTGATGATGCGCGTGACTTCGCCAATCGTAGATGGCAGTATTGGAATATTGCACTGAGACCATGGTGCGTGCGGTACTGTTGGGATTGTGTATGCCAGGAAGTATCATTCATCGAGGCAACCGCGTTCTGATGTGTCCCATGCGAACGAGCCAGTGTACAAGCTTCAACTCTTCTGGCCAAAGCCAGTTCGCGGGGTCAAGGTCGATCTTGTCCGCGCGTGCTTGAGTGAAACGCGCACCTGGTACAAAGTCTGGGGGATGTGCTGGTATCTCTGGTAAACCAACTAAGGGATCTGGCGCGCGTTCGCGCATCACCCTATATTCTGGGGGCGTGGCGGTAGGTACGGTGCGCACTTTCTTCGTGACTGGCTTGTAAACCAGCACGTGTCGAGAGGCGTCATCATGATAAGAGGAATTAAAAGCGGCAATAGTCGCTTTATCTAGAACAGAATGAGTTGCGGTTAGATGCCCATAATGCACGGAATGCGATTGAGACGGTTGAGAGGGAAACGAAACTGATGATGAATACAAAAGTGCGGAAACTGATGCGGTATCGCTCCTTAAGAGCTGACGATAATAGTCTTCAGCGCGCGCGATAAGCGACACGTCAGACGCGATGTGATAATGAGACGAGCGAATAAACAAATATGAATGGTTAAGCGGGGTGCATGAACATGTATTGGTGTCTCCCTGCAGAATCTGCAGATCATCGATACTTAAAAACCCTGACCCTCTACTTTGGCCACATTTGCATGTGCTTGCGCGTGTGTGTGTTGCACGCACGGAGAACCATGCATCGCCGTTTGGCAATTCTTGACCCAAGGGAGGGTTGGGATGCGCATCTCCTTGCGCGTATTTGGGTCCGTTAATAAAATGTCCTGCTCCCCGTTAGGGAGATCAAAAGTGCGACATGAAGTTAAAATGAAAAATGGATGGAGCAAAACCTCGAAGTTCACGCACTCTGTGACTTGGATTTGGAAGAACATAGGTCCACCTCCAAAGTCGAGCGGGATATTCTCGATTACGCTGAGCGTCGCATCTCATGACATGTTTACTGATTCCATATTGAGGCGATGATTTGAGCGCAGACCAACGCCGAGCGATTTCCATACTTCCTTTGGCATTACTACAACTTCTGCACCTTGGTCGAGCATGCAGGTGAGCTTGCGCCCTCCAATAGTGGTGGCGCGTATGCAGCGCAGGGGCGCGAAGTGGTCAGCGACGACGCAACCATTGTCGCTCCTTGTGCGCGAGTCGTCGTACTGACTCATCCATCTATCTGTCGCAAAGTGTCCTGATAACTCGTTGACTGAGACCGTGCCAACTGTGATGCACTTGTTGGTGGTCATGTCGCGGAACTGTTTTCGGACTTCTGGCGAAATGGTGAGCAGTTCCCTTATGGAATGCTGAAATTGGAGTCGAGGATGCGCTCTGCGATGCGCTTGTCTGCTCTCTTGTCTTCCAAGGCGAATGATAATCAATAAGAGCCTGTTGTCGCAGGCGCTGCTGGTGCTGGTGTTGATGCTGGCGGGGGAGGAATGTTAGTGGTCTTTTGTGCAGATGAAGATGATGAAGATGCGCCCGCAGCGGGCGCCTTTGGTAATGGTTCAGCGACCTTGGTCGTGACAGGCGGAATGATTTTTGCGACAGCCAGTCCTTTGCCCTTGCTAGACGAAGCTTGTATCGCAGGAGAGACTAACTCCTCCTCTACAGTGGCTTGTTGTGACGCAGGTCCTGGTCGCGTGCGGGGCTCACTGGGTATTTCTACGCCATTGAAGCAAACACTTTTACCTTTCTTCTGATCGTGCTTGGCTTGCGCAAATGCGAGCGCCTGCATGGCGCGTTGTACTTCGAGCTCGTCTTCATCATTTTCAGACTCAGAGTCTATGACCGTGTGCACGAATGCGGATGAGTCTACTTCTAACACGCACTCGACTTCTGGAGACGCGCAATAGAACAAACCGACATGGGCGCTAGTACTAGGCGACACATCCTTCTCAACACTAGCGAGGTAATGATTGATGCGCTCTTTGAGCAACGCCCGCTGATTCTGTTGCCGTTAGGCAGAATGAGCCTGCAGTCCTCATCCAACTTACACTTCCCTGCTTCCAGGTACTTGGTTCGTTCTTGGCAGCGCCCAAGGAAATGCTCGAGGCTGCCGCAAAACATGCAGTTGTCTGATGTCTGCTGGTTGGCGCGCTTGACCGTATATTCATGCTTGGTGACAGATCCCTGCGCTGGCTGTTGCGCAGGCATGGCATTAGCTTCTCTGTTTGCTTTGCGGCGACTGTTAGATCTTAATACTCTACCAGTACTCTCAGGAGTGTCCCTCACAGTGGGCTCCAGTTGAAGAAGAGGAATCTAGACTGTGCGATAAATGTCAGTTACAGGGTGGTCTGCAGTCAATCCTGTGCGCGAGTGTAAAGTTGGCCCAAAGGACAGCAACTGAGAAAGGGAAACCTCTAATGTGTGGAGGGAAACCTCTGATACTGGTTGAGGACTGAGAGACACGTGAAGCACGACTGGTACGACATGCGATATATGGACACGCACAATTACACGCGAGTGTGAAAGGTGTTGAGAGCGTGCGCAATGCAAGTAGCACGCACGACTACTAAATCGAGGTGAAAGACTAAGGGTTGTTCCCTTAGAAGTGGGAGAGTGTCTAAGATGTGATGAGACGTGCAATGCAAAGGCGCGCAAATGAACAGAGAGTTGTTGACAGAGTTTTGATTGTCAGTCTGAGGGTAGCTAGTTACAGCGGGAGTAAAGTGCGGGAATTCGATCCAGAACCAAGTCCAAGGACATGAACTATATGTAGTGGTAAGCGGTGCTTGCAGCGCTGAACCGAACTGAGTAAGCTAAAGATAGAAATGTAGGTAATATGATAAGTAGCGCGTGCTAAGCACGTAGGCATGCAAAAGGTGACAAGACGAGTTAGCCAAAAGGAGAAACCATGGGAAGGACGCACCAATGGACTAGCGAGGACATGGAATGGACGGATGGACAAAGGCACAAAGGTCCTAGAGTGAGCGCGCTGCGCACGCGACGTAGCTAGAGCGTACACGACACCTGTATGAATGTGATGGTGCGCGAATGTGTAAGACTTGTCCTGTGGACTAGAGCTGGCATTTAGGAAGGGAATGAGAGATACTGAGAGGAAGTGCCTGTATAGGCACGAGTCTCTACACTGCCTCACATATCCCTACCAAAAAGGCCCCATCATTATGGTCAATCGCTTCAAAATATCATGGAGTCCCATCGCTGCCCTAGACTGATACAGGACC
The DNA here is from genome assembly GCA_016628565.1 of Suillus placidus. Taxonomy (NCBI): domain Eukaryota; kingdom Fungi; phylum Basidiomycota; class Agaricomycetes; order Boletales; family Suillaceae; genus Suillus; species Suillus placidus. Next base: position 145,555 of record JABBWD010000028.1, on the reverse strand, counting down.
TCAAAAATTATCTCAATCAGTTGAGGAGAAGGGCTATAGGTGAAGGTTTGGGGCGTAATAAATTGGAGATGACACAGCTTCCTTTTGAACAGCTTGACGTATATCATGGTTTTAAGTTTGTTTTGGAGGAACTGGGGGAGGATGCACTGGATGGCTGTAGACCAAATGACTGGGTAAGAGCATGCCCAAAGACTAGAGGCCCCCATGGTCAGGAAAGATTTGATACCGTCGTGGTCATGAGGACTGATGAGTGCGAAGGCACAGGCCTTCAAGGTGAGTTGTTTTTGTTTACTTTTCTTGTTAAAATCCGATTATAGAATCCAGGTACAAGAATTGGTAGACTTGGGTTATTGTTCAAGCTACCGCAACAGGTCTATGGTGCTTTTGCCTCCCCAGAGTACTGGCCAACAGAACTCTTGGCCTATATCCAATGGTATACTCCACTTAAAACTGCACTGGAGAAAGATTACCTCATGTATCAGGTGAAGAAGACGCCTCTAAGGAACGTTAACATGGCTCCAGCAGATATTGTTCCTATCAGCAGCATATGTCAGACATGTCAGCTTATTCCTTGTTTTGGCACCGGAGGTGTTCCAGAAGAATGGAGATCAGAAAATGTACTAGATAGCTGTGATCGTTTCTGGTTAAATAACTGGGCCACCAAGTACTCACACCAAACACTGTATTAGGGTAGTAATCTCATATGAAACAAATTTGATCGTCACAAGTCACCTTTGGAAAAATGAGCTCTTCAATAATAGCTACTATATTTATTAAAGTGGTTAAAGCCATGGATGAAATGAGTGTTGCTATAGAGTTCTTTATAGAGCTATATTAGCCCCAAAAGCTGTTATAGTTGGGCCTTTTTGGACCCCTATCTATATAGCTCTCTAGTGCAGAACAGTTTTTCCTGATGAATGGAGAGCAGTAGTAGTCCACATTTGACAGCATTGGACAATATGCTTCTTGATCCTATGTATTGGTCTGCTCACCCCCACAATACTGTTATCTCATGCAATGCATTTCTCCTCTACTGTCAGCTTTAGAGATAGCTGGCTTTCATGTGCATGCACACCACTTAGACTGGGCTACAGACTTGTAGAATTTTTTTCGCTATTCTTTGCCATTAATCCTTTGACATTGTCTAACCTAACAATAAAGTTTTATCAATGATATTCAGGCTACCACCACATCAGCAGACACTGGCTTGACAATCAAGCCTGAATTTGATATTGAGATCATTCTATCTGTAGCTGTACCAGCTGTGCAGACTACTACACCACTAGCAGCAGACACTGGCTCGACAACCAAGTCTGAATCTGACATTGAGATCACTCCTAGGCCCTCCGCAGCTACCACTACATCAGCAGACACTGGCTCAACAATCAAGTCTGAATCTGACATTGAGATCACTCCTACTAGGCCTTCCACAGCTATCACCACATCAGCAGACACTGGCTCAACAACCGAGTCTGAATCTGATGTTGAGATTACTCCATCTGCAGCTGCCAGTGCATCAGCTCCAACAGTTATTCCACCACACCTTGATCAATGTTCCTTCTTTGCTACTCCAAGTCCCCTCTACCAGATTCTATTTATTGGAAATATATCACACGTGAAGAACATTCAAAGTGGTATGACTGTGCCAGTACTGATGAGAGTTTCTCTGTTGTGTGCCAGTGGAAACAAGAGCTACAGATGTCAATAGATAATAAATGAGGAACACCTTACCACTGTATTATAATTTCAGATTGATATGAACAGTTTTGGATGAGACAGGACTTGATGTGAATCAGAGGAGCTGTTATATTGTGAATCTAACTACAGCTTAAGTACCTCCATCATCCTCACCCGCATTTGCTTCTCATTTGTCATACTAGTCATCTTGAGCTGCATCGCCTTTGTATGAAACACCAAATGTTGCGATATCGAGGCCTGGCTTTTCCACCATGAAAAATCAATCTTCAGTAACACCAGAAGGAAGAGTTGGTTGGTGTGGGACCATACCAACCACACTGAAAATAGACTTGAGATCTATGACACAAACATCATCTTTGTCATGCCAACATGAGCTGACTGTATGGCAGGACAGATCAAGGAGTTCTTGATCTGGTAGCAAGAACATTGAGATGACAGCAACATCATTCCAGACCCACATTGAATTGTCACCATTGAAGCCAGCCTCAACCAGTAATCATGTGAAGTATAAGACTTCAGTGACTTGTATTTCACCCTCAATAACAACCTAGTATGATAGGATTAGCAAGACAGATAATTGACAAAGAAAAAACTTTTACCTTCACATGATGTGAAGGTCATAGTTTTTCAGGTGAGCAATCAGTCTTCCTCCATGCAGTGTGTGCTATCTGTCTATTTAGAAGATGGAGACAAGCCCACCAGCAAATTCTGATGCTACATTGGTGACCAAGGTACTGAAAAATAGCTTCTGCAGCTGGTTCTTGAGGAACCATAGGCTGTGGATCTCGCTTGCACAGTAGAATAAAAAACCCCCTAAGATCAACAGATGTTGTTAGAAAGGGTGGCTTTTCAGGGCATGAACCAGGCACCATAGCTTTCAGAGAATTCACTTGGCATTGTTGAACACCCTCCTGTGATAAGGATTAGAAGGTTGGTGAATTTCTTATCTGAGATTTCTGATAGTACACTCCATGGTCCACTGAGAATAGCAGATTGGAGGTCCCTTTTTGACCATCTCACGTATGAGATAACTGACTTGGTGTACACATGGATGGATGAAATGTAAATGCTCCATGTGATGCTGATAGTAGAGAATCTCAAAGTCATGTTCCCACTGCATGAATGAGGCTTGGGCAAAACAGGCATCTTTTAAGCTGATAGAGTGCTGGTTATTTAATTGGAATCCATGAATAAGCTTGCAGTAGTTGAGGCAATATGGACGGGGTAGGATGTTGTACAATAGTGCAGGGCTGAGACCAATTACATAAACTTGATACTCCCAGATTTTATAACCTGGATTGTTTTTTTTTCAGCAGGGTTCCTTGGTTTTCAATCAGATGAACCAGGGAGATGCTGCACTGCATGATAAACAGCCCCTCTGTGGGTTTCCCAGGTCTTGGCATCATGGAATACTGCTCAGAGCCATGTTGAGACATGGTCTGGAGGAGTGTAGTCCATTGTACCATGCCATAAAGATAGTAAGAGGTCAGAGAGGAGCTGGGCAAGGAGCATGATATTGGGAGTAAGACTGTTCAGAATGCCGAGGGTGCACAATGACTGTAATCCAAGTAAAAGTGAAGGTTTTGTGATTCCCATTTCAGTTTGCAGCTTACAATACTGACAAGTACTTGGTGTGGAGATGAGTTTGATAAGGTTAGCAATACATTCAGTGACATCCGGATCCTGCAACTCGTAGATACTGATATCAGGATGGCTGCTGCCAACTAAATCATAATGGTGTGGGATGAGTAGTACAGGGTAGTAATGTGTTCCTTTTCGACACCTGAGTAGCCTGCAATACATGTGACAGTCATTCTTTCCACTGTGTCCCACCATACCATCAAAATACACCGGACCAGGTCCATCTGTAGTGATGAAGATGAGAAATAGGTTTGAAATAAACACAATGTCACACCATGCATCCCAGATGCAAAGACCTTCGTTTTGCAAAGCAGCTAGGTGGTGTATACCAGGAAATAGGAAAGAGTCTATGTTCTTTGGCTTATTGGGTCCTGGAATGAAACCTCCAGGAAGCACATATTTTTTCTTATACCACCGGTCAGGAGTGTGGTTCATAATGACCCAGATATAAATCCAGCAATCCAAATAACTTGCTTTCATAAAGTTGCGCGCTGTCTTCTTAGATAGATGATATATAGATAAACACCTATAAAACCAAATATCTCCACAGTCAGCAATTCAGACAAATATCAATGGCTGATAATGTGATTGTTCGTGAGTGGCTGTTCAGTGATATTTAAGCTATGGTCAGGAGAGGGTCTTCTGTGAGATCAGTGGTGAGCAATCAATTCAACAACGTGCAGACTACATAGAAAAGAAAAGAAAAGGAACAGTCTGGTCTCGCAACAATAACACCACCAGCAAGTTGTGTGAAGCAGTAAAGGTAGCTTTCAAAGCACAAGCAGGTAGGATCAAAGGTCAGGACTAGTCAATGCTTTGAAGAACTTTATATACTATTGAACCTGCTGTCAAGGAACTCATAATAAGTATTAAACAGGATCAGGAATGGACATCCTTGGTGTTTTGCACCAAGTCCCCTTTCAATAGCTAAAGCCTAATGGCAAAGAAAACCCTGGCTCAGTATCACTACTCAGATGTGTGAAGTCAAGCACCAATTATCAACTCCCAAAGTCTCTCCACTAAGCTACATGGAGCTTTAGATGGATGAAAGAGCCAACACAAACTTCTGAAATATGTCTTCTACTGAAACACAAAAACTCAGAAAAATAAAAGAACAACACAGATGACTGACAAATGAAACAGAACCAGGTGTGCTGGTCGTGGAGCACAGTGTACTCACACTTTTACTGAAGTCTCACAGACAAGTACCTTACCAACCTCACAGTTGCTCACAGTTGCTAGTCTTGGTCACACCTTACTGCTTCACTCTGATGGGTAAAACTGCTTCCATTTAGGGGAAAATGCAGGTCCTTATATAGACAAAATAAGTGGCTGTGCTACTGTCTTTCCATGTCTTAGACGGGGTTACTTTTGCCAGGCAAAGTGAAATAATATAGGTATGACCCGTGGAGGGTATACCCACGGATATCAATGAATTATGTACCTACGAGATAACAAAAGTAGTAGTTAGTCAGTCTGCACTATTGATACTGTCCCATCCATCACCCATAGCTTCATCTTCTCCCACGACGTCTGGAAGCTTTGATACTTTAATCACGTTCTTGGACTTGATGAGGCCCAATTTGCTCCATTGGCCGAGACAAAGAAGTGCGCATGATGACTGTGCTGAAAGACAACTTCTGACATGTGTCAGGATGAGGCGGCCACGACTGAATAGTTGTTCGACGTCCACAGATGTTGCTGTGGCCAAATATAAGCCCATAGTGTGTCAAAGGAGTGGGTTGCGTGCCAGGGATGGTTAGGTAGTCTATAGCCATGCATGAAAGCTGCAGGAAAGACTTCTGACACTTGAGCCACCAACCAATAGGGTCAGTGACATGTTCAACATCCATGCTGAGATATCGGTCGAGCTCACAGCATTGGCTAGCAGGTTTTGGGGGTGCGAGTGCCAGGAGATTGTCAAAAATATTATCACTCTAAGAATTATTCAGTACAGATCAGAAACAAAACAAAATAAAATAAAACTCACCATCTACACATCATTGTTTGACTCGAAGACGTCATCCTCACACCCAGTGTCAGAGTTGTTGTTGATTGATGAGTACAAATCTTCGAATTCCTTGTGGACAACTTGCTCCGTGGTTTTGATCCAGCCATCTTCCCATTGCGCAGCCTTAAAGTAGGCTAGTTTGTGCTGTAGATGTAGGACTAGAAGTATACAAATGTTAGTTTATAAAGATTCAGGACATACCCATTGATATGCGACATGTCTGAGATCTGTCTGTGAGCTGGTAATAGTGGTTGAGAGTGTTATTGGCCAGCCAGACTGCTGAGCGAATTGATGGAAGGTATTTCTTGTTGTAGGAGTATGATACGAGCATCCTGTCGACGTGATCCATTGCTGGGAACACCATCGCGAGGTTGGGTGTTGTGCGTGAAAAACACAATGTTGCGTCCTTCAGAATCTAACAGATACAAACAATGTGAGTGCAGTTGTGACAAACAAGGAATGCACAGACCTTAAGTACATCATGCAGCTGTTCTAGTATTACCCACTCATGATCCTCCAGCTCAAACTTCTGCAAGCCCAAGTCCCGCCATTGGGTGACAGCATCTATGGCTTCTCGATGTCCAACAGCGTAACTCAGCATATTGAAGGTCGGTAGTATTCGGGTCTCCCTGTTTTCATCAGCGACTGAAAAGCATGGTCCTTGACTATATTGAACAGATGTAGGCTCTCAGCCACCCAACGTACAATTTCCACCCTGAATGCACTGTTAGACTTGGGCTCCCAGGACCATGAGAATACTTGGACCATACCTCATTTCGGCACGAGTATGTTGACGGTGTGAGTACATGATTTTGCCTTTGCCTTTCCATTCGAAGGATGCAGTAATGGATCTGTTTCACAGAATACTACCTATGATCTTGTGGCGCACTTCATTCACATCCTTGGCACTATCTGCAGCTTTCAAGACTTCGTCTCCCCAGCACAAGTGCACATGCTTCTGCATGTTGCCTGTAGATCGTGCATCACCCTTATCGAGGAACCGTCACACTTTGACCTTGCAACCCTTTGCTTGGCACTTGAACTTGTGTGCACGGCGGTCAGCAATCTCGATGATCTGTGGCATTGGATCAAAAAATGCATAAATAGGTGAGTTCCATTCTTTCATTAGCCGCTCTGTGTATAATCAATTAATCTAATATTAATGTATAGGTTGCTGGACTCACTCAGCTCATCTTCGGGATCCTCGTCACCATCATCAACCTCGTCACCATTTGCAGGCTCATTATTGTCCAGGTCAATATATTCATGCAATGTGTTGTCCTCCTCCTCTGTGCACACAACAGCACACCTACTCATGACTGGGGGTGGAGTCGGCGATGGTGATAACATTGGTCTATATTTGTCCGTGGATGTGTTATTAGCCGGAGTCATGCTCCCAGCTGGTAGGTTTTTTTTTGCCTTCTTGAATAGTGGTGAATTCATGCTATCTCCACTATGCTTCTTCAAAGAAGCTTTATCTTCTAGTGCGGCTTTAGCATTTCCGGTCATCTTGATGATGTGTTTTGCGGGAGCTGCAAGAGCTTCGTCTAGTGGCATGGCAGGTAGTGGTTGGGTGACGAAAATTTGCAAGGCTGGTTATGTTTTTTGGTGCCATATAATTGTTTAAACTTTAAAGTTTGACTGGTAACTGCACAGTACTACTTTTTGTAGCTAGTGTAATTTGTTGCGAGGCACTCTGTTTTGACCCTGAAACCCAGTGCAAGGGTACGGGTATGGGTACGGGTATTACAATACCAAACCCATACCCGTACCCGTGCAGTACCCTACCTGGGATTGAGAGAGCAAGTAAAATTTATGGAAGTTGTGTGATTTATGGAGGTTGTGCAATTTAGCTTTGGCATCCTTGACTACCCACATGGTCCATGCTTAAGTGCATGGTTCTCCAGATGTCTTTCATCTAAGCTCTGATGCTAAGCTCTGACATTTGAGACAAGTCCTATGATTAGCACAGGCAACCAAACACTGTTCCGGATAGTCAGCAATATAGCAGGCAAGAACAGGATGTATCCTCTGGACCTTTCCATCTCCACCCACCACATCCATCCCAGTACTCCCAGTCTCCTTTAATGGTTCCAGGATCATACACATTGAGTCATGGAATAAACACTGGATTCTAGATGATTTCTCCTTCTTGGAGAGTTTGGAGTCAAGTATCTTGTCTATGGATAGGTAACCTATTAGGATGCAAGCCTGTTGGGAAGGCTTACGTCTAATGGCTCTAGGGATGTTACCAAGAGTGAGGTATATGGGTAGGCTGATTTGCTGCCAGAGAATTGTGTTAATTGTGTCTCATTTGTTGCTATCATCACTGGCACTACCACTGAGCCTTCAGGTAATGATTCCTAGAAAGAGTTAGGTTGTTGTCATACATAGAACTAATGCATATCAACTTATCTGGAGCACATGCCACCACTTGCCCATCCACATCTCACTATAAATCTGATTTTCCATACTTGTACCAGTGAAAACCTTACAAGGTTTGTAGATGATGTTCTCTGTATGAGTAGGATTCCCTAGTAAAGTGTGTATGGCTCCCAGTGGGGTCCCTATACTAGACCATGTGCCATTCCTCTGGATTGTCTGGAAAGGACAGGTAGGTGGTGTGCCAAAGTGTGCAAGATGGAATAGTATTGATAATTTGATGCATGACACAAGTGTTATGAAATGATCAGCCAAGGTTTTCAATAACCTGTTTGAAATTGAGCTGAGAGAACAATAAGTACAGGGTGCATATAGCTTACCCCTGGAATGGACAGCAGGTGGTCAAGAGACTTATGCCTAACAACTTCTTTGGTTGCCCATTGGGCTACCCTTTATTCAACCTTAGAAGCAAAGTGTGAGTATTTCTGGGATGCAATGCCCTCCATATCACCATCACCATCCTCATTCCCATTAAATTCACTCCATTCTCCAAAAATGTGCCTATGCCAGCTCTCAACAAAGGTCTCGCCCTCCCTCACAATAGCACTAGCAGTTGAGTGTTCCACCACCACCCACCAATCTTCATTGATGTTTAGAACCCTCCTGGATGAACCTTACATGGGCTTTTCTGCCCTGGGTGAATCTGATACATAATCCACAGGAGGCTGCATGGGTATGAGGTCAAACAACTCTTGGTTCCATGCTTCATTGGCATCTTCAGGATCCCATCCATCAATACTTTTATCACCTTCATTCACATGCATATCCTCCCCCCTTCCCCAACCAGAGTGTCTGGGATCTTAGCTTGTTCGAATCTACCCAGATTCCCAAGATCCCTCAACTTTCCCATACACATCGGAGTTATCAATATTTATTTGAATATTGTCCTAAATATTGATGACTCTAATGTGTTACGATACCACAGGATCCTTTTGACTGTCCCAAATAAGCAAGGAGGCCTTTGAACGTCCTGAAGTTGTTTCTTCTGCATGCTGGGTAGGTATGGCTTTCAAGATCCCCGGCATAACTTTGCTTTGTGTGTGGGTGGGCCATTATGGTGGTAACTGCAGAGTGTGGGAAATAGTGCAATGGTATTGCACAGTATCTAATCAATCTAGTGGGCATTGTAGGGAATGATCCCAGACTGAGCTCATAATTAGCCATTTTACGAAGTATGTTGACAGTTCACTTGGTCCGCACTTACCCTAACAATCTCCGACACTTTCTACATTAAACCCCACACTATTTGCCTTTAGACTCATCAGACTTCGCATGCACTTATCCACCCTATGTCCTGTTCTGTCCTATCTAACCCCACTGGTACATGTTTGCTTATTTTCATTGACTAAAGCAGGAGACAGTGTTATTACATGTGTTCCCACCTGGCTGCAGCACCTCATGACCTTTTATATATCTTCAGACCTGATATTTTTGCCTGTACACCTCTGGACTTTCATGTAGCTAGTTAAATAAGGCTAGGACGACCATATACTTTACCATCTAGTAGGAGGGTAAATTCTCCGATACTTCATTACCCCAAATACCTAGTACTTAGTTGAACTCAGTCAATATACCTGGTCTCCATTCCTTTCGCCCTAAACCTCTGCCACTTGTTTCCTTGATGTTCACTTGCCTTTGAAACCTAGTCCCAACACTTTCCTTACATTTACCTTGCTTTCCTTTACTCTCCGCTCCCCAAACCTTTGGACCCACTGCTTTCCTCATTGGACCTTGTTATCTACCTTCAGATCCGATATTTTTGCCTTTAGACTTTGTCCCCTTGCATAGTACTTACTATTTGACTTTCACCAGACAGCAGACCCCTTTAGGGTCGAACACTCTTGCTTGCAAGTGTAGCAGCTAGGTAGAGCCAAAACTCAACATACTGGTCAGGTGGTTATTTTTATATCCACTCAGCCAAAATGTGTTTCCCATAGCATCCTGCATAAGACTGATAATGGGGAAAGTAGAAACTGATGATGTTAATCTAGCCATTGCTAAGTGAGATGGTGCATATTCTTGTGCATGAACAACATAAGTAGACAATTGCAAGGGGGTAAGTATAATACAACAATATAGTATAAATGTTTCCCCTGCATAGCCTGTCATGGTCCAAGAAGTTCAAACTGATACATTCAATAATACTTTTAGAAAGGAAGTTCAAACCAATACCATAGCTTATGCACTTAGTTCTTTCTCTTCTATGATATCAATGCTTTACCCAGGACATAATCTTCATCATTGTTGCAACAAGAATGCAAAGTGTCGGACTTCTTCTCTGCTGCACCAGCTACAACAGACTTTTTCTTGCTGCCATCACTGGTGCGGAACTGCTTGATCTGATTGTTAGTGATAGACTTCTTGCCCCCTTCATTGGCAAGCAACCTCTTCTCACTGGCACAGGACTTCTTTTTTGCATGGTTATCATCAACCTCAGGAGCCTTGTGTTTGGAGGAATCAGCCACAACATTGGAAGTGGGATTGACAACAGGATCAGTGACATCAGTGACCATGCTCCCCTCAGTAGGTAGGCTGCCAGTGGAAATGGTTGCAGGGGGACAAGCACAAAAGACTTGCTTTATGACAGCTCTACCAGGAGGTTTGTTTATGGGTTCTGGCTGGACATTACCCTCAGGAAGCTCACTCATTGCTGCCACAGCATTCAGCACTGAGAAGATCTTGAACATTTTTGTGATGTGTATGAGGCTGCATCAGTGAGTATGAGGCTGCATCAGTGAGTCTGAGGGTTAGCTTATCTTCCAGAATGCTCTTTGGGTTGATGTAATGGTAATAAAAATGAAAAGTTGTGAGACTGGAGACTGGAGACTGGAGACCGGTAAACTTACAAAATACGGTGTGGTGATGCCCTTGCCAATATCTCTATCACAAACTTTGTGACACCCAGGGCATCTGAAAAAGACATCGTCCCATTTGACATAATCCAGCGACTCTTCCAGGACGACAACACAGTACACACTGTCATGCATGGTATGTGATTGATACCATACCTGTCGTATAGAAAGTATAGAAAGTGTGATAAGGAAAGGTACGAGAGATTGTCTAGTCCTTTGCTGTCACCGAGTTGCCTCTAGTTTCCTTGATTTATTTAGCTTCTCACTTCTCAGGTTGATCTTACCTTGTATTTTTAGTGATCATGTGACCTTCTGTATGTTTCAGTTTGTTTATTTGTGTTTGGGCTTTGTTCAGCCACACTTCTGTTTGTTTCTGTTTTGTTTCTTTCAGCCACTATTTTTGTCAGCACATCATGTGACTGGTGAATTTACTGGTTTGTATTTCTTTAGTCATACATTGCCATAAAAGGCAATATGACTCACATCAATTTCAAATAGCTCCACACAATTTCAAACAGCTTGTCATTTGTAATTGCTTTGGTAGGATTACCTTATATAGAAATGTAGATCTGAAGCAAGAGATCCAATCTTGCTTATGTCAGGGGATCCCAAAAAGGTATAAAAGGGCCTCATTTTGCCACCCAAAAATATAACTTCCCACTTTGCACCTTCTCTCAAATAAGTGAGATTACATAAGATCTAAAGTGCAGGCCAAGTAGTGCCTTGAAGTAAGCTTACTAAGCATTTCCTTTTATAGTTATACACTGCCTTACAGGGGATTGACTGTATACACTATATTATTTGATCAGTAAAGCTATACTTGTCACTGTCCTTACGTTGATTTGTTGAAGGGACTTGTTGACATCAAGGGTTGACTTTTGTTATTGAAACAATAAAGTTATAATGGATCCTTGATAAGGTTGACCGTATAACTAATGGATTATCAGATAGTTGTATACCGTGATCGCTATACAACTATTGTTGTCATTGTCTTATCTAAGTGTTGTATAACTGCGTCTTATACAACCATTGAACAGCTCTCAGTCTAGCTTTACGTATACATACTTTGACTCTCCCTTTCAACGGAAAGTGAGACACTAACCTCAGGAGAACACGACAAAGTTGAAACAGACTTTCATAGGTTGAAACACGACCTACTAGGGTGAAACATACCTCAGGCGATAGTGTCATTATGATCTATTAATCACCTGTCATTGTAGAAGGTATGTGATATATCCAGGCCTTTGAGTGAAAATGTAAGCAGATGATACATCACCTTCTGCCAGAGATTGGTATATCGGATTTTGTGATACATCACACTGTGTGAATGATATATTATCAGCCCTAGCAGTAGGAGTAGTAGCCGACCTTTCCGCTGGGATCATGATATATCACATTCTACTTAGTAGCACTCGAATACCTGCGATGATAGTATGTGATACATCACCTTCTGTCAGAGATTGGTATATCAGATTTTGTGATATATCATCAGCGCTCCCTAGGCCGACAACAGACCTTTCTGGGATCATGATACATCACATTCTAGTAGGATTCAGATACCTGCGATGGTCGTGATATATCACTGCCAGTGGTAGGTTACTGATATATGATACATCACATATGAATGATATACCATTGGCCCTAGGCTAGCGAGTTGTATACCTTTCCAGTAGGTTTAAAAAATGAGTCACTGAGATTGTGATATATCACTGGTACTACTTAGCAAAACTTGATATATAACCTGCTGTAGTACTCCCACTCGGCACTCTAGCTGGTGGATATATCACAAGGACTCTGGGCCAGGTCAGAATTAGTGCGTTACATGATATATCACATACTGCGGTTCATCGCTGTACATGTATGTAGGTTAGCGAAGTATTCATCTAGTAGACGACTTCCCATCGCTTTGAAAATTTGATCAAGTCCAAATCTTTGACAAACTACACTAGGTTGAAGCATTCAGTCTTGTGCAAGTCTGGCAGCCGCTGTGACGAGGTCTTGTTGCATTCACACATATTGAGTCCAATACACGCCAAAGTCAAGTCAACAACAATCTCAATATTAACATCTCTGACACAGGTTATGGGTATACTGGTATCGTAAGCAGGCAGCTATATGAGCACAAGACTCATAACAACATCACTTACAAGTTTTCTTCCTCGACTCCAAAGCACTAGGCTGTTCAGAGGTTTGCTTCTTTTTCAGTGCTATATTTCCCATCTCATTCGCTTCCTTTGCTTGAGCTGAAGGACGTCCCTCACGCCCCGAGCGCCTAGCCTTGGTTCCAACTGTCTGTTCTGAAGACGTCAATGGCTCCAAAGTAGGCACCAATGTACCCTGGTCAGTGTCAAGTGGTAAGGAAGGCTGGGGTGAAAGGAGCGGCAGTGAAGGCTGGGGTGAAAAGAGCGGCAGCGAAGGCTGGGGTAACAAGAGCAGCAGTGAAGGCTGGGGTAACAAGAGCAGCAGTGAAGGCTGGGGTAACAAGAGCAGCAGGGCAGGCTGGGGTAAAGGGAGTGGCAGAGAGGGTGATAAGGGTGGCAGGGCAGGGCAGGAGAAAGAGAGTGTCAGAGAGGGTTGGAGCGAAGGGACTGGCAGGAAAGGCTGGTGAAGAGGAAGTAGCGGAGTTAAACCTGCAAGTGACAGATTGTGTGCGGGCAACAAATTAGCGTTAATTGAAAACGGCGATGGCAAGCCCAGTTCCTGTGTTTGAGGGAGTGCAGTAGAGATGGTTGGATTTTCACCAGGCGTATATTCATTTCTCCAAGCAGTGATTGGTGAGTTTGGGAGCATCGGACCTGACGGATGATAAGAAAACAGGTCAGGGTACTGGTAGCCTTGCTGTCCGTTCATTTGTGGTGTGATGTTGAAGTCCATGCCATAGACATGTGCAGACCCCTCAGGATGCATTATCAAGGGAACAGGATCGAGCACAAGTCTGCAGGTACTTGATTCCTGCCCTAGCGGCAGACTGGAGCTTGACGCATACTGATCTAACGGATCGTCTAGCGAGATGAGGTTGACGGCAGATGGAGGAGGCATACTGGGTCCAGATGTCGAAATGACATTGATAGTTGATGGGGGAGGTGTACTGGGTGCGGACTGAGGAAGCGAAGTTCTCTGTAAAGAGGCACCTATTGATATATTGATATATCAGTTGTTGACCTACAAACCAACTAAAACTGTACCTACCATAGATGCGACCTAGGTGTTTTTCGAATGGCAATAGATATTGTTCGTGGAAATTAGCTGTTGATGCCTTGAAGCTCAGACCATCCAAGGCTTTACCATGGTGATAACTGATGTGGACACATGGTACAAATAATATCAAATGCTCTGTAGAGTTATAGTAAGAAAAATGTACCTCAATGTCATGATGTCGCCTTTGCACAAAGGATCCTGCCCACCCATTACAAGTGAGTAATGCCATCCACCAGTCAAAGTTGAGAGTTCCTCGAATATCTGACCCAGGACGATAGGTAGTTCTTGAATTGTGCTTCCAAGAAGAAATCAGCTGAAGTCTAACAAATCAGAAGGAATCAGTTACCGGTAAATTTCCTCCTTTGTCCAATCCTTTCCCACTACAACAGAACCTAACTTTCTGGCTGTGTTGATACATAGAGTCTCCTCACGGACCTCATCCTTAACATGTTCCGACTCCTTCAAAAAACATTGACTAGTGTGGTGCTGGACCGCGTGCAGCTTCTGGTCAGGTAATGCAAGTTTGTTTTCCTTGATGTCGTCGGAAACCAAGGATTTGACTTTTGTTTCGTAGTGCAGTTGTGAATATACCTCAACTTCTTTTAGGTCTTGGGTGCCTCGTGCGCGCTGTCCAAGTAACGTAGATAGGATTTTGCTGGTCAAAGTCCCACCAGGTGTAGTCTTTTCTTTTGTGTTGTTTCGAAACCACTCTCTCAATTTCTGTGTAACGACTAATCAGTATTCTATAATTAGGTCATCATTGAGAAACACACTTTACGTCGATGTTGGGTTGCATCATTGAGTACCTCCGTAAGTTCCGCATCCAAGTTGGTCAGTTTTTCAAGATCGCTGACAGGAATTATAGTGTCTTCATTGTCCAGCTCAGCAATGATCTCGTTGATGGCTGCATCTGATTGACCAATGTCGGCTTCTTCGTCGGGTGGGTCTTTGCTCAATCCCATAGGCCAAATTCACATGTGTTCTGGGAACTGGCTGAACCATTTGGGGTACAGCAGTTCAAAAAATTGAACCAACTTTTTTTCTTTTTGCATTTGTAGGTACACCGGTACTTCATTTTGCAGCCATGTAAGTTGCTCCGCATTTGTCCATCTTGGAGGGGCCATCTGCACCTGCAATGTTAGTGTGACGTCTATCCATTCTGCCTGGTATGCCTTTTGCTCACGTTTTTCCAGTGCGTTTTTACAAGTCACTTCCCAGGTACTATAGACCGAGCATGACCGAGCGCAAACTTTGTCACCTCACCCTTATATAACTATTTTTTTGCATTGACCAATCAATGCCAATCAATCGGTGAGCGGTACAAATACTATTTTCTTCCCTGCTAACTTGACCTTACCACTCTCATTCATACTCATGAATATGTCCGAGCCAGATATCAGGTGCCTCCACAACCGCCGTGTCCAAATGCTACCCCATCCCTGCTTCACACTCAAGCAGTTCATCAAGGCGATTCGGTTAGTTCAGTGTGGACACGGTAAACCATTTTCTTCAGTTCTCCATAGTGTTTTGGTGCTGACATACTTTTGTAAAGTTCCTCCATCATCTCCGCAACCATTTGGTTGGCCCTATCGAGCTGAAGGCAAAGATTGCGCACTTCATGCACAAAATGGCACGTACAGTCTATCTACTACCTTTTTTTTTCACTCACACCACTTATATGCTGTACAGTGAACCCTCATCAGGATGCAATGGACAACTCAGGGGAGGATGACGCCTCCATCAAAAATGTTTGGATCAGCCCTGCTGACAATGCCGCTGAGGATGTTCAAACTGGTTCCCAGCTCAAGTCTGATTCCAGTGAGGGGGAAGAATTAGAGGTAGAACCTGTTGATGCCAGTGCCAACACGAGTGCCGAGACACTCATTGACATTGACCCTGCCAGTCAGTTTAACTGGTTCGTAAGTGTTGGTTATTATGGAGTGGGAATATTCAGTGACATGTGGGCGCCCTCTTCATTACTTTGATCCGTGTCATGTCTAATAATACCTATCAAGCTATACTGCCTGCAAAATTTGGTCTCCCGGCACAACAGTGCATTACTTTACTACGCTCCGTGAAGCCCAGGTGCACTTCCAGGATGTTTTCAATGTATGGTGCGGTGAGGCAGCTTGATATCTCTGCACGATAGATACTGTCATTTGTATACATTAAAAATATCCAATGACATGCTCAATGAACTTTGTATACCCTTTGCTCTATTGTATGCAAGTCTGACGGACGTGCTCAATGAGTCTTATATTAATGCGTGTTGTAATCTTTATGCTGAATTAAAAAAATGCTCTACAAGATCCTTGCGGAGGTATTTCTGCATGCCGAGAGTGATCGACACAGGTGCAGCATGATATATCACAGTACAAAACATACAGTACTCTGAGACACGCCCTAGGGTGTCTGGTGAATGTGCTGTTCATTCAAATGATTGACTTGACTGGTTGACATATGGCAGTACGAGTATTCTGGGCATGAAGATTACTTGGTACACAGTAGTACATGACATGGCGTATATAGTATCATTGTGCAAATCAAATCAAATCAAATCAATCTATCTGTCCCGAAGTGTGACCCATTTGAAAGGCATGCGAACACTGGCTACTGCTAGTACTGACTAGTGACTCGTTGCGCCGCAAAGCTTCAATAGTATTCAGCTTACCTGTATCATCAATGCCCCCAAAATACAAGTCTGAGGAAGATCGTTGCAATGCTAGATTGCAAAGCAAGCGAGCTCACTATGCAAGGTTGGTTTTAATTACTATTCTCTAGAATCAATAGTCATTTATTCATTCTGCTCTAGAAACAAGACTATGGAGCAAGCAAAGTCACGAAATCGTTGGCAAAAGCAGTCTCAAATGAGCGATGTATGTCTTTCTTGAGCGTCACAATGCACAATATATATATGCTGATTCGCAAAGTCCATCATGTCAAGCTTTCACAACCTCGACATATTATACATTGAGCTAGGCTACAAAGCAGGAGATCCTGAGTGCAATACCCTCCAGAATCACTTTCTTGCAGTACTCCAATGCATTGACACAGAAGGATGGGATGAATATCCCCTGAGCTCGAAGATGCGTGTGTTTATGTGCACAATTTGCACCAGCACGTCATGTTGCTGTTAGAGACTGCACAGCTATGTGCACCGGGGATCAGACACGACAATCTATTGCAGATCAAGGAGGTACTGAAGCCTATGACAATGCCATGTTAGCAGGTTCACTTAGCTGGCAAACACCATCAGAATGAGTCACTCATTTATTTTTCATATTATTTGTAGTGTTTGCTGTGTGTAGTCACACTTGGAATGTCTACTTAGGCAAAGAATCCAGCAAAAACCGGTATTCAACACAACACACTGTCTTGTCGTTGTTGACTCGTCGATTATGGTTACTAGTCAAAGACAGCGAACGCTCTGGCAGTTCCAGCAAAATTTCTTTGCTCACAATGATGCTGCAGGAAGGGCAGTGAGAAATGAGATGAACGATACTCCACAACAGACTCGCCAGGAACAGCAGCGCAAACACACCAGCTTTGAGGCAGCACCTAGTGGTTGTCTTGCAGTTTCTTCTCTTTACTACACAGTTCCGCATTCACCTGCCAAACACCAATTCGAAGATCCTGACTTACGGGTGCACATGATTTACCAACCGATGGTTTCGACTTTTCCTCACTCAATAATGTTAATGAGGATCTCTATGACACATCTACAGAGCCTCACAAGCGAAAGCACATGTTTTATGCTCAATGACATATCACGGTACCTGCACCAGAGTGATATATCAGCTGCTGACAGACGATGATATAATGACTGATACAATGACTTGGGCTGATACATCACTCGAGCGCTAGCAGGATGATATATCACGGTACCTGCACCAGAGTGATATATCAGCTGCTGACAGACAATGATATAATGACTGATACAATGATAGTACATCACTCGAGCGCTAGCAAGATGATATATCATGGTACCTGCAGGAAACTCAGAGTGATATATCAACCACTGACAGAGATACAATGACTTGGGCTAATACATCACTATGTAAGGATCAAAGGTGTGGATATATCCCATACCTTCTATAATTACAATATATGATACATTATACTGCCAGGACCTTTTGCATACCTACCTTTTTTTAGAACACAGACAGGAACCCAAATCGTATTACATTGGTACGACTACACAAAGACAAGAAGAGGACAACAAACTAAATCCTCCCAAGAACTCACCACATTATCTACCACGAAAACTAGAAAAGTTGTAGACCGTGTACTTAAGGGCTGGCAAGATGTCTTCCGTGTATAATAGTGTTGTCATTATACACAACATTATATAAGACCCTTAAGTAGCAAGACAGCGCATATTGTGCATGGACAATGTGAGCATTCATACATTTGTGAAGCGCCATCATGGCACAACAAACACCACTGCAGAAAATTAGTAAAATATGTGAGAAGGAGTTGTGTTGGGGGCAGAGAACAATTTTGCTAAGTTGGAATCTGTGTGACAGCAGATTATTTGATTGAAGCGGGAGAGGAGGACTGTACATACTGTCGAAAACTTGTCAAGGTGAACTAA
Source organism: Suillus placidus (assembly GCA_016628565.1). Lineage (NCBI taxonomy): Eukaryota > Fungi > Basidiomycota > Agaricomycetes > Boletales > Suillaceae > Suillus > Suillus placidus. The sequence goes on along the minus strand of JABBWD010000028.1, from coordinate 127,119 downwards.
AGATCAAATGCGCTGGTCGACAGAGCTATTTAGTGGGTATATGATGACACTGGCAAAGTGTAGAAACTTACAGCTGTTTGCAAAAAGGTTGACAGTAGGAATTTGCTTGCATGTCATGTGAGTGTATTCTTCAAGTAAGACTAATTTAGGCCGAGTTTACTTTGCTTCTTAACTAGCAATAACCCCCCATTTTCATAGTCGCGTCAAGATGACTGCCATATGCTCGGCCAGCCAATGGTGTACTAATTCACGTGAAAAAAAAACCATACAAATCAGCTTCACGAACCCTACCCAGCCAATTGAAGCCAAAATCAAGTGTGGCTGCTATACCTGAAGTCATTGTCCTGTCTTCAAATGATGAGAATGCCTGACTGAGCATAATCGGCTCATCATCAAGATCCAACAGGAAGCTTTTGAAGAAGCCGTTTCTGACAGGTGAGGTCTTGGAGATATTGGCATCAGATGAAGGACCAATACTTCCCAAAGCTCCAGGAAATAGATCCAAAAGCTCGTCTTGGCAGCGGGAGAATTTGAATTTGAAACACATATGTCTCTGCAATTATCATAATTCCAATTTTGCCACTGACAGGGAGGGGATTAGATAAATGAGAAGGTAGAGCAGCAACTCACTGATCACTGCACACAACTTGTCACTTTGAGGAAGTGTCTTGAGGAGCAAAGTGAAGAACTTGTCACACAATTCCAAGAAATCAATGCTGGATGCAAGGAGATTGAATCACAGCAGGAGAAGCTTGAAGCTTTGCAAGTGAAAGGCAAATCAGAATTGTCCATTGTACGTGTTCTTGTCCATCTCTCCTCATGTTCTCTCAGTTATTTATATAGGAGGCTACAAAGTTGGAGGAGGTGCTGTCTTGTGATGTATGCGCACATTTGATGTATTCTCCATACCTGTAAGTTCTCATATTCCATTGCTTTCTGTCTACCCAACCATTCTGCCCTAGACTCCTTGACTGTGGCCAGTGTTATTGCAAGGGATGCCTCGAGGGCTGGTTCGATGAAACACTCACCATACATATCTGCAAACATCCCACATACAGCATGCACATGAACCCATGCCTCACAAATTCCCCCAACTTCTTCAGAACCTTGGTCCATATGTCTCGCATCCAGTTCAGATGCAACTGCAGACCATGTATAATACTTCCTGACAATTGCAGCCGGAGTATACCTGTCCGGGATGTTGAAAAGAGGTTACCGGAAAACCAGTCATAAACTATGTAGTCAAGGACATGGTTTCCAACATTGGGAGCATCCCTGGACAACCCGACACTCGCTAGGAGCCTTCTAATATTGGTTGTTGCCAGCGGGCGGGTCCCTTTGATGGCTTTTCCCCTCATAATTAGTTTACTTGACACACATACTCCAGCACTCTACATATGACACATGACACATGCATACCACAAACTAAACTAGGGTACAGTGCCTGCACTGTAGGCATTATTATTATATCACATTGTAGCGGTGCTGCGAAGCACCAGTCCCCAACTCCAAGAAATGATGATGAATTGGCAGCAAACAGTATATCAACATACAACATTTGAGTATGTACAACAATCAGAAGAAACTGACTCATGAAAGAGGTCGGTGTAGTGAGGGTGGTCTGGCGCAGGTCTTCCATTGGAGGGCTAGGGGTCCTGATGCAGTGGTTGTTGTGCATGTTGTAGTTGATCCTTGATAGATTTGTCTCTCGCCATTAAGGTTTGGCCTTTTGGTTTCCCTTGCAGCCCATTCCCAGTCCATCAGTGTCACTCTTTCCTTGGCGTTGGTATAAAGCACCATACCCATGTCATTATGGACAAACCACCCTTCTCATCTTGGCCAGGGTTCAGCTGTGTCTTGACCCCAGTCACCCAGAATGAATTGTGGAAGATCTTGAATAAAGTTGATGCTTGAGCATTGAAGAATGATTCTTGATCTATTTGTTGACCAAGATACCAGATCCAGATCACATCATCTAAAAGTCGATGAAAAGAGCGCAAGTGATGTAAGAGATGAAAAAATACACCAACAATAATAAGATTGAGGAGACAATTAACTGCAACTATAGCTGTGTATATTTTGGCAGCACAGAGCCCTGTCTGGAGAGTCACATGTAGCTTGGGCTCTGCAGTCTTGGCTTGCTTGCTGGTGGATTAATGGTCTTGCGCTTAGAGCTGGAGCTTCAAGATGTGCGCTGGTAGTATCTCGTCTGGTTTGATGACATCCAACTATTCCAAGGAGCCAGCAGCTAAACAGGCAACAGTCCAAATCTGGAAGGAGAGCTTCAAGCCACGACCAAGCACCAATGGCAATTGTGGGGGTGCTCTAGGATGGAAGAGTGGGTTCCAGCGCCGGGGTTCAGAAGCTTGGTTTCGCATGTGTTGGTGGGTGTACTCAATGCTTGCCCTGGGAGTCGCTTCATGCATGTGATCAAGTGTCCGTGGAGTCTTAATGATAGCACCTTCATGATGATCGACTAACACAATATCAGCTCCTGCAAGAGCAAGGGCTGTAATAAATTGTGTGATACAACCTAACAGTGCACGACACACAAGCAACTTCCTGTGAGAAAGTCACAGGCAGTGGGGATGTTGGCACAGGCATCACACTCTGCCACAGCGGCACATTTGAGCTCTGATAACTAACACTCAGTATTCAAAATCCTCATAAGTATATCGACAGAGCAATCTGCATTGCACATGCTCTTGAAGCTGGAATGCGTATTGATGGGTTCGTTTCTTCATTATCTCGTCTGGCATTTTTACTAATCTAATGCAGCAGGTGCAGCAACCATGCAGTCACCATCCATTCCAGTTTGAGTTCTTCTTGTGCTTGTTATTTGTTGTGTACCTCCCCCACATGATTGGGTGCAGTATTTTACTTCTGTGACATTGTCCGTTGATTTTATTTTGATTGTGCCATGTCCATGAGCTTCTATTTCAGTATTTCCTATTCCAGTCATTCTTCTAGTACCCATCACTCGACACTCATTAGTCTAGAGCAATTCAGATTGCTATATAATGAGCCCATTCAGTCACTTTTTGAAGATTTTCCCCATGTTAAGCAGACACCTGAGGTTGAGATTCTTCCATCAGAGACGGGTCACCCGAGACGACCCAGGTGGAAGTGTAGACTGATAAGAACAGTTGGGCCCAGGGTTTAGATATTAACGGCTGGGCCCATGCATGATAAATTATGGGACAGATGGGCCCGAGGAGCAAGTGATAATAAACCAATGCTGATGGTTGGGCCAGGCAGTGCATGCAAGTAGGATGGATCGGATGAGCCCATGTTGTGGTGTGGTGCATTGGCGATTGGGTCAGGCCAGGATGATGGGTTGGCATCTAATGGCTGGGCCCAGGACAATAGGGTGGTATCTGATGACTGGGCCCAATGGGATGATGTAGGGGTTTGATGTCCAGGCCCAAGATGATAGGAGTCAGGCCCAATGTGATAATATAGGGGTTTGACATCCGGGCCCAGGATGATAGGGTGGTATATGACGTCCGGGCCCAATGAGATGATGTAGGGGTTTGATGTCCAGTCCAGGATGATAGGGTGGTATCTGACAGCCAGGCCCAATGGGATGATGTAGGGGTTTGACGTCCGGGCCCAGGATGATAGGGCGGTATCTGACATCCAGGCCTGAGGTGGTGATGTAAGTGATTGATGTCCGGGCCCATGATGATAGGGCGGTATCTGATGTCCAGGCCCAAGGTGACGATGAAGGGGTTTGACGTCTGGGCCCATGATGATAGAGCGGTATCAGACGACTGGGCCCAAGGTGATGATGGAGGGGTTTAATAACCGGGTCATGGACGATGATGCAGAAGTTGGATGCCCGGGCCCAGGGTGATGGTGTAGGAGCTTCAACGGCCGCACCTAGAATGTTGGGGCAGTTTTGATAACCGAGCCTAGGGTGGTGATGTAGATGTGGGACAGCTGGTCCCAGGTGATGGAGGTGTTTAAGCCTCCCATTCTCTTTCTGACATGCAAGCATCTTAAAGGGAATGATGACATTGAAAGCTAAGACAATGTGTTGAATCAATGAAGTCCGGTAATAAGAAGGGTCGGTATGTAAGAAGGGGACATATGAGGACAAAGCATGGTATTATTGTAAAGAATGGTGATGGGGTGGGATCAGCCAAGGATGGCTCTGTATGTAAGGAAGGATGTATAACGACAAGGCATCCTATAATTATAAAGAACGGAGGTTGTGTGGGATGAATCCACCAAAGGCATTACAGGGTACCGTATAACATGAAATTGACCTGGTTGTACCTGGCCAACTTATATGCATCGAGTTCGGCTGGATTGTACTGGGCATAATCAGAGCGAGGGGTGCGGGCGTAGTTGTGCACACTATCTCAGAGGAACCAAGCCCATACTATCTGATCACCTTCATCAACACGAATGCCATGCCTCACTAGATGGCCTGAATAACTTACCATGACTCCTAGGTTGTACGCCAAGTCTATTCCAAGGTTGGTCAACTGCATAACTGCATGTGGGTAACTGCCGATACATGTTAGGATACATGTTAGGATATTGAATGCCTTGGGTGGTCATTTCGGGTCTCTGTGTTTGGGAGATTGCCGGTTGCACATGATGGCTGCACCAGTGTAGACGGAAGCCCAATGCTTCAATAAACGATTCATGTCTTACAAGCCTTGATCCACAGACCAACGGCCGAGTTCAACATGAGTCCTGATGGATGCCCAATAGAGCTACAGGTGCATGACGTGCAAGGCAGCAGACACAAGTAGTGCGGGTCTTTGCATGGCCCATGATCATGGACAGGCTCCTGTCGCCCTTGAGGGTGGCAGACACCTTGGGTTTGAAGCCGTTGTCCAGGTTTTCGGGAGGTGGACCATAGCACTGCTCATGTCAATACAGCAAATAGACCAGAGTACGGTACCCACCTTGTGACCTTGTTGAAACCAACATGGAGTGATATTGATGCATCCGGGCAATATTCCGGGTAATCTGGAAGGCTGAAAGTTTGACACTTGGGTCCTCCAGCCGCTCCCTTTCCGGTCAGTGATGCTCTTCTTCAAAAGATCTCCCATAGCGACTGTGGCAGCATACATATCGCTCTACCAAGATCAAAGTCAACAGCCAGATGAGACATCCACCAAGGAACTGACCTGAACCCATGGACTCAACCCATCTGGGACATACCAGATGATGATCCTGTATCCAGAATCTATCACCACGGAAGGACAGCTCAACATGATCTTCTTGGTAGGAGGGAACTTCGTCAACAAAGCGTCTTCTTGGGCATCGTTCATCCTGGAGTCTCGTTTGGCCAGGGCCTCGTTGTACCGGATGATGTCAATATCCAACTTGACTGGGTTCCAGAAACATCAGCAGACATTGGAAATACCCAGATACACACTCACTCGGGTGTTGGTATGCATAGGCCATGCACAAAGCCAGCTGTCCGCAAGACAACAAGGTGGCAGCATCCAACTCAGGAGGAGGCTGAACCAAAGGCCTGTCGGCGATATGAGCTAGGAATTGCTATTCAACCCATTCGCTGGCCACATTGGTGGTCTGCAAGGCCCAGTCCTCTGGTATGACAGGAAGCTGGTTGATGCTGTTCCTCAGAAATGCTGCATGACTGGCATACAACAACATCTCCGGAGTGATATGAGACATGGCGAGCAGGGGCAGACGAACAGTTGGTCATGGAGGCTGCATCATTTTATATGCATGTTGACCGAGCCTCGTGGCCCCTCGCATGCCCCATGATTTACCATGGGACATAATACACCTGCAGATGATAAGATAGCTCATTTGGATCATCGGGACGTAATAGGTGAGAATAACTGGTCGTGACAGAAAGTGACCACCCGAACTGAATTGCATGAATTTGACGACTCCTCAAGGCACCAGGACGTCATTTGATCTCGGCAATCAATTGCTTCCTGCAATTTACCAAGTTGATAACTCATTGGAGGTGGCCATGCATCAAGTTCAGTAATTCATCATCCGCCTATATCCTTCTGGCATACAAGGCCCATTGTGATCAGCCAAAATGACATACACAAATGAGATCACTCCTCGAGGCACCCAGATCTCATTTTATTTCGGCAATCAAACACGCAATACAATGTAACACAATTATAACTCATTTAAGGTGACCATGTGCCAAGATGCATTATTCCGAGCACTGACATAGAACTATCTACACGCATATCCAGCCCCACTATTCCTCATCCTCCTGCATCCTTCCAGAATCTAAGAGTTGTTGGGAGGCTGCCATTGCATCATGGAGAGCATCGACAGGACCCTCCAGTTGGGCCATTGCCTCTAAAGCTAGTCTACCCTTGTCCATCTTCTTCGAAAGCCAGGTCTGGAGATGATCGCCGAATTCTTCGAGATTGTCTCTCAGCACATGGAGATTTGTGAGCAAGGGATCTGAACCCCCCTTGTGCCTGCTCAGGTCTGGCAGGAGTAGATATCCGGCCGGCTGGTATATGGTCAGCATCGCACAAACACCAGGAGTAGGAATGGATGGAGAGGTGCTTACCATTTGTTCCATGTTAGCCTGGTACAACTCCCAGACTTCCTCCCACGAGAGGCGATCTGGCATCTCAAACGGCATGGTGTTAAATTGGTCTATTGAATGCTTGGCCGAATCTCGTGCAAGAGTGAGATGAGCCTGGTATTGGGCTCTTCCCACCATGAAGCATTTCCGTCTGTAAGCCAGACTTCATCTTCTGGGTGCACCGGGTGCAGATGCTCAGCCTTGAAAATACCATACATCACCAATGAGCGGGCGTAAAGCCACCCAGGCCTTGCATCATCATATTCGGTTGGAAGGATGACATTGATGGCTGAGGACACGCAGGGCAGAACAGAGCCAGCTCACCTAGGACCAGGTTGGTGCTTACCATTACTAAATGTGGGAACATGCTGGATGTAATGCGCCTCAGCTTGCTGTAGTAGTTCATCGCCGAAGTGCCACACTCCAGATTGTCCAATATGAAGTCATTCAGCAATGCGAAGGTGAATGCCATCTTTGGCCGGGCAAATGATGCCGGGAACATGCCCATTTCAAACATTTGTTCGTCCTGAGTTCGGGCGTCAGGGCATTGGCAGAACCGAATTGGCATTATGTGAATGCTCGAAGTATCCACCACTGCTATATTTGTCCGACCTGCGGCCATTGCATTTACCTCCGGCAAGTCCTCAGCATTTGCAGCATAATCTACCTCTGTAAAAACATTGCCTCAAGTGTCATCGACTCTTGTGCAGCCCCTCCATACAAACCCATGTTTCCAGCAGCATGGGATGCAGCAGACCAACCCTCATCATCTGTATCCTCCCACTCACAGTTGTGGTGGGGGCAAGGTCGCCCTCCATGGCCGAGGTGAATCTGGACCCCTATCTTGGTCAGGGTGCTCCTTTCGAAGAAATCTCCATTCCATTGACTGATCCTGTGGAACAGGAGGAGTGAATGCTGCATCCGGCAGCACTTGGTGCAGAAGATTGGCTGAGAGATGCAGTCATGGCATTTATGCATGCCATCCCCATTGCACAGACAGCACATGTGGTCGGGAGGTGGGGCATCCTGCTCTAGGAGAATGTCCAGATAATTCTGGGTCCTCAATTTCCACTGCCAAAGATATTTGTTTGGACTCTTGATTCAAAGCGAGATTAGACATCAATGGAGGGTTAGGAGACTTTGACTTGCCATGGTCTTTTTCCACTTCTTCCTCCGGCCTTGTGGGAGTCTCATAGGATTGATGCTGCTGTGGTCTTTGTAGCCTCCATCAAAGTCTCCAGAAAATTCATGCAGTGACTTTGTCGGGGACATATCAGCGGGCTGCTTAATGGGTGACTTTGTTGGGGAGGACTGCATTGATTGCCTTGAGTTTGTCCGTTTTTCTGTCACCCACCGACCTTTTACCCCCCGAGTAGTCTGTTTCCAGACCCATTTCACCAGGTGTACAGTCCCATGAGGGGTGACCTCCTTTGCCTTTGACTTGACCATGTTGGGGTGTAAAATAATGAATGTTACGAGTTGATTTGTGATTGCTTGATGATACCTTAATAGGCCCATCGCTAAAACAGCCCCGGGCTGCCTATTATTATCTTGATGCCTGATTTGAAGAGTGATGCATAATGTTCATAACACTATTGAAATGGTAGATCACAATGAAGTGGATTGCCATGGAACCATTAGAAAGCTGAATGCAATGGCCTGGCGCAACTCTATGAAGAGAACCAAATTAAAGATGACCTAGCACATCCCTCTGAATACACAGAAATCCTGGTCAAGGCGCCCTCACAGCTCTGTCAGAGTAACATAGTAGAACTACAAGAGAAGCAAATCAAGGTCAGATGTATTAGACTACAAGACCTCCTAGCACCACTCTACCAATACACAAGAATCCCTAAGTCATAAGATTGGTTGTGTTTCTGAGAAAAACCTCATGCATCTAAGAATGCTAGCCAGATGCATAATCATTCCAAATGCAACTCAACCAGATGATGCTGATCTTGCATCTTGTTTGACTGGACCTGCGGAGTCTTGCGTAATTTCCAGTTGCATGGATACTAATTATCTAAACCCTTCATGAAACAACTTGCATGCTTGAATTGAACCTTTCCTCAGATAAATCTCGTTCACTGCTGCCGTCCTCTTATTCCTACATCTTTCTTTCATGGCAGGCAGCAACTCAGAGACAGATGAGGAGGCCCCGAAGGAGCTGCCTTTGACTGAAGAGGAGGTGGCTGTTCTGGAGGGCTATCTTGAGCAGTGGGACTCCATGTCCAGTAAAGAAAGACATGTTGTCTGGGGGGAAGCAACAAAAGAGGCTCGGCTGCAGGCTCCTCCTATGGATGCCGCACTGTTGAAGAGCCAAAAGACGGTGAGCATGTCGTGTCATTGACTCAAACAATTTGCTGATACCGTTCCTGTCAAGGTCTACCGAAAATGGTTGCAGAACCATGGAGAGAAGAAGAACACCAAACCCCCAATAAATATGGGCTGGAAATGGATGTACCAGTCGGTTGTCAAGTCTCTTAGGAAGAAGGAATTGTTGAAGAAGATTGAGGACGAGACTGGCATAAAGCCCGGGGAACAGGGGATGATGAACCACTACTCCAAGTATCTGACAGAAATGGTGGAATCTCTTACTGAGGAGGTCAAGGAAGCTACCGAGACGGCCCTGCATCCCTCATGTATTGAGTCGGCCTGGTTTTGGAGGTGGATTGGTAAGGGGGATGACTGTGTCTTGCATTGCTCGCTGTTTTCCACTGGGGTTAACATTCATATTGTTGACATTGAGTGCATAACCGCGAGACCTTTGTGTGCAGAGGAGCAATCAAAAAGCCAGACACCGACTTTCTCAGGATGTAAGTACTCGAAAATATCAACTGCAACCTTCGTCTGGTCCATGAGTTGGCCAAGGTCCCACCACACGTCATGATTTTTACCAGGATAAATGATTTTGCAAGCATCCATTGCTTTGAGTCGAGCTTCTGGAAGCAATTGCAGTTGTTGTACAATCTGCTCTTGTGAGAGCATGAGCCAACCTGTCGGCTCACAGATCCAGTCCGATATGTGAATTCCTTGGCCATTCCCTTTTGTCTTCAATTCTTGCTGGTTGTCTTTCAACCACACCCGATGGGCGTGATCATTGGTGCTGACAGTGCACTCATCGTGTGCAAGAAGTATGTGTTCTTTTTCTCCTGGCCTCAGGATCAGTGGAATTGGCTCCAGAGTTTTGTCATCATATTTGCACATAAAACTTTACCATGGCATGAGTAAGTACAATTATGTTAATGTGCAGAAACTCACTGTTCATATTCTTCCATCTGATCCAGGAACTTTTTGCGTGCCTCAATGACATCGGCATGTTCGTGACCATCATGGTACAGGTATAACCGAGTTTCTTCAACCAATTGATAGCCGTCCATTCACACATACAGCTTTTTTTCTCTGATGAATCCAAGGCTGGAAGAATGACCTTGTTGACATGACAGCAGAATTCTTGAGGGGTGATGTGCCCAGGCTCTGAGCAGTGAACACTATGCAGGACTGATTCATTGTCCAGAAGTGTATATTGGCCATGTTTGGCACCTTTTTTCATGAGTGGGAGATGACAATGACACAGGAGATAGTTTTCATGGTGGATCTGGCATGCAAAGTATGCACCATCTGCTTTTCCCATCCAACATGCAATAGCCAGACTGGCATTGAGACAGGGCCGTTTGCAATTTGGATTCCGGCGGAATCTCTCCCGGAGCTGCACATATTGAGTGACTGCAGTAAGATGCATCATCATCTTGACTCTTTGTACTACTAGCATATCTAATTTTTTGAGATCTTCCAGACACGATTTTACGATCTGAAAGATGTCTGGAGCAGGTTCGTCCTCATTGTTGTCCATAAGCTCTCGTGTGGCAGTAATTTCAGGTGCTTCGGTGGCTTGTACTTCTGAGTCAATGACTGACTCGGGCTCATCATGGTCCAGTTTTTCCTCTCCGCTGCGAGCAAGCTGGCCCAAGGTCAGTTCAAGGTTTGTGGGTTTTCACTGCACACAATGTGACTGCACAGGACATACCCATAAATCATCATTTGTCTCATTATCAGGCTGGGGCTCTCGAATGGACAATTCATTCTCAAGCTGCTCCATACAAAAGACATCAAATTCAAGGGCCATCTCAATGTCAAAGGCAAGTCCAGAGTCTTCCTCCAATGTTTCATCCATCATCTCACTCTTGGACATGAGTTGTAAATCTGGGGATGGTGTGTGGGTCCGTTTTTTCTGCATGTCACTTAGTTTCCGGTGATCTATCTATTTGGTGAATTTGGAAGTTGATGGCTCACAGAAAAGAACAAGTCCAGTTTCTGACATCCTTTTGATGCCTCTTTCCAATACTTCTTCTTCTGCCAGTTGCTCGTATGAGAGTCCTTCTGATAAATAACACTTTGGTTGGGACCCTGTCGTTTTTTCGCCTGTGGCAGGGGATGTGAATGCTGAGGGGTGTAGGTGCAGGTCCCGGTGCAAATGCAGGTACTGGCGCAGTTGCAGGTGCAGGTGTAGGTGCAGGTGCAGGTGCAGGTGCAGGTGCAGGTGCAGGTGATGGTGATGGTGGTGGTGGTGGTGATGGTGCTGGTGATGGTGATGGTGATGGTGCTGGTGCTGGTGCTGGTGCTGGTGCTGGAGCAGTCATGGTGTCAGTACAGGTGGGATGATGGGATGAACATATGTACCAGGCAGCTGCAGTTGTAACAGGAGGTGCATGACCCAATGTCTTACCGTACAATGGATGCCTCATGCACCCATGTTGTTCCCAACCTAAGTCCAATCTGGTACTTCCACCAATTGAGTGGTGCGCCTCTGAGCCCGAAGGATTTCAGCTGCCAGTGACAGCAGGCCAGGGGGAACATAGGTAGCCACCCTCCCATGGGAATGAATGGCCTCATTCTGTGGCCCTACAGTGCACGCAACACTTTTTTGACTCCTCTGCACCACATTTTTTTGAACTTCTGAACCCTGTCGGATATTTCCCAAACACTTACTAGCTTAAAAAGACACGTAGTCTAAGAGTCTGTTTGGATATGCACATTTGGCCAACTTAAGATTAAAATTTCAGCTTTGTCATCACAGGCTCAGTGTGACAATCAGTGTGACAATCAGTGTGACAATCAATATCAAGAGATGATATGGATATCAACTGATTCGAACATGCCAGCAACTCGAACTCGAACTCGAGCTTCGAAGTCCAGCCGTAATACTCGTTCACAACCCGGTGGTATCCTCTCACTACCATCATATACCTCCATGGTGAAGAAGGGATATACCCCTTGCAAAGGGCTACAGAAACAAGGGGTGGCGCTTTATGAAAAAATGAACGACATCATACCGTCGAAAGCACACAGTACTCACACCTATCACCCTCTGCTACAATCTGCCTCCGACTCCCTGCAATCTGCCAGTGTGACTGCCCAAGCTGCCTCCAGCTTTCAAGAAGCTAACACACTGGAGCAGTCCCAAGCGCTGGAGAGGCACGAGAACGGTACCAGTGGTGATGTTGATGTGGATAGCAACATCTTGATGATGCCACCCCCCTCCTTCTTCGATCCTGCAAAGCAGCCTCCCTTTGCTCTCTCGACACCAGGCGCATCTTCTGTGCATACTTCGGGTGCCGGCACTTCAGCTGCGAACAAGGGCAAGCGCAAAGCTGTCGATGACCATGATGACACTTCACAAACGCTCATTCGCCCCCCTAATTCCTCCAAGTCAATCAGTCAATTGGCATCAGGAAGGTCCGTCAAATCTGCGCACCTCAGCATGCCTGAAGCCGTCCAGCAAATGAACAGTGAGATCCAGGGTCTCACAAAGGGTCTGACATCATCCTTTGATCGCGCTACAGACGCCTTGGAAGAGCGCACCTGCACCATCCCGCAGTCTGTGGATCCAGCCCCTCTGCACAAGGAGAGAGCTATCCTTCAGCTTCAAGATGAGGGTCTAGAGGACCATGAGGTGGTCGCTATCATCGAACATTTTCAATCCGACATTTCTATTGCTGATTCATACCTTGCAATCAAAAAGGACAGTATCCGCCAGGCTCCTTCCCACCGCTGTGTCGAGAGAGAGAGGCGTCTACTAGTACACAGTAATTCATGTTGTATCTCATGTGCTAAATTCATACTCAGCTACAACTTTAATCCTCTCTCTCTCTCCACAGCGGCTGGCAGAAAACATTTATAAACAATCACCAGCCACAGCGGCAGATCACGCCGTGCTCAGCGGACTTCCAAAATCACTCAAGACATTCGACATTTGATTCTCGCTAATTTCTGGGGTTACCTCGTCCGAAAATGGACACCTACAGACACCTACTTGATATGTTTTGCGGAGACATCAGTCTCTCGCAGTTTCTCGTCACCATCCTCACAGCGCCGTGTTTCAATGACCACCCTGCAGTTGCTGAGTTGATATCTCGCAACGACGACATCATCCGCACGTTATCGCGCCACGTGAAATCACGCACTGCCTTGTTAGAGTGGGCAAGGACTACCATCAACGCGGACTGTGCTCGAGAGGTTCAAAAACTTGCCAAGGTAGATAACGGATGGCAATTCAGTGCGCTACATGCAAAGGCAGAGCAAATTGAGTGCTTCCACATCGAGGAGATGGCAACGGAAATCGAGGCAGAGGCACCTGTACTGTGGGGGCTACTTGATGCTGTTTTATCTGCAGGTCGTGCGAGGACAACAATGAGTGCCGAGAGAGAGAATGTGTCCAAGGAATGGGAGGCAGAGGAATCTGAGTATTGGTGTCAGGTGGATAATCTTGAAGGTGTCATAGAAGGAATTACCAGGAATCATGTATCGCGAGCCGAACAGCTTGTCTCTCGTCGAGATGCAGTAATGAAGTTGGTATGATATATGCAATGCCTCCCTCGATCTGTACCTAAGGTGAAATTTGTTAGCGAAAAAGGATCTCTATTGCCTACAAATGGACGCCTCGAACTTCACTGACCTGAAAATGGTGCGTGGTTGCAGTTTCTGCATGTATAGATATTGCACAAATACCTGCTTTTGCCAGGGCCTGGACATTTTGCTCGCCAAGCAAATTGAGAGGTGTAATGATTATTTGCACACTTCTCGAGTCAAAAAGCAATGGCATCCAAAAAGTGAGTGTCTTGCCCTTGCCTGTGCCTGCCGTGCAAATAATATCACGGTCTTGAAGGAGAAAGGCTTCAGCAACTTTCAGTTGCCAAAGGCAAGCCCGACGACCAAAGATGACCTCTGTCCTATGACGAATCTCAGAGAGAGATGGGACTGAGGGAGCTGAATGACTCGGAGGCTGGGGTTCCATGACGGGCGAGACTTCAGAACCAGAATAGATGATCCAGTACTACGCATGCCCTAAAATATACACGATGTAAACCTGAGGTATTTCTTGGGTATTTCTATCAAATATTCCATTTGTTTCACAGTCCGCTGAGCACGGCATGATCTGCCGCTGTGGCTGGTGATTGTTTATAAATGTTTTCTGCCAGCCACTGTGGAGAGAGAGAGAGGATTAAAGTTGTAGCTGAGTATGAATTTAGCACGTGAGGTCCGGTCAAGTGACAATGTCGACTCCACCGGCTCCACCCACCATCATGGTCCCTGGTGCATCCATCAGTGTGTTTGCTCGCACTGTCACTAACCATGTGCTCGCTCCAGATGCATCTTCGATGGGCGCCCAGATGGATGGTGAGATGTTGGGTGCCACAGATGGCTCACCAGTCGCAAGGCAAGACCGGGTGCCATCCACTTCCACCATCATCCCTGCACTCACAATGAGGGCATCTCACCTATCTGTCCCTCCTGTTGGTGCACCACCGGTACAGCCTCCCATTGTGCCAGTGGTGTCCATGCCTTCCCCCGGTACACTTCATGCATTCATCGCCGGGCCATCAAATGTGCCGGACGATGGGCAGTCCATCTCGGCTGCTTTGCCATGCATGCAATATGGACCTCTATCGTGCCAAGGTCGGTCAGTGAGCAGTAGGCATCCACGCCAGCCTTCCGGTAATGTGCCGGTAATACTAGCATATATCATTCATGTTTTTGTCTGTACAAGTGGTCTACATTATGTTGTCAACATTGTGTTATTTCAATGTGCAAGATAATTTATCAGACAATCGTACAGTTGACTTGCATAACCTGCATTTCAGGTGATAATAGGTATATCCATTTACCGAATGGTATTTCATCTATAGGATGTCCATCTACCACATGGTATACATATCATGTGGCCCACTCGTCTCTATTGCACCTCATTTACCGGCCCATTCATCCATTGCACCCTATTCCTTCGCCCACTTGTCTCGATTGCCCCTCAGGTAACCGGCCCACAATTGCCCCTCAGTTACCAGCCCACCCGTCTCAATTGCACACTGTCACCTCGGCCCACTCGTCTCCATCGCACATTGGATTCACTGCTATTCATATACTACCATCTATACTGTATACTACCGGCCCATCCGGTTGCATCAGGTACACAACACCCTTGGCCCACTCATCTATCATGGTACAATTATTGCCATGGGCCCACATGGGCTGGCCCGTCTCCATTGGTACATTGTCAGCCTCAGCTGTCCGTCTCAGATGGGTGAATTCACTGAAGGGGCTCGTCTCATACCAGCACCTGGACTGGCTTCCATGCGAGCCTGGACCTTAATGCAAACACATCGACACCGACTGGCAGTTCAAGCGCTAGTGACATCATTATGATGTCACTTAATGATGTCACTAGAGAATATCTGGACAACATTGAATTTCCCAAGAGCGCTGATGCTGAGATGATGCCTGTTGAAGACCTCCAGACCACATCTTCCACTGTCCCACCTCAGTTCGCCCCACCAATCACACCCACCAGTAGTCATGCAGCACCACACCTCCTTGTACCCTCATTGGGCTCCACTTCCACACTGGCTTCTTCAATGGCCATCAAACGCAAACTTGTCAAAGATGATAGCTCACACCAGGAATCTTGCCCTCCTCATTCTTCAAAGTCGGGAAAGAGTGTAGGAGGGTCATCGAAATACAATGTATTACTATGCCGCTTGCTTTGGAAGAATTTGGGGGACAGGTTACAAGCAGTATCAATACTGCAATTATCACACTTCAGGAAGCCGTCTCGGGTCATTTTGTTGAGCCGCTCCCAATGCGCAAGCAAAGGGCCATTCGCCAGGTGCAAGAGGAGGATGATCTGGATGATCATGAGGTTCTCAAGATGATCAAAGTATTTGAATCTGACATTGCGGTTGCTGATTCTTACCTCAATATTACACAAGACAGTGTTTGCAAACTTTTCTTAGCAGACTACCTACAGGCTCATGAGAAGTGCAGTAACTAGGTTTTCTTGTCTGTCGGGTTACTATTTCAATTGCCCATGTATCAGTGTACCGAAATTCATGAATTCAATCAGTGGCTACATTTGAATGAGTGATACATAGACTATTCTTCTACACCAGGTGGCATTGAAGCCCTTGTCTTTCTGCCAAACAATCAATCCCACCACATATCCTGTGCTATTTCATCACATTGTACATGAGCACAAGTGCGTGCTGCTTCAGTCGGAGGTCCATCAGCAAGTGTACCGCTATATATAGTAACAATGCACTCAATATATGTTGTTTTAGCAATATTTGTGGTATATATTAAAGCCCACTTGTGCACAAACCTAAGCAACACTATGTGCTTGCCTAAAATCAAACACCACTCCATTGAGCACATCTGATTTTTAGATGTTGGTCATAAAGGTATCTTTGCTATCCACCTTCGGCCATTTCTGAGTTGCACTCATCAAGCATTAACTCCAACAAGCAACTCTTCAGCCAGACGAAGCTGGACTAGATTGTATTGTCCTTCATAGAGTACTACTCTGCAAAGGACAGAAATTGGAATATATATAAAAAGTACCATAGCCATTGTGTTCTGCCCAAGAGCATAATGAAGGAATTTGTTGATTTCATGTCCTCCTCCCCCAATTCATTCTGATACATATTGGATCATCTTTATTACTCACAAAGCTACCTGCACATAATTGTATAGTACCCTGTCATGTGAGATACATGAGGGCAGAAAATCGAAACAAAGTGACAGATTTTGACCTCTGCACTATGACAGTGTGTGTTTTGACACTTCAAACTCTATTCTTGACTGACATCGTCAGTCATACAACAAAAGTGTGTAGGACAGTTCATCTTTAAAGGTCTTAGTATATACTTTTGCATTCAGCTTGGAACCCCTACCTCAACACTTCGACATACCTTCCCTCCCTGGTGCAAAGGCAACATGGGTAGTGGAATATATGTGTATTGTGATAAGCTTTGAATCTTGAAGGGTGGATCTTGTGTCCCTGTTGCATGGTTAGACTGTAATTAAAATGTGTGCATGACTGAAGTCATCATTCTTTCCAGGATGACTAACCATTGAAATGTTGTCAGTTCACCTATTTGGCCATGGTAATGAAGTATACCATGGTTGAGCACTTGGAAGAAGCAGATGATGGGATGGACATTGTAGAACACACAGATGGAGCTATTCTGCATGCATCAAGTGTAAATATCCTGCCTTGCGACCCAATCATGCCAGCACCATTGTGTTCCTGATCATATATGACAAGAATGGAATCATTGCAGTCTTCAGCAGCCACCACTGTGCCATCACATGATTTATGTTTGGGAGGACGTCAACCAAGTTGCATAATCCTTCCCCTACATGTCAATCCTCCCTGTGCCATTGTCTTCCTTAATGAAAACATTGCAATCTTCAGGGGCTACCACTGCACCATTACATCATGGTTATTTTATTCAACTCAACCAAACTCCTGCCGCTGCAATAAGTGACATCACACACTTCCATGTCAGCATCCACTTATACTTATGTATGCAAGCGCTCTTTCACTGCCCAGAACTATTACAGTCATCATCAACACTCATGTACCCACACAAAAAAGTGTCTGTCATTGGCCTTATCATCCTTGAATGACTTTGTGAGTTGCATGAAGAAGCTCTGGGTTTCACAGGATGGGTCCATCTTCCTATGGTAATTCAAAGCTGTGGCCGACCTATATGTACTTTGGCAACAAGTCAAAGTATTGATGTTGCAAGCCATTGTGTCATTTGAGCAATCACATGGTGTATTTCAAGGCAGTATGTTATTTTACAGCATGGACTTGACTACCTGAGCTGATAGTGTGTTGCCAGCTCCCAGATTCATTCAAAGACTTCACAGGTAGGAACACTATGCCCAGTGATTGCACAACACACTGCCATAGAGAATTTTTTCATGAGCAGTGGAAAATTTTGCTCGACAATGAATTCCTCGAGGCATATGAACATGACATTGTGATTCTCTGTCGCAATGGCATCAAGCGCAGGCTATTCACTTGAATTATCATCAGTGTTACCAAGTCCTGCTGTCCAAGCTTGTTAGCATTTGGTGCATAGGTGACGTCATGCCCATCTTTCTGACCACCAGCCAGGTGCATGAAGAACTGTGTGAAACTGCTTTTGTCCTGCTCCATCAGCTGAATGATCCAGGATTCTTACCATTCCTCGATGACCTCCATTACAGCTGAGACATAGATTCATGTTCTATATGTCATCTTCTGGTTTCAATATATGTTGCTCTTTGTCAGGTTGTAAAATTTTTGTAACAGTTTGAGAGAGCCTGAGCAAGCACAAAACTCAACACAGGATGCTATGGTTTCCCCAGTCGCAGCTAATACATTGGAATTCAGTCAAAACACATTGAGTCAATTCATTTATTTGGTCGAGTCTCTTACTATTTTATAGTTTGATTGCATTGACTGGCCATGATGCCATCACTTATCAACCACCCCCTATTTATAACCTCCCATGTTTGATCACCATCACTTGGCCATCTCCTCTCAACCTATTTGTATATTACCTTGTCAGATGATAATCACACCTGTATATCCCTCAGATCGGTGGTAGCTTTCTTGCATTTTCTTATCCCTCACCGCCAATTGCTTCATAGGTTTGTCATGGTGGGGCATGGCCCATATCATGATAAGTTGATAACAGAGATCTGTTGAGAATTGCAGTGTTGCCCCTATCAATATGGATGGCTATGAGCACTCAGTGTAGAATTGGCACAAGGAAGACCTCCGTCAACACTGACTCTCATTCATCATCACCTGCATTGTTGTACAAGTTGTATATGTATACAATCTGTTATTTCTAACTTCTACTTCCCACATTCCATATCATACATCAATTTTGACTGGTGAAGCATGGATTTACGAGCTCATTACAGGTCACCCCGACAGAATCTGCCACAACCTTGGTGTTAACTTAGAAGTCTTTGAAGCCTTGGTCCAGATTCTCAAGCAATACGGTATACATCAGTCTTGTAATGGCGTCTCTATAGAAGAACAGCTGGAGATATTTTTGTATGCTTGTGTGACGGGACTTTCGACTCACCATCTTGGTGAGCGGTTCCAGTGTTTCCCCAACACCATTGCCAGGTGAATACTCAGTGTCAGCTCATTTGTATCCCACTCAGATGTTTTGTGTAGGTACTTCAAGCACCTGCTTCTTTTCTTCTCAGATGACCCATTCTATACCTTGGAAGTTCACATACCTACCATTGAGACACCCCTTTCCCCCAAAATTGCCAACGACCCTCGCTTATATTCGAGTCTTCGCCTCACATGATGAACATTCCACCATGCACAACCACAAGGGATATCTATCCCAAAACTGTCTCTTTGTGTGCGATCACAAGTTTTTTATATATATTCACTTTGCGGCTGGGATGGCTCCATCACTGATGTGATGCTCTGGAATGATGCACACTGCAATGACTTGCGCTTTCTGGTCTTTGAATCTGTCTGCAAGTGCTCTAGCCACTTTCAAGTATGTACTTTTGGGGTAGTTCATCCTATCTGTACCTGACTTATTTTGGTAAAGAAAATTGAGGAAGGCAGCCTCCTCTTCAACCATCCAGCAGGGAGCTTTTTTGTGACTGGATGCATTGCCTTTGCCATTGCCCTGAGAATTTTGTTAAGGCTTGACAACTGCTGAGTCCATAGAGACTGGAGAGTGACAAGATGCGACAGACAACTCTGAGTCTAACAACATATCAGAGGGATATCGGAGGGATACAAGTTGGCTGATAGGCTATAGATAAGAATTCAAAGTGTATCTTTGTGCAGACCATGACTGGTTGCAGGGGCAAGTCACAAGGTAAGAGCATGTTAGTAAGCACCACTGGCAGAAGAGGGCGAAATTAGAATTTGGCACTGCTGGAGAACACCTAGTTAACATATGGCACACTGAACCATTCTGATGTGAGGAGAGTACAATTAGGCGAAGAGAGATGTACAGATGAGAAGGAGCATGCAGTACACTGAAAAAAGAATGCAAGATGAGGAGCTGAAGGGCTGTGGCGGTATGTCCTGTGCACAATGACTTGATCTTATCAGCAAAGATGAATCAGTCCAAGGATCTAAAAGATGAAAGGCAAGGAGATGGCACCTACTTCAAGTGGACTTGGGGTCTGGAGGTGCAGAATTCAAGTCTGGAGAGTTGGTAGTTGTTAGTAGCAACGAGGGGGAGTTCAGAGCGAGCAATAGATGCTATAATCTAATAACGATCATACTCAGAGATATTTAACTACTTATTACTGGACTGTAGCAGATAACATTTGGGAAATGAGGTGAAGTCTGCATTGATTCAACATTGAGGGAGGCAGTGACTGACTAGTAAGTGTTGGTCTAGTGGCTATGGTAGGATTTCGATTTGGGAGTCTCACACTCGGTGTTGTTGTTGCAACAATATTTAATTGGAGTATCTGTGTGATGGCACGGTCCTGAATATCTCAATTGATGTGTTGTGCTGGTAAGCACAGATTAATATATTGACTTGTTGACTTACTATACCTCTGCATGCCTTTACGACAGCATTTACTGTACATGTCAGATGACCCGCCTGGAAAGTTTTTGTTGGATGCATCATAGCCGTCATATTCATCTAGTTTCTGCTTACACTAAAGTGACTTCAGTGGCAATTCAACAGTTTGGTGGCTGCATATACTGCCTCCACCAAACATTGCATCAGCTGTGGTCAAACCATGGTCTGTATACAGCAGGCGGAAGGCAGCAAGAAGGCAATAATCAAAGTATCTGCAGTGGTCAAATAGGCATTGTAGGAGGTAGTAATGAGAGGTGATATGGTAAACGGGTGCTACCACTGCACCTCCTGAGCATCACATTTGGGTTGAAGATATCCGCCAAGCATGCAGGGGGCAGCCTGACACAGCCAATGATGACCTTATGGCCCCACAAGACCGGAGAGGGTGAGCACTGCTATAGAGGAGGGTGTACCCAAGCGGGCGAGGTGGGCACCCTAGCCCTTTGAGTGCATGTGGAGGAGGGTTGCTGTGACCAATGGCGGTGGCAGCATGAAGGAGCAGGGGCTCCCTGCAACACGTCTATGTCCACTATTGAGAGCACCGGCATCTGTGCTGGTGCTGGGGAATCAATGCATGTACCTCTTCATGGGGCACTCGCGATGACGAGTCTCTACCCAAGCATTGGCACTTGGGTGAGGGGGTTAGGCAGGAGGTGAGCATAAACACTCGCTGTTATGAGGCAGTGGCAACTCTCCATCCAAGTGTGGAAGGCAATGCTGATTGCAACTTCCCATTCAAGTGTGGACATTTGCAAGAATTGGGCGGGAGGCAAGCACTTGTGCTCACCATGGTAAGGCAGTGGTGGTGGCCAATTCACACCCAAGCATGGACACTTGGGTGAGGGGGTTGGGCGGGACAATGGTGATTCCCTGCCCAAGCGTGGATGCCTTGGCAAGAGAATCAGGTGAGTGTTGGTGCTGGCACTCGCAATCCTGCCCCAAAGTGTTGACACTTTGGTGTGGGGAGAAGTACTTGCACCTAGTGGGTAAGCATGTGTGTCTTTAGGCTTGGGATGGGTTAAGGAGGAGATGCAGCATGGGGCCTGGTTAGACTTGGTGCATGATGGATGGAAAACAAGGATGTGATGGTACATGGTAACATGATAAGGGCCAAGATTGAAAGGGATGTCTTGTTGTACCTTACATCAGCATTCCAAAAAGGGAAGGATGACTCATTGCACCAGCACATAACTTCTCGCAGCCATAGATGGCCAAATATTTGGTGTTAATGTAAGTTATAATGGTTGTGTGTCTGTCAAGGACACGTCACTGCACTCGTCCTCTGTTCTGCAGGCCCACGTGTGTGCCTGCGCTTAAGCCCTTCTATGGTCCCACAGCCATATGTGCTTTTTCCTTGGCCTGTTTGTTGGGAGGTGACACCTTTCCTGATGCTATTTCAAACTTGACCACTCCTATTGTGGAGTTTGAGGTTTTTGCCTGGCACACAACTACCATAGGGGCTCTCACCTCTTTCTGACCTCCTCTCGTTGTCTTGCCAGGTGCATGTAGCTAAACTATCCCCACCTATTCTATGTCTCTATCTGTATTGATGTTGAAGAGTCCGAGTCCTTGCTTTCAGACAATCCTAATCCTGCTTTTGTGCAATCTGTCTGTCTGGGTCTTTGTGAAGCGGCTTCTGGCCTCTCACTCTTGACAACTCTTTCAGTCCTCTCAAATCTTCTGCCAAAAAGGAGTTCATAAAACCACAAATTGATAAAGAGGTCAAGCTCAGGCACTATTCATTTGGACCAAGCCTTCTTCTTGGAATGTAGAGTATGCCTGTGCACACTGTGCTGAAGCCTGGGACTACTAAGTTCCACTTGGTTAATAGATCATAGTGCTGGGTAATATGTGCTAAGTTCAATGATCTTGCAAGATGACATTGCTGGGGTAACTCTGGACAACCTTCAGCATCTTGGTAATGGTCTTCATCACCATTGTTGGTCTCATTTGAGTGGTGATTTTGCGGCTTTGGAAGGCTGATGTCTCTGATGCATCTGCTTTGGTAGGTGAAGCAGATTGTTGCCTTTGACGGCAAGTGTTTTGCTGATCACTGTAACATCTTCAGTGGTCAGGTGTCCCAGAAGATCTACTATGCATTCATGGCTCTCATATTCTGAATTGCCATCATGAAAGTATTCATCTTCCACCTCCATATCTATGCTGATGACTCATTTTCCTTTCAGCAGAAAGGGGAAATGGAGATGTATGAACCATGTGACAAGGTTTTGCCTCATAATCTTTGCAAGCTTCTTTGGTTATGGGATCGCCTTGGCATACCCTATGAATAACACAAGCAAATCTTTGGAGTAGAGTTACCTATTGTGGGCTTCAACGTCAACCCTAACCTCATGCATTTAAGAATGTCCGATGTGCCCCGCATGGATCTCATTGATGCTTTTTGCAACTTTGTAATCCAAGGAACACAACATTCCGTGCAGGATTTTCAGCATCTCGTCGGCCACCTTAACTGGGTGTTAATCTTCCAACCGCACTCCTCCTCCAGGATGCCTGCCACTGAGCCATCATCTGACTCACAGCCCACCCCAGCACACACCCCCTGCACACCCCTATCTGCAAAGCAGCCAAATGTTTTGCTGTTTCACACCAAAACTCTCTCCATTGCCTTACCCACCAACTCGCTCCACCCCCCCTCCACCCCCCCCTCCCCAAACTGTCAAGACACTCATTCAGGCTCACCACCCACCTTCTATCAAGAGCCCCTGGACCTCCCGCATCACCCCCACTAAAGAAGAAGCGGTAGCCAAACACGTTCTGCTTGAAGACCAAATTCAAATCTACAGTGACGGATCAGGGTGTGAGGGTAAAATTAGGGCCGCAGTAATCCCATTCTGAGCAGGACAAATGCCCAGAACTCTGTACTATCATCTGGGAACTAAGGAGGAGCATACAGTTTTTGACACAGAAGGATTGGGCTTGACTCTCACCGCGTAGCTCTTGGCAATGGAACATGAACTTTCCTTCCCTCTCTATATCTCAGTGGACAATCAAGTTTCAATCCAAGCCGGTAAGAGCTTCCATTCACACCTAGGATCATATCTGGCAGATCATTTTTAGGATGATGTATAGGATCACAACAGATCACGAAGGCTTCGACATCACGATACACTGGGTACCACTACCATTTCAACCAACTTGACCCACACATTCTCAAATGCCCATTCATCAAACCATCTGACAATTTCTTAAAATGTCTCACCAGTCTCTACATCTTCCTCTGCACCAGACACACCCCACTCAATAAAACACCTTCACCACCTATGCAAATCTGACAGCCCACCCTGCCCCCATTGCCCGGGTATAGATGAAACTGTATATCACCATCCATTAAAATGCCTACACTTCCAGCAAGATTGCCACTCCCTCGTCCAAGCTCTGGGACACAGGGCCACCTCTATCCAACTCCTCTTAACCAATCCCAGCACCGCCCCCACCCTCAATCCCTCCTGCATCCTTTTGACTCCTGTATTCATTTGTGAAAGCGGCCAAGCAAATGTTTCTGTCAGCATATCATCTACCATTGCCGCATACATAAGTCATCTCATCTTCGAAAGGTTGTGTGTCTAAAATGGCCAGCGGAAGCAGCAGACTGATGGGGGTACACCTCACATCAGGACATTCACAAGCCCAAAGGTGGGTTGGGGGCATTGGGGGCCCCTTAGACTAGAAAGTATTGTCACTCATAGAGTACAGCTCTCCATAGGAGGAGGGTCATGAGTCTGCACTGGTGAATGCCTTGTCGGTGCCTGTATTGATGTGGTTGGGGACAGTGTCTGGGAGGTTATCACCTGGGTGGTAGTGAGATGCAGTATGCAGGTCGTCCATCTTCTGAGCAGGACTATGATTTTGTGAGGTGTCACTGCGTGTCTTGGATGTGGTGATGGTTGCGGTGTTAGGTTAGAGTTGGCAGGAGGGGTTGGAGACTGATGTGGGCCTGGAGAAATGGGCAGCAAAGGTGAAAGGGGTATGGGGCGCCCTGCAGGGAGACAGTCAGGGGTTGTGGGTAAAAGTGGTGACCTACCTAGAGAAATAGGGAAAAATACAGGTGTTGAGGGACTCCGAGCCTGGGCCAGGTGTGGTGGAAAAGCTTGATCAGGCATTGTGGGTGGGAGCCATGACCTATCTGGAGAAATTTGGACAGATGCTAGTGTCGAGGGACTCAAGGCCAGGGGCAGGGGTAGCAAGGAGCCCCAGTCAGGTGTTGTGGGCAGGAGCCACAACTTACCTGGAGAAATTTGAATAGCTGTAGGTGTTGAGGGGTGTTAGACTGGGGGTGGAGGTGGTGGAGACGCCTCTGCCAGGGGGAGCTGTTCTTGTTGGAGGGTGGCTATCATCTTGACATGCTTTTGTAGCTTAGGCTTCAGGGCAATTATGTTGAGAGAAGTTGTGTAGATACTGGCTGCAGGGAGTTATGCTGTGCAGGGCTAGCCCCACTGCTTGTCTTCCTCTTGCTTGAATGCTCAGAGGAGGTAGTAGTCTCAAGAGCCTTCAAGCACTCTCATGACTTGTCATTAGAGCAGTGTCCAGCAGGATCTGCAAGCCAAGTTTGGTAGTAGGTTAGCTGGGACGGGTTGTCCTTGGGATCAAGATCTTTATGTGCTTTCCTTTTGCCTGTGGCTCACATGCATCATTATTCCTTCGCAGCATCACCTTGTCTGATCCATTCACCAGTTGTGCATAATCCCTGTGACTCCAAAACCACCAATTCTGCCTGTGTTTTGTGAGAAGCGAGACCCTGCTCTCTGTCCACCAGAATCATTATTGGCCTTGTGTACCATAATATTGTGTAGCTGGTGCATGAATCATGCTTACAGCCTGCCTGAGCCCATCGCTGCCAGACCAGTTCTCATTGTGTGGAATTTAGCCAAATAATTGAATAAGCATTGTAACCAAAAGGAGTAATCATAAACATGTTCCTTTTCGCTCTAAGACATTTCTAAGCATGGCCCTCCACAGGCACTTCAGTCAACCACTTAAAAAGACCTCTTAGGTCTATGTGTTTGTGGCTAGCAAAGGACCTAGTGGGTGTGTTCTAGGATGGTATTCTCATTATTTTACCCTATGTACTGGGACACCCCAGTTCATACTGAAGCAAGTATCTGGGCCATCCCAAGGACCTATTTGTGATCTTTCCCAATCCCAATTGGGATCACTCTAGCATGTCTCCGGGATGTTCCAGTGCATTTGTTAGGTGAGCTTTCCCATAATAAATAGGGGTGATAGGGGTCCTTTTTCAAACAATTTTGGGACATCAGGATCCACAATTTTGTACAATTATGGGAAGCAGTGGTGGGTATGTACATCTGTAAGGCAATTGGTACAGACATAAAATAAATTCAGGCCTCTGAATGATAGCACTAATGTGGCCTAGATGCCTTAAAAGCAACAAGGGAAGATACTGTGATGTACCGCCAAATGACTCACACATTGAATAGGTACATTACATGGCCAGTACCGCCAAATGAATAATGTGTGCTTACTATGAGTCGGACATATACACATCACCCAGGCTCTCCCACCTGTCATTCTATTAGCAACTGGGCCTTCCCGCCAACCCTACCAACACCAGTCAGGCCCTCCCACCGACCTCATACACATCATCCGGGTGCTCCCGCCTGTCATTCTATTAGCAACTGGGCCTTCCTGCTGACCCTACTAACACCAGTTGGGCTCTCCCACCGACCCTATACACATTACCCAGGCTCTCCCGCCTGTCATTCTATTGGCAACTGGGCCTTCCCGCCGACCCTACCAACACCATGTGGGCTCTCCCACTTATTGCCCTATCAGCAACTGGGCTTAGCACCCTGATACATGTGATGCAGAATGGCCCACCCCTGATTATATAATTCAAATATTATTTGTATTTTTGAAATTCAGCTATTTGTCATTCCAGGCAACATATATTGTGACCACAAAACATATTCTATTTTGGTTACCTTCTTATGTCAGGCCTCCCCACACTATTCCCACACATCACATTTCTGTATTTTTCAGCCCCACAGTATGAGAATTACCCCACAACACCAAAAACATCACCCATTTTGAGAATTTCTATAATATTAATGAATTCACAAAACATATCCCATTTGAGTCACCTTCTCATGTCAGGCCAATGCATGAAATACAGAATTGGTTCACATTTTTGAGTTTATAGCTAGATGTAGTTGAAAATACTGTCCCCAGCATCATTTCAACATTATTAACAATGTATCAGCAGCTCATGAGAGCAGGTGAAGCCCTTGTGGTGCTATGTCACTACCCTCTTGTGATGGTTCCCTTCCTGGGAATTTTTTTCCTGCAGGAATGCAGCTCCAGGATAGTATGGGGACTATTCCTTTATATATTTAGAGCATTTTAGTCAAGTTGGCACCACAGGATACCCACAGGGGCCTTGTACATAGACCAAAACCTCCAAACATGCATTTTCGCACTTTTGGTGTTTTTCACTGCTTTAGCTCTTCAGAACTTGTCCAAGCTGTTCATATATCATCTTTAGTACATATTTACATGATTTATATGCCCAAGATCAGTTAGATATAGGCCAGAATATTAGCATCTAGTGGAAAGGGGTTATTTTGACTGATAAGGGGCTACAGTCTTCCCCAGGTCGGAATTTGATGATCAGACACTTGGAATACACATCTAGCAAGCCCATAATGATAGCTCTAAATTTGTAGAATGATTCATCCACTCTCTACTGAATGGCAAGCAAATCAGTCATGTCATAGAGCATGGGAAAGTAAAAGTAGCAAAACATCGAAAATCATCAATTGGTAGGCTTGTATGGTACTGGGATTGAACCAAAGTATCTACCTAATTTTGCACCACATATGTCATTTTCTTTACCATATGCTCAATCCTGAATAGATCTTTATAAACTTTTGGGGTTATGGTTATGGATGTTTTAAACATATGTTCCAAGGGTCTAATCATGAATATTTCTTCTGTGGAAGCCTCTTTGTAACCTCGTCAAAATACCTTGACACCTGTCAAGGCAATATCCTGTCATTTCCCCTTTATTCGATTACCTTCCCCCCTCGTTCCTTAGCTTACTTAAGACACTCGTTCTCTACAGTATATAAACCTTGGTTGATCTACTGGTAGAGTTAGTTGATCCTTTCCTGAATACACGCTTAGTTCAACCAGTTTTCTCTGTTCGTCTACTAAGTATCAGCTAAGTCGACTCTCTTCGTGTGAACGTTCTACGAACGCCACATATTTTTAAACTCGAATACTAAGCCCTACCCCTTTCCCACTACGGTCGTTGTCGAGGAGGATTGATCACCCTCCAAACCTTCAATTCTTCTAAACCCTTCAAAACAAAAACTTCCCCCCCCCTTCGATATCGAAACCTATAATGTCTGTTAGTGCACCAGACGACCTGTCTCCTCTTACCACGCCCCCCGCGAGTGTAAGAAGTGTAGACGCAGGCGCCTATGAACTTGGAGTTCAAAGCGCCTGGACCCGTGATGACGCTGTCGTCACGGGTGTAGAACGGAGTGAAAGCACATGTGCCAAGCCTCCCACCAGTGGACCGTCCGATCAGCCTGGATCTGATCGCGCGGTCACTGAAGCCACTGAAGAGGCATTAGATGCCCCAGTAGTACCTAGTAACCCGCTAGTGAGCGAAGATGGGAACGGAATTGAAAACCCACCTGACCACGGTGATGGGCTTGGCTCTGCAGAAATGAGTTTAAGCCCGCCTGTCAATTTGATCGCTGAACAAGAAAAGTTAGTGAACAAATACCCAAGGATGGGATTATTTGACAGCCTAAGGTACCAAAACCTACGTACCTCTAATAGAATGAGTGATGCCCATCCACAGGGACAGTCCAAAACCGCCAATTGGGCCGAATTCCCCGATAATGACGAGATTGGAGATGTTCCCGAATTTCGGTCCCGCAAGTCTGTGAGGTACGACGACTCGAGACCCTCGACCCCTAGGATTCCCTTTGAACTCAAAGGAAAATCAGTCGAGACAATTGCCAGGCAGGAAGACAGTAGAAAAGACTTACCTCCTGAATGGCAAAGTCACCTGAACGAGCTTGATGAGCTGAAAAACCAAATCCGCGAACTGCAGAATCTGGTTATCCAAAGTCAATCTAGCGCTGAGGAAGCCCAAAAGAAACTAAGAGAGGCTCACCGAGCTCCTGTAATCAGCGTGCAAGGACAGACGAAACTGAACGTCCTCCAAGATGAGACTCGCGGAAGTGTGAAACCCGAAGAGGAGCCCCGAATCCCGTTCCCTAGAGATGCACCTGTAAATAAAACTAGGTACCCACGTGCGTCGTCGGTGCTCCCAACGGGGAGTTCGATCAAGCGAGCGATGATGGGATCTATGCAACCAGATCCTGAACCAAGCGACTCAGACTCGTCTGAAGACGACGAACACTCGTCCACAGAGTCTGACATTGAACTTAAACCTAGAGGCAAGATTAGAAGGACTGCCCCAACAAGAAAGCCTAAGGACTCCCCACTCGCCCTTCAGAGGGACAGCAAAGTACAGGATGAGCATACCTACGCAAATGATTTTGGGGCTGACTTCCTGGCGCTCGAACCAGAGTCGGATCACGAGAGCGATTCCGCTGAAACAAAACGAACCAAACGCCTCGCTCGGTGTGAGTACCGAGCGAAGCTTAACCTACTGAAATATCAGCAGAGTTTCATCAAAAATGAACCTCCATTCACCTATAACGGCGAGGCTAATGCCACAACGTTTAAAAAGTGGGTTAGAGAGGTTAGGGATTGGAAGGACAGAGCAAGACTCACTACCAACCAATCACTCCGAATGCTTGGGAAATACCTGGGAGGACAGGCCTATCGGTTTTTCGAACGAGACGTCCTGGATCTCCAGAAAAACTACTCACTGACCGAGTTCTTCGAACAACTGTTCGACTATGTATTTCCCCCTGACTTTAGAATGCTTCAGCGTCAGCAATTCCTCAATTGCAAGCAAGATGGGAAACATACCGTGCGTGACTACCTACGACGCCTTCGAGATCTAGCCGATACTGCTGGAGATGTCAGTGAGCGCGAGATTGTTCGACAGTTCTGGATGAACTGCAAGCCTTACATTAAGGCATCCCTAGTAGACAAAGGCTATGAACCGAATTCCATCAGCCTTGAGACCATCGAAAAGAAGGCATTACGCACCGAACGCGCCTTCCTGGAGAACTCGCGTGACCCACATGTTCTCCTAGCCCTGAACCCCACAGCGGCTAACAGTATCGCGACCCATAATCAGCGTTCCGAAAGGCGTGACGGAAACGAAAATCGCCATCAGAGAACAAGCAGAAGAGACCGTACTTCGTCTATTCCTGCTAATGCCATTCACCCGCCCAATGGGAAGTCCGCGAGACCCAACAACAGGCCAGCCCGCGGCCCAAATCAATCTCACTCATCCGGGATGTGGCGCGATCACCCTAAGAAGAGTGACAACGTCATTAAACGACTAAGGGAGAATGATCAGTGCTTTGAGTGCGAACAAAAAGGCCACTTAGCCAAGGACTGCCCTAAGAGACACAAGCTTCCTCACCGGCCCAGTAACCACACTAGCAGAATACATACGAGCGCTATCGGCATTTCAGATGACGCTATCCGTCATGCAGCCATCAAAGAGGGAATAGCGAGTGGGCTGTTCGGGATGGCCGTTAGCATGTTAGACTCTAGCGAATCTGACAGCGAAGACCACTCACTCATTGTCGAGCAGACCCTACTTGCCCTGAGGGAGGGAGTTCCTCTACCAACGGATGAGATGGTTGACCCGCTCTATGATCCCTACACAATAGACAGATTCACTCTAGAGAACTGGGGAGGTCCTAACACTTACCTGCTCTCTGATAAGCACAATTACGACTCCTACATCGTCTACTTCGACCAACTGAAGGACGATCGGTTCGACACTGTTGCCTGGCTGTCGGACCTGAAACTTCGGAACTACGACGACCTTTTCGTTACGAGCTCAACATTCAAACCAACATGGTGCGGTAAAGTGATTATGGGCACTCACCAGGGCGCTCCTCTCAGGGACTTTACAGCCTTAAACTCAGACCACCAGACCGGCAAAGATACCACGGACCTCAGCGACGAGTGTCCTGAACTGCTAATGTGTGAGTCATCATCAGATGATGAAGGTGATGGTGGATCTCACCATGATGTCACGACCAGCCCTGAATCTACCCCAAGCACCATGCACGAAAGAATGGGGACAGACCAAATTTACTGCGGAGGATCATGCACCGAGCTACCGGATGTCCGTACCCTGCACCGTAATGCTGCTCGTCCCAAGTCCACTTGCAGGATTTTACCTAAGGCCTTAGTAGTGGTAGTCCACATCAACGACCACCCCTGCCGTGCCCTACTGGACTCTGGATCCCTGACAGATTTTCTGTCAACCACTGTTGTTGACCAACTGAAACTAAAGATTGACCTACTGGATAAACCGATCCCCTTGCAACTTGCCGTCTCAGGGTCACGAAGTGTGGTTAAAGCGAGTGCAACCGTTGGCCTGAAATACCAAGACGTCTCGGGCCCACGTACGTTCGACATCACAAACTTAGAGGCTTACGACGTGATACTTGGTATGCCCTTTCTGTATCAGCATCAAGTCTTATTAGGATTCAATCCCTCTGAGATTAAGATAAGGAGCCTCGCACCTCTTCCTATTCGTGGTGCCCAGACTCAAGTGTTGGAACTCAAAGGGTCCAGCCCCGACTGCGATCTCCTCAATGCCTACCGGAAGGAACTCACTGAGTACGCGCGAGATATCTGTAAAGGAGCTAATGAGACTCCTCTCCCTCCCTTGCGTGCAATCAATCACGTCATACCCTTGATTAATGACGACCACGTTTATGGTTGGCGCCAGTCTAAATGCCCTGATGCCATGCGCCCCCTGTGGAGGGCAAAACATGATGATTATATCCGTACGGGGAGGTGGGAATTTTTCAGCGGCACTAACGCCGTTCCTATGATCATGATGAACAAGACCACGAAAGATGGCTCTTTGAAATTGCGCACCGTCCTAGACACCAGACAGCGCAATAAGAACACTCGGAAACTAGCTTCCCCGCTTCCGGACATTGACTCAATACTCCGTAACGTATCATCCCACCCATATCGCTCATTGCTAGACGGCAAAGATGCGTATGAGCAAATAAGAGTAGTACCTGAAGACGTACCTAAGACACTATTCGCGACTCCTGATGGAACGATGATTAGCCAAGTAATGCAGATAGGAGATTGCAACGCGGGTGCCACCTACCAGTCCCTAATGAACCATATCTTTGGTCCCTATATCGGCACGTTCATGGACGTTTATCTGGACGATATCGTCATCTACTCGGACAGTGCTGAAGATCACGTTAAACACGTGAGACTAGTGATTGACACCTTGAGGGAATATGAATTCTACCTTGGGGCGGACAAGCTGCAGTTTTTTAAGAGCGAGCTCACGATCCTCGGACACGTCATTGACGACGAAGGTATTCGGCTTGACCCTCATAAAGTTGATAAGGTGGTAAACTGGAAGACACCTACATCCAAAGAACTACTAATGCAGTTCATCGGATCCGTCGGTTACCTTGCAGCTGGGTGTGAGGGTGTTAGGGTAGACATGCAACACCTATCCAAAGTCGCAGCATCCACAACCCGCTGGTCATGGACTCCTATGGACCAACGTGCCTTTGACCTGGTCAAAGCGTGTGTTGAAGTTCACTGAAATGTCAGCCGAAAAGCAATTGACCTACCCTCTGCTATTGATGGAACCAACCCCGTGAACCTCACGACTGACGCCTCAATGACTGGGGCCAGTGGGGTCCTCTCCCAAGGACAAGACCGACGGCACGCGTCAATCGTTGCGTTCTGGTCTGGTAAATTCAACTCAGCGCAACAAAATTACCCTGTCCACGAACAGGAATTGTTAGCTATCGTAGAGTCGCTGAAACGGTTCAGACACTTACTGATTGGGCTCCGATTCCGTATCTTCACCAACCACAAAGGCCTTGAATGGATAGCCTCCCAGAGCAAGCTTTCGCCCCGACAAGCCTGGTGGCTAGAGGCCCTGAGCGAGTTTGACTTCGAGATCATCTACGTCCCGGGCGAAGACAATGTCCTAGCGGACGCTTTGTCCCGCTTATACAGCCACGAACCTAAAGGAACCGTACGGTCAGCAAGCGAGTACGTCAGCGCAGAGGACGAAGACTCACCTCGTGGCATCCTTCTGAACTTCGTGACCGCACCTGTCTACACAGGCACTCCCCTATTCCTAGGCACGACTGAAGCCCGTCGCTCGGCACGTATCGCGACTCGTCGAGTGATTGGTGAGTTGCCGGACGGAGGCACACATGAAACAGATCCTGTAGACCTGGTTAAGCCTGGTACCAACCCTGGTGCCAGGAAGAGCGCACCTAAGACCACTGAGGCAGAGCCTACTACCCCAACTGAACATGCCCAACTGAAGCCGGGGACTACCAGTGCACTACCCACGGACAGGCCTAAGGTCAAACGCGTATTGCTGAAAGTAGGCAAGCCTTCAGCTTCCCTAGAGGGCGGGAACAGTGAGAAAGCATTGGACTCACCAAGACCCCCTAGCTTCACTCAGGTTGACCCCAAAACAACCATCACAGACGCCCTTGATGAAAACACCGCGAACGACATAATAGGCGAAGTCGTTGTGAGTGACAGAGACAAAGACACAGACTCAGCGCAAAGCTCATCAGTGACAAACATGGACCCACAACATCACGTGACGAATGACGTACCTGTACTCACCAACACTGAGACAGAGACCACAATTGCTGAAGACCTAATTGAGTCTCCTCCCACCCTAACTGAAGTCATTTCCCTCGGCAACCCGTCGACTGACGTCCACGCCCACATTGTGAATAGGTACGGCGAGGACCAGTTCTTCTGTAAAATATTAGAGAATCCAGCCGCATACAAGAACTTCGACGTCAGTAACGGCCGAGTGTTTATGAAAGACAAAGGGAAACGCGTACTGTGCATCCCGGATATCCGGATTGGCGAATGAAGAGTCCGCGAGATCATAATCTCTCATGCACACTCAATTCTGGCACACCTAGGGCCACACAAGACCCTGCTCTACCTACGCAAGAACGTATGGTGGAAGAGTATCGCGTCGGACGTTGACGCCTTCTGTAAGTCATGCCCAACGTGTCAGGTGGCTAAGCCCTCAAATCACCTACCATACGGCCTCTTAGAGACTCTGGAGGTACCGTCCCGACCATGGGAAACCGTCGGCATAGACTTCGTCGGCCCACTACCCGAATCCAAGACCCTAAACGGCGTCTTCGACATGATCCTCGTAGCAATAGACCACCTCACCTCAATGGTGCACTTAACCCCGACAAAGCAAACATACCGAGCAAAAGACATCGCGGAGGTGTTATTCAATTCCGTATACAAACTACACGGAATGCCTTCTAACTTGGTTAGTGACCGGGACACTCTATTCACGAGCACGTTCTGGCAGCGGTTCCATCAGCTGACGGGTGTCAAACTACGCATGTCCACGTCCTTCCATCCTCAATCTGACGGTGCGACTGAACGAGCTAACCGTACCTTCGTGCAGATGCTCAGGTCGCTGGTGTCTCCTCACCAACGAGACTGGGCCATCAAACTGCCTGTGATCGAGTTCGCGATTAACCTCGCGTGTTCCAGTGCCACCGGATACTCCCCTTTCCTCCTTAATCATGGGCAGCTGCCAGCCCCATTTATCTGGAACACGAACTCCGAATACCCTGGAGTTCGGGTCTACCTCCAGACGATGAAGGATGCCACTATGGCAGCCCATGACGCTCTCATTGCTGCTCGCATGAAGAGCACCACGAGCGCTAATAAAAAACGCAGGGAATCGCCGTTCGTCGAAGGGGACCTTGTCTACCTATCCACCGAAAACTTGTCCCTCCCTAAAGGACGAGCACGTAAGCTCTCCCCTAAGTTTATAGGCCCATTCCGAATCCTCAAGGATTATAGGAATAACGCCTTCCTTCTGGACCTACCGTCCAAACTGAAACAGCGGGGTATCCACCCTGCGTTCCATGCTAACCTCCTTCGCCTACACGTCCCAAACGACGACAGGCGTTTTCCTGGTCGCCAGCTTAAGCAGATCGCCGACATCGGGATCTCAGAGGATTGGTCAGTAGCCAGAATCTCTGACCATCATGGTCAGGGCACTGACACTATTTTTAAGGTTGAGTACACCTCTGGGGACCACGTATGGCTCCCCTACTACTCAATCTCACGACTCGAAGCTATCGGACAGTACCTTGAGGCACTTGGGGTGCCTGGGATTCGCAATCTTCCAAAAAAGATAGCGCCTGCCTCGTCCGAAATTGCACTTGCTACAGTTGACACATTTGCCGAAGCCCGCAATATAGTTTACTCATCTGTAGACCTCCTGCTCAAGGACCTGTCCACCAAAGTTTTCGGCCTATTACCCGAACTCGACCCTTTAAAAGCAGGCTCTCGAGTGGCCGATTACCAGTCTCCCCTCTCCGGTACAATGTCCTCCGTACCGCCTCCTCTTGAGCCCATGCTGGTTGATGCCCCTGTCGCTTCCGGCGAGCCTGGTGAGCTCCCTAGCCCTCCTCGTCGTCAGACCCCCTCTCATAGAGGACGCGGTGGTCGTCGCCGTGGAGGACGCCATGGTCGGGGTCACTCCCCCTACCAGAAGGAACCTAATTCAGAGGCTCTGCATGCCTTCACGAGGTTCTTCCGTGCTGAGGCCCAGGCCAGTAAGCCTACTACCTTTGCAAGTCAAGGGTGCCGAACTCACTTTCGCGAAACCCTTTACCCAGAGGAACTCGCTACTAGAAAAGAAGCCCACACCTTTGACCAGCGGGTCAGGGCTGAGCGTCAGCAAGAGTACTCTCTTCGTCAGCGTGAGCAACGCGCTCGGCACCTGACCCTAGACAACCGCCCTACGGCACGCGTGGTTGTGTCTAAACCGTGTCCCCACTACCTAAAGGCCAGGGTGGACCACAATCCCCCTTGCCCTGCCCCTCCTGCTAGAAAACTCGCATCAGCTCATGTCAGCACCCATTCCCTTACCCCGGTTCCGGCCGTCACTGCTCCTTCTCCTTCAGTCTCGGAACCCCTTACCGACCTCGACGAGGAAATTGACTCCCTAATCAATGAGTCCGAAAAGATGGATCTTGAGGCTGAGGCACGTCACCTGGGATTCACCACTACCGAGCTCTTTGGTAGAGTCCTTATTGCTGGACTAGTGGCGATTGACTTACTCATGGTCCTCCTTTTCCTAGATGCCATGAACTCTATGAATCTCCAACCCACTACTGCCTCGTCATGAAGACTCCGGTCACCGAAATTACAGGTCCTCAGTCGAGAACCTGGAGGGCGTATGTAACCTCGTCAAAATACCTTGACACCTGTCAAGGCAATATCCTGTCATTTCCCCTTTATTCGATTACCTTCCCCCCTCATTCCTTAGCTTACTTAAGACACTCGTTCTCTACAGTATATAAACCTTGGTTGATCTACTGGTAGAGTTAGTTGATCCTTTCCTGAATACACGCTTAGTTCGACCAGTTTTCTCTGTTCGTCTACTAAGTATCACCTAAGTCGACTCTCTTTGTGTGAATGTTCTACGAACGCCACACTCTTGCCTCTTATCAGTGGACATGGTGATTTTTGATGTTTTGCTACTTTTACTTTACCTATTCAATGTGTGAGTCATTTGGCGGTACATCACAGTATCTTCCCTTGTTGCTTTTAAGGCATCTAGGCCACATTAGTGCTATCATTCAGAGGCCTGAATTTATTTTATGTCTGTACCAATTGCCTTACAGATGTACATACCCACCACTGCTTCCCATAATTGTACAAAATTGTGGATCCTGATGTCCCAAAATTGTTTGAAAAAGGACCCCTATCACCCCTATTTATTATGGGAAAGCTCACCTAACAAATGCACTGGAACATCCCGGAGACATGCTAGAGTGATCCCAATTGGGATTGGGAAAGATCACAAATAGGTCCTTGGGATGGCCCAGATACTTGCTTCAGTATGGACTGGGGTGTCCCAGTACATAGGGTAAAATAATGGGAATACCATCCTAGAACACACTGTCACGAGTACCTTTAACAAACCATTATTCTTTCCTTAACAACACAATCAAAGTGTCTAAACCCAGCGCTAGTTCTAACCCTAACCCAACAACCTTCACCATAACAAACTCAACTCCCAATCTTGGAACTTCTATCTTCTCTGCAATAGACGCCGAACTATCATGTGACCGCACTCGCATAAATCCCGGACCCTTCCAGAATCTTTCCACAGCAGCCTCGTGGCTTATGACATCATAGACTATTGTTAGATTTCCTTTACAATGTCCCAATGTATGATTCTCTTTCTCTTTTTATGATTGGTTAGTTAGTTTAGACTCAGTTTGTATCTCCGCTCGAATAGTAGTATATAGTTAGGTAATTGTAGTCAGTAGTTCTTTAGTTCAAACCTCTTGTATCTGCATCGCAGCAATCCAGACGTCCCTGCTCATATCCTCTTGTGATTATCTTTGTGTTTGAGTCCTAGTCTCTGCCCTAGCGTTAATTCGTTTTGTGGGTTGTGACACACACCCACTAGGTCCTTTGCTAGCCACAAACACATAGACCTAAGAGGTCTTTTTAAGTGGTTGACTGAAGTGCCACAGGTGGAGTCCACTACATATGTAGGCAACCCAGGATGTATTATGTTTGATATACGTATCTTTACGGCTGCTACATGAAATTTATCTCTTACCAACGCCTTCCACCGTCATCCTTAGCTACATAGCCATCCATATAATTTCAAGCAGCAATGAAAAGGAAGGAATTGACCTTTGCTTCACTTCCTCCACATCCTCCGAGTGCTGCTCTCGACTTCTTATCTGAAATTCCAAAGTCTTCCAAAATCTTCACGAAGGCTTCTGCAAGATGCGCGCCTGAGTGTGACTGGTATGTAGTGTTATTGATGTGCTCTATGTCACTGATGGTATACTCACCTTTGAAACCTCGATGATGTCGAGTAGTATTGCAAGTGGCTCGCCATTGTGTTCAAAGTGAACTGACATGGCTACAAATGCTTTGTGATTTAGTGAAGTCCATGCATCCATGGCAAAATTCAGTTCCCCATCGTAAGTTTGCAGCACAGCCGTCCAGTCTTCATCAGTGACACAAAGCCTCGATCATGGACTGTTGCAAATGGATGCAAGCTCTCTGCAACCCATTGCATGAGCTCAGCCCTTGCATCTGTTGTAAGTTTGCTATTATGAGATGTGTGTTAGTCCACTCACTTTGCCTCCGTCTTGGTATGTTGCTTGTGCAAGTAAGTGACCTTACCCTTTCCCTTCCTTTCAAATGATGTCATGATTGAGCCGGTCTTAAGAATATATCGATAACAGATTCACATGCTGACGCTGCTGTTTTTGCTTCTTGTGCAGCTTCATATGCTACATCACCCCAACAGGATTTAACATGCTTCACCATGTTGCTGGTCGACTTTGCATCTCCCTTGTCGAGATAGTGACGGACATGCTGCCAGCAGCCTTAAGCCATGCACTTGAAGACATGTGCACAGCAGCTACCTGTGTACTTGATACTAGGAACTGGTTCAAAAAATGCATAGACAGGTGATGTC
Organism: Suillus placidus; assembly: GCA_016628565.1. NCBI lineage: Eukaryota > Fungi > Basidiomycota > Agaricomycetes > Boletales > Suillaceae > Suillus > Suillus placidus. The sequence goes on along the minus strand of JABBWD010000028.1, from coordinate 88,976 downwards.
CACCCCTTTTGCAATCTTTCTTTTGAGAATAATCTTTGTGTCAGTTATTGCAGGGATTAGAGATATTTTACTCACTGAGTTCCACATCTGAAGACTCAGCATTGGATTCAATGACATCATGACTTGCCTGTGACTTTGTCGACTCCATGTCAGAGTTGATGATGATGGCATCACCACGCAACAATTGTTCTTCCTCTTCTGTGTGGATGGAGGCTTTCTAGGATAGAGGCTAAATATTAGTAGCATCGGGGGGGCTCGGAGATGAGGCAACAATAGATCTGTTTGATGTTGAAGGTGTTGCCTTTGATTTCTTTGATTGTTCCTTAGTGCTGATACCACTCGCCTTCCTTTTTAGCTTCTTGCTTCCTTCAGCGACAGCCTGGGCAGCTTTTACTGTCAGTTTGGTGACTCGCTTGCCAAACATAATAGAAGACACTTTGTGAGACAATGGCTTTCTATTGGTACATATTTCAACACATTTAGAGTTCAGAAGGTACTGTATAGTTGTCGAGTTTGAGTTTGCAAATCAAGTCTGCTCTGCTGGTTACCCGTTTTGGATTAGATGGGTAGCAGGTACCTAGTGACCCTACTCACACCCGTACCCGTGAGGTGCCCATACCCGTACCCGCGCAGGTTACCGTTACCCATGCCAATGCCTATACATCATTGATCTCAGCTACCAGTGGTGTGTTGCAGAACCCTGTAAGTACTCGGTATGATACTAAACATATACTTCAACAATCAGATACAATTATGCATGAGGACTTAGGCCTTGAAGCCATCAGGAATGATGTTAGCTGTTGTCAGCAGCAACTTGTTGAAGCGTGCAGGGAATTTTCATCTGCTATTTCGTGCTTGCCAACAGAAGTCCTCTCCAAAATTTTCCTTTACTGTCTCCCAGAAGACAAGTGCTTGACACCCACACCAGGGCTGGCTCCCTTGCTGTTGACAACAATATGTTGACGATGGAGGGAGGTTGCTGTAGGCTTTCCCAAGTTATGGTGCATGCTGTGGTTAATAGTGGGACATGATGACTTGCAGAAGAGAGGTTTCTGTTATGGCTTCTGGCTCAAGACATCAGGAGGATGTCTACTCTTGTTGACCATTGAGTGTTTGAATGTCAGCAGCAAGGTACAAACAAATCCTGCTTCAGCCATACACTCAGCTAATCTTGTCTCTCACACTGTATTTTTTGGCTGCCATGACCTCCTCATGATGGAAGACTTCCACACACTCAAGGAGCTCACCATAGATGAAATTGGTTCTGATAATAGGCGAGCTGTTGATGGCTCTCTCTCAAAATTGCCGGTTAATCTGCACAGAATCAACCTGTGGATAAGCCCATTATTCAACTGCAAGCGATTAGATTCCTTCACTGATTGCATGTGGGCCGGTCTCACACATGTTGAGATTAAGGTATGCTGACCTCGTACTGACCCTGCAAGTCTTGCGACAAGTCAAGGGCAATAACAGAAGCATAGTTAGCTATGAACTAGTATATGATTAGTCTGTAGGGCTGGACCCATACACTATTTGATACTGACTGATACCCACGATCTCAGGGTCAGTCATGGTAGCATTGGTGACATTAAGCAGACTGATGAATGCCTTGTAATTGATTTCCTGAATATACATCTTAACTTTGTTAGAAGTCTTTGTGGAGAGGAGGATGAGCTATTTTGAAGTCAAAGTATCAACACCTTCTCGTATGGCTGCAATGTACCTGTAACTGGTCGTAACTGCATAACATGCACATCAGAATCAAGCCTTACATACATGAACAAATCAGATACCTCGCTGTTCTGTAACACAGCATTTCAGTCACCCCCAAAAGTATACCTATTAGGTTGATAGTCCTCTACACCAGTATCAACCTAAGAGGCATGGTTTCTCTGGTATTTCCCATCTGGGACAAGCACTGTGGGACAATGCCAAATCTTTTCCCAGCCCACCTGGGACATAATTTTGTGAGAATTCCTGTGGGATTTCTGGGTGACATGGGTGGTGTCAGGGGTCCTTTGGGCCAATTTTTTGGCATATTAGGGGGGTATAGCAGGGATTATTAGGGGGTAATGTAGGGCCAATTTTTTGGCATATTAGGGGGGTATAGCAGGGATTATTAGGGGGTATTGTAGGGACTATTAGGGGATAATGTAGGGACCAGTAGGCCCTGGGCATTACTGGTATAATTTAGAGTAGTGTGGGGATTATTGAAGGTAGTACAGACTATTGGAGGGTGGTATGGGGATCATTGTGGAGACTATCATCAGATGGTAGCATAGGGACCATGGGGAGGTGTTATGAGAACCACTAGGGGGTACAGCCATCAATGTCAGACAAACCCCAAGTGGATGGGTCTGTCCCAACCTGCAGAGTCCTCCAGGTATCCCTGAAGAAGGTCGCTGCAGATCCGATTGACTTCAGGTATGTACTTCTATTGAGCGAGTCCCCCCCCCCAATTTTCCACTTACTACTGTCAAATTATAGTAGTGTAGGTACCACTAGAAAATAAAATAAGGACGGTTAGACAGAAGTACTGTATAATTTTTTGACCTTAGGTTCATCACACTGTAGCTAGCTCGATGAACTGATCCTATTTTTTGTGACAGTGACAGCTATTTTGGGATGGTGAACCTAATTTTGTGACATAATATATGATATTTTTGTTTTAAGATATGTTTTTTTTTAATGAAAACATTCACACAACCACTAAATTGTTCCCCTTATTATCATGTTTGGCCATATACTCCATGTAGGGGGTACATATATTATCCTACTGAGCATGTATATATGAACATATATGAACCTATTGTAAGTTTGTCACAGCTGTCCTCAATCCCATGAACGTAAGGTCAAAATTAGGGACTTCCCAAACCACATGTAATCTCAAGTCGGGAATTCCCAGACCACATATAGTCTCAAGCTGGGACTGCCCAACCAACATGTATTCTCATGTAGGAATTCCCAGGCCATATATAATCTCAAGGTGGGAATTCCCAGCCCACATACAATCTCAGGTCGGGAATTCCCAGCACACATATAATCTCAGGCTGGGAAGTTCCAAACATATAATCTCAAGTCGGGAATTCCCAACCAACATATAATCTCAGGACGGGAATTCCCAGCCCACATATAATCTCAGGTTGGGCATTCCCAGCCACATATAATCTGAAGTCAGGACTTCCCAACCAACATATAATCTCAGGTCGGGCATTCCCAAACATATAATCTGAAGTCGGGGATTCCCAACCAACATATAATCTCAGGTCAGGAATTCCCAGCCCACATATAATCTGAAGTCGGGAATTCCCAACCAACATATAATCTCAGGTCAGGAATTCCCAGCCCACATATAATCTCAGGTTGGGCATTCCCAAACATATAATCTCAGGTCGGGCATTCCCAAACATATAATCTGAAGTCGGGAATTCCCAGCCCACATAGTATCCAGTCAGGAATTTTCAATATCTTACATTGACATGTCACACTTAATCTTTATGACTGTCCTTATATCAGAGTCATGTTCAATAACTACGACTTTCATTCAACCTACATTACAAGACAAATTCATACAGGATCAGAGAAGATGGCACTGGGAGAATGACAACATGACACAATTGTTAACGAAGTTGATCAATAATCATTGTAGTAATCATGATCATAGGCACCACCCTTGTCCTTGTCCTCCTCTTCCTCTTCTGTCACAGATACCCAGGTGTTGTTAGCAAGCCTGGATGGACCAGCAGTGGGGGCAGGCTCTCAGGTATATCCATACTGGTGTCGGATAGGAGATCTGGACTGACGATAGCCATATTGACAAGGCAGGTGGATAGGTGGTGATGGACTGCGATGATGAGGTAGATGAGTGGCATGGTGCTGTGAATGATATTGCTGATGGCGGTCACGGGGATTATGATGAGTCTTGTCATGGTAATGAGCATAGGGTTCATGTGGCAACAAGAATACATACTGCATAGCACGGCCCTTCATTCGTCTGCCGACATTGGTATCTTCATCATCACTCTCGTCTCATCGGCGCTTTGGATCAGGTGGGAATTCCGGAACCCTGCGAGATTTCGTAGGTAAGGCAGGTGCAGGGTGGGTCGTTCAAGTTGTAGATTGACGGTTTGGAGGATGCATGACAACACCATGCCACAATGAAGGTTGATGAGGAGGGACTCTGGTGGGGATGGAATGGGGAAGTGGCAAGACCTTGCGGTGATCACAACGTGGTGGAGAAGGGGACCAGGCAAGTGGTGACGATGGCTGAGGAGTCGGAGAACTGCGATGGGAACCAGCAGAGTCCGGTGGCTCGATATTAGCCAGAAGATTCTTCATAAATAACACGCAATCCATCAGAGTACACTGAACTTACCATCCGTGTCAGTGATGAGGGGGATGTTCAACATGTCGGAATCTTCGTTGCTCATCAAGTCTTTAGACTCTGTCAGGATTTGAGTGAGTCGCGCCATGATACAAGAAAGTTCAATCTTACCATCCGACCAAGGTACGAACATCAATTCTTGCTCAGGAACCTTCACCCCACTTAACTTATCTTTCCTTTTCTTCTTCAGCTCCGGGTGTTCGACACGAGCAAGTTCCGCATTGTAGTCAGAGCCCATGCAGCGCTTTAGGTAGGGACCAACTAGTGCCTTCAGCTCGTCGGTCTTCAAGTCCTTGAATACGAAATCGGAGCCCACAGGAGGGACACCTGCAGGCCAGTCGACAACCTGTGCTTGGTGAAGGTATAGCGAGTTGAGCATGGTTTCCAGGGAATATTTTTCGCCTCGTGCGGAATACCAACACTTCTGTAGCTAGCATGAATACAATGATAGATATGATACCATAGAACTTACCAAATTTTTCTAGCATCATTATGGGAGCTACACAGCGATTACGGTCACGAGTTCCCTCCCCTTTCTCGCACAAGAGCTCAGGATTGAATTTTGGGGCCATAATACGAGTAAATGATGGCAAAGAAGCTGTATCATCAATGTGATTGTACCTAGAATACATGTCAATATAGCGGCACATGTAGAAGGAAAAGACAATTACTTGATGATGGTCGTCAAGTAATCCATAAGTTCCTTGATGTCTGCTTGCTTCTTATTGACAAGGTCTAAGATAAGCGGTGACCCAGCAAACACCCCCGCCGCCCGCTGACCCGCTTCCTCAGTACCTGTGTATAACACAAATCCCCCCACATAAATATCCTCAAGGTGCGAATAAGCTTGGCACTGCAAAATGAATTGAGACACCATACAAATACATCAACGACACATACTTACACTGAGGGCAAAGACATCGTGTACAGCCATGATATGGTTGTATAATGTCTTTGATGATTCATCTGGGTTCTTCGAGGTCCCCTCCCAGAACTCATGGATCTCCTTCCACAATTTGGGGTTTTCACTCTGGTCGCAATGTTTCAGCCAATACTCATGTTGCGTCTGCTTCCAGTCATTTGTAGATACTTGACAAAATCGCGTAAGGAAGATGTTCGACGAGTACTGCACACTACTCACTGTTAGAAGACTTGGGGTGCTTCATCTTGTACCATGCTTGATACATGTTCCAATTATTGTCAGCTCGAGTAGCTTTCACTGCCAACCCGGCTTGAATCAAGATCATGCGTGCTGATTTGCCATACTCCTTGGCAATCTTCTTCACCTCTGCAACTGTTTTTTCACCCAAGGCGACGGCCTTGTGGATGGCTTCCTGCGAGAGTCAGCCAGATGTAAGGGGATCACCAGAATTTTCATCATCAACCTGATGCTGATCATCGTCTAGGTCTTCATAATCTGCACGTGGAGGCACCTCCCTCCCCTTACCATTGGCCCTTCGAGCAGGAGGTGCAGGCGAGATGCGATCCTCATCCACCTGTTGAGGCTGTGTACAAGAAGGCATGGGCAACTCGTCGGTGTTATCATTGCCGGAGCTCAACTCACCCTGTTTAGCATCATTGTAGTCACTGCCCTCAGGTGAGGACTCTGGCAGCACAGCATTAGCATTCTATAATACAGTAACATTTCTCTAACATACCATCTGAATTATTTTCACCTTGACACGCTGCAGATGATTTTTGCCTGTGCTGACGTAGGACGCGCTTTGGGGGGAGCAATTGAACATCAGGACCATCTGGATGATCAATTTATGAGTGAAAACACACAGCCAAATAATCAAGATAATACCTGGTACAACATCCTCGTAATTGGTCAGAAGACAACTGTCAGAATGCTTGATAGTAGGCCCGCCCATAGTCGAGTCAACCACGATGTCATCGTCCTGAAGAATTCTGTCAGTAAGTCGTGCAGAAGGTTGAACACCATTGTGCTTACTGCGAGTATGCCAGAATCCTTACCAGTAGAGGGGGGTTCAGGGCTTCCATCTTCAACAGAACCTTCGCCAATAGACAAGGTATCTGAGAGCTGCAGTAGTTAAGGGTTAGGGACTTGACTCCCAGTGAGAACTGGCTATGCTCGGATAGGCCCGGAAATGCTAGCAGTGACTTTCCCGTTTTGTAATATGTCAGGTTGTGCTAGTTTCTTATCAATATACATACACCTTTGTATTGTGTTACATTTCTTTGCACTTTTGCATCACAACTTGTAAAGTACGAACTTCGTAATGCACGATTGTAACTTGCAATGCTTGCAACACTCGACTTCGCTTCACAACGTGCAAATCTCATATTGCAAAGCAGTAACTTTACCGGATCCTTGTAGACTTGTGAAGTTCTGGTATGTACCTAATATCTTGTTCAATATACTGATGATCTTATTGTAGCCTAGCATGGTTCCGAGTTCAAGCTCTCAGCTGATTGAAGCTACTTCTCGATATCTCTGTGTCTGCAACAGGTACAACAATGGTCTACCACACAAAGTCTCCTCTGCCACATTGTATCGTCATTTGGAGGAAGCTACGACCGATGAAGAAAAGCAGAGAATCCGCTCTGTAAAGGCACTCGGTGGCATAGCACTTACCCTAAGCAATCCCCCCATTCCACAGTCCTTAGCTGCTGATACACCTATTTCTCGTGGTGCTCGTCGCGCGGAAACACTCCGAGCCCTTGTCCAATGTGCACGAGAGAATGAAGGCTCTAATGCTAGGGCTGGGCGTCGCAAGCGGGCAAAACTTGCATTGAGTGACGATGGCCCGGGCAACATGGTATGCATCTTCTTCCAATGCTGCAACTTGCAGTTGTGACTTATGAATTTGACCCCCAGGAAATTGAGCATGACGAGGATCTCGTTCTACATGACAACGAGGTCCTGCATGATGATCTCATGCCAGACAAGGATCATGTTCCGCTTGACAATGAGGTCCTGCCTGATGATCTCGTTCCAGATGAGGATCTCATTCCGCATGACAATGAGGTCCCACCTGATGATCTCATTCCAGACGAGGATCTCGTTCTGCCTGACAACAAGGTCCCGCCTGATGATCTTGTTCCACGCAATGATGATAACCATGTACCTGATAACAATCTGCCTCCTGAATATAACCCCCCACTCCCATACCATTACACAATCGAGCGCAGGAAACAACCTTTAATTGATGTTGAGGCACTTGCACAGACCGCGAATCTTGACAAAATCAAAGACGTGTTTGAATACATCATGTTGCTGAAAAACGCTACCCTAGAGGATCGCATCACCAAACTCGATGAAGATGCTGTCATGCGCCTTCGTCATCCACCAAATGAGCCCATCCGTATTGCCAGTCCAGGGACTTGACAGAGCATTGCGATGTATCTAGCACTCGAGCATGCATCCCAAGATGCATACAATCGCATACGCAGGGCTACTGCATGAAATTTCGCAGGAGTGGAAGGTGTTGATGAGATCTTGAGTTTCTATAGTGTCGAGAAGCTCATCGCGCAATACACAGGTGTCGATCCCCTTGTGCATGACATGTGCCCGAATTCGTGTCTTGCATTCACTGGTCCTTATGCAGATGAAGATGGCTGTCCTATGTGCGGAACGTCTCGCTGGGATCAGGCAAAGATACATGCAAGCAACGGGCGGGACAAGGTTGCCGCACAGACATTCACCACGATAGCCTTAGGCCCACAACTCCAAGCATTACACCGAGATCCAGACAGTGCGCGCAGTATGCGCTACCTACACGAGCGCACACAGGAAGTCCTTGCGGAGCTAAGACGAACTGGAATTATTCCCATCATCGACGATATCATCATGGGTCACGATTACCTCAGGGCTGTCGTCGATGGTGATATCAAAGAAAATGATATCGTTCTCATGATTTCCCTTGACGGCGCACAACTCTACGAAAAGAAGCAATCTGATTGTTGGATGTATGTATGGGTTATTCTCAACCTATCACCCGACAAACGGTATCGCAAACTCCACGTACGTCCCGGTGGATTTATTCCAAGACTGAACAAACCCAAAAACCTCGATTCCTTTCTTGTTGTTGGGATGCATCACCTCGCTGCACTTCAGAATGAAGGTCTTGTCATCTCGGATGCTTCTCGTGATATCGTCTTCACGTCAGACCTCTACCTCATCTTTACGACTGCCGATGGACCTGGTCTCGTCTACTGGGATGGCATGGTCGGACATAGCGGGAAGAATGGATGCCGTGTATACTGTGAAGTAAGCGGCAGACGCAAAACATGGGGCACACATTATTATCCTGCACTTCTGAAGCCACGAGATCGCTGTGCCCCAGGTAGTGCGCACGATGACGTCGATATATTGACTCTCCCTCTTGGTGGGTCTGCCAACTATGCCGACAATTTATACCGGCTTGTGGGCTCTCCCAGTCAGAGACAATTAGACATTAGGAAGACCAAGATGGGTCTCACAAAACCCCCTCTCATTCTGGGTCTCCATTCGTCTTGGTGCCTTGGTATTCCCTTCTGCATGACCACGGATGTCATGCATCTCGCTGGCAACCTCAGTGACTTTCTGATCTCGCTCTGGCGAGGCACGTTAGACTGCAGCATGACTGATAATGTTGATACCTGACTTGACGAGCCTCCCAAAGGTCTCCCTTTAGGCGCCGTTGATCTGGGTGATGGGTACGCACTGTTACGCAAATGAGACAGGTACCCATTGTTTCCCGCAGATGGAGATGTTGCAGAGGCCATACAGAACTTCCTGGAGAATGGTCACATACTTCCTCGCATCAAACGTTGGGCACAGTTACTCTTACCAAATGGACAGATAGCATGCTCTGCCTGGAGGGAGACCCTCAAGTCACTTGAGCAAACTCGCATGTCACGTAACATCAAGGTAAATTTTTCGAACTATGGATCGTGTAATGTACATGTATCTAACATATTACAGCTACAGTATGAAGGCCAGGATCGCTTCGGTGAAGTCTTATACTTCACAAGACTCGCTATTGAAGCAGATGCACAGTTTGCTGATGTTGCTGTTGTCCAAATGTATTCTGTGCCGGACGAAAGTCTGCTCCGTCTTTCCTCGCAGACTGTTGCATCTTGCACATGCCTCGAAACCATTTTGATTGTCAATGTCAAACATATCATCAGCGTGATTGCAATGGTTCCACACAGGCCGACACTGCCTTCGGGAGTTACAGAGGATCGTTTCTTCATGGTAGAGAAGCCCGGGCTAGATATATCGAACCTTGGAGTGCCTTATGGTGTGGGCGATGACAATATTAATGATGACAATGATATTGCAGATGACGGCGTTGAGTAAACATATTATACAATTGGTACTACAGTTGCATTGACTACTACAGTTGCAAAAAAAGGATCAAGAGGATTGAATATCTGCATCAAAAATGTGGGGCAAAGGATAGAGAATCAGAGACATGACCGAAGGGAAAAAATGCTCAGAGTCTGGATCACTTCCTGCCCCACTCCTCGATCTCGTCAAACAATCTCTTCCTTTTTGCTACCTCCGTAGCAATGTCTTCTTCATCAAACAGCCGGACTGAGTAGCGCCAAGGGGCAAATAAGTCTGTTGGATCTATCTGGGTTCGGATTTCCGCAGCGTCTTGTGAGCATGTTGCACTGGGAGACCATGCAGCTACTGTGACAATATATGAGTGAGAATAATATAAAAAGACATGGAATGTTACCTTGCTGAAAGTGATGTGACACTGTCAAACTCAAGTTCCTCCGCTTTGATGCTGCTTGTCGTTGTCTTATCATCGATGCCCTCCTCCACCTTGATGTTGGTGATGTTGGGGACGTTGACGACGTTGGTGATAACAGTCTTGGGCTCCGTCTTCACTGTGTTGTCCATCTTTGCTGCTTCGTCTGCCTCGATGATACTATCAATGGTATCAAAACTATCGCTGATACCAATATTAGTACGTGCAATACATAATTCATGTGAGGGTGAACTTACACGTCATTCAGAATGAAGCGGGTTATGTCTTTAAAGCGAAGGACGACTCTCTGATGTAATTATGTGAGATACATGTCCAAGTCAGTATCTACAAGATGATAACTTACTTTTAGGCCCGGAGACGCTATGTCAAGATAAAATGAATATGTATCCCAGATGGGAGAAACACCATCTATGTCGAGGAGGACAACATCCTCAAGCATATTGATGGTGGTAGAGTTTGACATGCTTAAGTTATGAGAGTTACACTGGTTACACAGTAAGTTACGCGACTTACGCGACTCGAGGACTTCCGGAATATTCCGTCGGAGTTGTGACACAACCCATTTAGAATTACTCCCTGTCCTACTTCCTTATTCCTGGGCCATTCAGTATGTTCCCTGGCAGTGGCAGCGATTGAGGCTCTCTGCTTTTAAATAGTACACCTTTCCTTCATCCTGCTCAAAAACTGACTCCTAGGTACCAGAATCAACATTGGGGAGGGGACTATACTCCTTCCCCGCTGTCCTCAGGTTCACCGTTACCTGAAAGCATGGACCTATTTGATTCTGCCTTCGCATCAATGCAACGGGCTACGCAGCCACCTTTCAACCCATTTCAACAAGTAAGTACATATATTCATCATAATCAGCAACTACAGTCATTGCACGATCACTGCAAGAGCCTGGAAACACAGATCATCAAGATTACTGCCGAGCGCGACATGATACAGTATGTGACTATATTTATCATGTGTATTTTGCATTCACAGCATCATTAGGTCGAGTTTTCAGTTGCTTGCAGCTGCTGTGCAGCTTTGCAACATAGATCCCTCCAAATTCAGTACCACTTTCATTTCTCCATCACCTGCCCATTGACTGAGCTCTGAAACACACCCGGACATCAAATTTTGGAACAAATCCGATTTCATTACATGGCTGGAGTCATACAAGGCACAGCTCGCTAATCGTGGTAAACTGCCTTACCTTGAGCAGGATAATGGCGACCTGGTTCTCGACGACGACGTTGATGCGATACATAAAACCTTATGTGGTGCCTTTTCCGAACTCAACGTCGCGGTATGTCAGGGGATGTCTGCGGAGCACATTGATGTTGTGTTTGAGGGATGCGAGGATATTGGTGACAATGTCCTTCTTGCCTGCCTGATTAGCCTGCCATGCTTGAACTCACTTGCGAGCAATGGTAAGTAAGTTGTTGATACCATCGACGATATGTGAGTGCAAGGTACTGACAGCAAATGCAGTCCCAGGTTGAATGACGAAATCTGCTGCAGTGGGAGTGTACCAGGTGAATTGCAGGTCAATTGATGAGGTATCCTTGTGAGGGATGCAGACAGCATATTTGAACTCCTTACAATACATCTGTGGCCACTGGAAACAATCAACCACTCCAAAACGTCCATCTGCTTGAGTCCTGAGTTCTTCTGAATCGTCATTGTAGAGTTCCAGTACCCAATCCATATTTGGGGTGGTGATCACAAGCGGTTCTTGATAGCCAATGGCTCTGGCGTCCAGGGCACTGATAGCCTCTGTAAATATCTTGTTAGAAGATAAATGATAGTCTCACCATCTAGACACTTGTAAGGAGTGAACTTAGTTAATGCAGTGGGCATAGTTATCAGATCTATAAGACTGTAAGCATACTAGTATTGAAATTGATATTGCAAAGACGAACTTTGAGCGGGCCTCACAGGTGTGATCATAACGCAGGTAGCACGGTAGAAAAGTAGGCACAAGGTTCCCAATGAAGTTTGTGAGCCTGCAAGGACATGAGCGATAAGATCGATTAAAGAAAACATACCTTGGAAAGATGCTTTGGGCAATGGTAAGGCAGACAGCGAGTGCAGAAACCAGCGTAGGAGAAGGCAAACAATACTCCCAAGAGAGTCTTCAACCCCACTGGCGCAACAACGAGAGAGCAGCTGGGGCGACTCTCCAGATGCGAAGTCTAGGAGATTGCTTTCAGTGACGCGAAGTCAACTGAGAGCGAGGTGAACAGCACGTAGCCAGTTCAATGGGTCCAGGCGCGAATTTTGAGACCTAAACGGGCCATGAATACGAGGGGCAAGGAGTGAGTTGGGAGTTGGGAGGTGTTTGAGGTGGGGAAATTGAGATTTGAGTAATTGAGGCGCAAAAGGCTGAGTGTTGGGAAATCTGGGAATTCCCAGCACAAGTTGAGATCTTATCAGCAAGATCTTGATAATTGATGTCAGTTTGGTCATGTTGTTGTTGGATTGCACACAATGTGTCCGTCTGTTTACTTACTACTACTATGTTATCAATCTCTCACTTTCACCCCACCTCCATCTATCAATCACCTTTAACCCGCACCATGAACCTCGCTTGAACTGGCTACGTGCCGTTCGCCTCATTTTCAGTTGACTTCGCGTCACTGAAAGCAACCTCCTAGACTTTGTGTCTGGAGAGTCGCCCTGGCTGCTCTCTTGTTGTTGCGCCAGTGGGGTTGAAGACTCTCTTGGGAGTATTGTTTGCCTTCTCCTACAACTAGTTCTACTTTACTTTATTCAAAAATGAGTAAGTCATTTCTTCTACTGCGTCCACCAGATCTCACTGTAATTACTGATGCCAATTATTCACTATATGCCATCTTCAACTATACCAGAGTTAGCAACCATCTGTGAGTATTTTATTTTGTACATCTGACCGAGTTTACTGTTCACATGAGTGTCATTCAGTCATATACACCACGACATCTTTTGTGGAGCATACAGTTACTTGGTGAGCCTTATTTACGTTCGTGCCTAACTCTACTGTGAATTTTCCCTGCCGGCAATGGACAGTACTGCCATTACCAGACAACTGAGGCCTTTGTGGAGGATGAACAATGAGGGAAAGACAGTCTCCATTGCGTGCGTTACTGTTTCCTTTTCTTCTCGATTTATACATGCCATACTGATACTCCATAGACCTCTCCGCCCGCCCATCAGCATGAAATCCGATATTATCTGTAAACGCGCCCGCCACAACATTCCTAACAGAACCTACAAGCGCCTCCAATGTCCCTGGCATGAAATCCAATACACTTCTGTAAACGCTCTAATCAAATCTCGCGGGTAAGCCTCCTAGTTTGCCTGATAAAATTTACCATTAACTCCAGCCCATTATTCAGCCCGGGCTTTCCAGTGGTTTTTAAAATGTTGTCCATGAACGTTGGGCATTATTGTGTTTCTTACACTACTAATTTTCATCTATCCTATTTACTGACACTTTATGTACACGATCCAAGTTGCCAAATCGGTTTTGCTTACCATATATATAAAACCACTTACTTCGAGACATGCCATAATCTTTTCCCCCCTTTTATTACAGATATTGATCATTCTCATCCTCTCATCCTCATTAGCTGATACATCGAGCCTTCTTAGTCTGACTATGTGTCAACTACGCACACTTTCAGTGACTTCGCGTCCTAAAGTACTTAGATATCGAGACTACGTGTCTCATGGCTGCGTGGCGTCCCAAACAACCCCATCATGTGGGTCCCTTATCGCATCCCCTCTCTGATAACCTGCCAGCTGTTACTCCTACAGACTCACAGGTGACGACTATCATTTGTGAACCGTGGATGGTTCGTCGCAAACACCGAGCTTCTCGGTCGTACCACTCGCTTGCACCCCCCCTTCTTGTTCTACCTGGCCGGCAGCGTTTTACCCAACATATTGGATCTTCATCTCGACACTCACTTGTTCAGGATCAAAGTCACCCGCATTCTTCTAGCGGCGCTGATCCTCCAGATATCGATCCTTTCGTCACCGACGAACCTCTTTTCAGCGACTTCCTCTATGAGCCCGATGGTCCTATCAACCTTCCACGCCCACATCTGTCTGGCCTCCAGAAGAAGCAAAATCAATGGCGGAGATGGTCTCAAGAAGTCGTCCCTTCCCTCATCAAACCTTACCTTGCCTACTGCCGGCGATCGGAATCCTTGCAATCCAACCCTGACCTTGGTCTCCTCACCGGAGACAATTTACGTTGCAGTGCATTTTGTCGCCTGCGATCACTGGCAGTCACCTGTGTACTCTTTGACCGTGCGTTCTGTGTTTTGTGGCCCAAGGGTCTTCACTTATATTCGCCATAAATATTAGGTTTGCAAGTCATCACCATTTCCTGCTGCGAGTGTTGCCCGGCACCACTCCAACTCATGACGCGTGGGTTATTTGCATGCGCTCCCGTTACCCCGTCTCTTGCAGTAGACATCCGGGTTTTGGAGCTAGTGAAAAATCTGTTTGTACGGATGACTCCCAACTCAACTGCGTGGTGCGATGCGCTAGAAAATTTTCTGAACGAGCGAGGTTATAAATTGAATACCAAGGTCAGATTATCACTCACTGTTTTCATTGTCTCGTCGTGTTGACTCCAGCCGATAGGACAGTCTTAGACGCCGGTTTAGCAATGCGTATCATTGGTATACTGTTCTGACAATAATGTCATCGGACTACCTCACCACATTTATCTCGAATTCTCGGCGCGCTGGTGCAGACAGTGTGGCTTCTCATGAAACACCTGGCATACCACAAGTTCTCAGTCAGCCAAGTGCTTACCTTTCTTCGCGTTGTCCTCTGTGCTTCGGCGGGAATGACTGGCACCAGCATTGTGATCCTGACACGACGTAAGACATTTAAATTTCACTCAATAACTCAGCTCATTATCTCATCAGGGTCGATTGTATTGTTTGTGTTGATGCCTGTTTCACTCAAAAGCGCTCTAACAACCCTCGAAATGGTGGCAATCAAGACCCACCTAATCCAACGCCGACTGTTTTTATACCTGAATGTGATGTCAAGATGATGGAAGACCATGTCCGTGACTGCCGTGGTGGTGGAGCTGGGACACGCAAACGACCAAGGCAATTGGCAGAAGAGATTTACGACGGGTATGAGGACGGGATGAGGATACCAGTGTCTGTCTTAGATGGATGCAGCAAGTCCTTTGTGGCGGCAGACGAAAAGCGCAAAAAGCAAGTATGCACTTTTTCGCAGACACTGGACTGATGGCATTGCTTTGCCGACATGATTGAGTGCTGTGGCTCGTAAACATGACCTCTGCTGGCGAGAAACAATTTTATTCCCTTGCTTTAGTGAAGTGACTATTCGAGCATCTACCACATGATATGATAGTGGGGTTGCTATATGACATAGGGTGTCAGCTTGAACGTAGCTGTAGGAAGTGGAGCTTGCTTGATGACTCTATCCTATCACGTATCAGCTTCAGAATATCTGTATTTCATGCATACGGTCACCAGTGGCCTTGCCAAATTGTCTACCACCCTCGAAAGCGTGCTGGGTTTGGGCTATCCGACGGAGAGGGCTGTGAGCATCTGTGGAGTGCCTTGAAACAACTCATTCCAGTGCTTCGAGTTTCTGGTGTACGTTACATGCCACTGCATTTTTCATGCTGGCTGGTACTAACTGTCTTCTCTTTAGTATCATCAGCAGTTATTTGTGCTGGATGTACAAGTGCACCACTTGGCTCTCAAGTCTCTCGATGCATTGGGGCAATGGCTAGCACGGAAGTGGATGCTTTGCCAGCAGAAGAAAAAGGCGGCTCTGGAAGGACTGAGGGATCTTGCGTTTGATGAGGACTTCCTTTGAGAGGAGTGGGCAGCGCAGGTAGCTCATCAGACTAAGCCGGTACCCTGTAAGTAATTTTTTGAATTTTATTTCATGGCTTGTCATGTTTATTTTTGTGAACAGGGAGATCTAAACATAAAGCTGCAGAGGCTATTGCGGGTGTTCTTGCATTAGAAAAGACCCTTGAGAGCAACCAGAGCATCGTACATGAACTCGAACATCGACTCATTAGCAACAATGTTGACGACATCACTACTTTCAATCTCCAGTTCGATGACGCGCATGCCTGATGTGCCAAGGTTGTTGACACTCTTGCGAGAAGACGTGCCATGTTGGGTGCTTCAGAGCGTGCTGATTTGTAAAAGCTGAAGAAGAATGTCTACCTTCAAGTTTGTATGAATGCCTTTGCGCTGAAAATGCGACTTCGACAATGAAAATTCGAGCTGGAAAAATTGGAACAGTCCTATCAAATCACAGTCAATGGTATATTATTTATTTTTCGTCAATGCTAATGATTCACATTGAGCTATAGAATTGAACGTGCGCAATCACACAGAGACCTCCATCAATCGGCGGGAACCTGCGATTCTCAAGATTGTCTCAACATATAACACTTTGTGTGACCAACTGCTTGTGCTAATACGTCAATGCAAGGCCCCTGCTAATGCTATTTCACCCCTACCTATCCCACGCGATGGTATCTTTCAGCTGGATGTTGATGATGAAATATGGCAAGATGTAGGTCTGGAGGATGAGACTATGGACCCACCTCGATGGCTTGCGGATGAAAATGTTCGCCAGGGTATTTGTCTTTTGCTTGATCTTGACCGCTGCATGGAAGAAGAAGACAGGCTAAGACATGAACGTTGTGTCGTGCAGGAGTGCATGATCATGGAGTGGACTGCGCTTCAGAGGGCTCGAGAAGTCCCAAGTAAGTTGCTTACTTAACCTTCATTGTACGTATGTGCTAAAATATTGCAATAGATGTTGATGTGGCATGGCACCTTGAGAAGTGCGCTGCACAGCTATCCCTCACTTGCATCGAGTGGCAAACAAGGGTGCGGCCCATACCCTGTGCATGGGAAATGCCTGATAGCTGGGGACCATCCTCTACTGATATTGCCAATGCTGCACACTCACTTTACCATGCAAAAACAGTGCAGCCTGTGAATGGTGACTCATGGGAATTATCAGAGGATGGGAGTGATGATGATGAACTAAATGATGGCGGAGTTGATGATGAGTTGATTGCAGCAGTGGAGGAAGTTGCACATGCAAATGAATATCGGATTGTGGATTTGGATGACGAAGGAGAACTAGAGTACTGGGACGAAGTACATGTACCATCATCTCCAACCTTGTATTAAGTTGTGGGTTGAATGAAGGTGATAATTATTACACATGACTCTGATTTGAGAACAGTCTTAAATATTAAGTGTGACATGTCAATGTGAGACATTGGGAATTCCCGACCTGAGATTATATGTTGGTTGGGAATTCCTAACTTCAGATTATATGTTTGGGAATGCCCGACCTGAGATTATATGTTGGTTGGGAAGTCCCGACTTCAGATTATATGTGGGCTGTGAATTCCCAACCTGAGATTATATGTTGGTTGAGAATCCCCGACTTCAGATTATATGTTTGGGAATGCCCAACCTGAGATTATATGTGGGCTGGGAATTCCTGACCTGAGATTATATGTTGGTTGGGAATTCCCGACTTCAGATTATATGTGGGCTGGGAATTCCTGACCTGAGATTATATGTTGGTTGGGAATCCCCGACTTCAGATTATATGTTTGGGAATGCCCGACCTGAGATTATATGTTGGTTGGGAAGTCCTGACTTCAGATTATATGTGGCTGGGAATGCCCAACCTGAGATTATATGTGGGCTGGGAATTCCCGTCCTGAGATTATATGTTGGTTGGGAATTCCCGACTTGAGATTATATGTTTGGAACTTCCCAGCCTGAGATTATATGTGTGCTGGGAATTCCCGACCTGAGATTGTATGTGGGCTGGGAATTCCCACCTTGAGATTATATATGGCCTGGGAATTCCTACATGAGAATACATGTTGGTTGGGCAGTCCCAGCTTGAGACTATATGTGGTCTGGGAATTCCCGACTTGAGATTACATGTGGTTTGGGAAGTCCCTAATTTTGACCTTACGTTCATGGGATTGAGGACAGCTGTGACAAACTTACAATAGGTTCATATATGTTCATATATACATGCTCAGTAGGATAATATATGTACCCCCTACATGGAGTATATGGCCAAACATGATAATAAGGGGAACAATTTAGTGGTTGTGTGAATGTTTTCATTAAAAAAAAACATATCTTAAAACAAAAATATCATATATTATGTCACAAAATTAGGTTCACCATCCCAAAATAGCTGTCACTGTCACAAAAAATAGGATCAGTTCATCGAGCTAGCTACAGTGTGATGAACCTAAGGTCAAAAAATTATACAGTACTTCTGTCTAACCGTCCTTATTTTATTTTCTAGTGGTACCTACACTACTATAATTTGACAGTAGTAAGTGGAAAATTGGGGGGGGGGACTCGCTCAATAGAAGTACATACCTGAAGTCAATCGGATCTGCAGCGACCTTCTTCAGGGATACCTGGAGGACTCTGCAGGTTGGGACAGACCCATCCACTTGGGGTTTGTCTGACATTGATGGCTGTACCCCCTAGTGGTTCTCATAACACCTCCCCATGGTCCCTATGCTACCATCTGATGATAGTCTCCACAATGATCCCCATACCACCCTCCAATAGTCTGTACTACCTTCAATAATCCCCACACTACTCTAAATTATACCAGTAATGCCCAGGGCCTACTGGTCCCTACATTACCCCCTAATAGTCCCTACAATACCCCCTAATAATCCCTGCTATACCCCTCTAATATGCCAAAAAATTGGCCCTACATTACCCCCTAATAATCCCTGCTATACCCCCCTAATATGCCAAAAAATTGGCCCAAAGGACCCCTGATACCACCCATGTCACCCAGAAATCCCACAGGAATTCTCACAAAATTATGTCCCAGGTGGGCTGGGAAAAGATTTGGCATTGTCCCACAGTGCTTGTCCCAGATGGGAAATACCAGAGAAACCATGCCTCTTAGGTTGATACTGGTGTAGAGGACTATCAACCTAATAGGTATACTTTTGGGGGTGACTGAAGTGAACACAGCAGTTGACTCAATGACAAGCTCTGAGTCATATATGATATGTTTTCATCTTTGTCAACGTCCTTGGCTGCCCTTTTTATCCCAGCTTTTGAAGGATTTCTCGGGTTTTTGGCAATAGCAGGAGTTTTTACTTCCACTTGCCCTGAAATCCTTGAGAAGAAACCATCGCCTCCAAGAATGTACTGGATGATGCAATCCGGCATACTAGTATTTAACATATTAGAGCCAGGAGATGAGGAGCGCACTTATAACAGAGCCTTCCTCACTGAGGACCAAGGAACAGACACTCCAGATGCGTGATTTATGAAACTGACTGTAGTGTTTTGTGAGGAATGTTCGGATAAGACACTTCTTACTCTCTAGGCTAAGGTCTTCAACTTCCGGTATGACTGGAAGCCCATAGGTATCCACCTCCAAAGGATAATTGTCCTTCTTTCCCCCTTTCTTTCTGGTCTTCTTCACCTCCCCCTCATTGTCGTCATCATCATCATTCAGGTCAACTTCTGATATCACCCCCATGTGTGATAAGTACTTGACTGAATGACACAAGATTTTGACAAAGAAGCTCACTGAACTCTTCTCCAGCATAGGTATTCCACTCTGATAACATGGGCTTCCATTCAGTCCTTGGTATCTGTAAAACTATTGCCCTCCAAATGTTCATTAAAGTCAATCCTTCCAACCGGATCAGGGGATCTTTACCGATTAAGCGTGAAAGTAGAACTCACCCATTGATCCTCACTTCGCCTTCCTCTGTTTTCCATGCTGATAATATGAATATCTTCATACTGGTGTGCTTCCATAACTTAGTTGCCAGATCCTTCATTGTACCAAGTGCTTTCTTCTTTGCAAAGTTGGTCTAGACGCCTATAGGAGGAACCTTGCCAGATGACTTGATCACAGTGTTCTGAGCTTCCTCCAGCTGCTCTGTAGATAGACTGGCCATGACTGCAGTGAGGGTTGACTGGTATCTTTCAATGAATGTCTTTGATCCTGGCCTTGCTCCAGTCTTTTCAATGATCTCCTCCTTGCGCAGTTATTCTATCACCAACTGGGAAGTCCATTTCTGACCCAACTTGCTTGCTTTCTTTTTGCAAGTCTTTTCAGGTCTCCAGTTATATAACCAGTCCCAGTACATCTTGATACATGATGATAAAAGTCAGTAATGATGTATAAAATTAGAAGATCGACTGCTCACATATTTCCTTTTCTTCAACAACCGGTCATCCATAGCAGGGGCATGCACCTTGTGTTAGAATGGGAAGTGAATGAGCCGCTTCTAGAGGCTCCTGAGGGACCAAAGATGATCAGGACTAGAGTCCAGAGTAAGTTGCCAAAGAGGCAGGGAGCACTCTGGGATATGGGCGATGTATGGTAAACAAATGTAAACAGACAAGTCACAACACAAAGGTAAGGAATAACTCGACCTAGACAAGTCCTAGGCTAGGGAGGTCAGGAAAGTAACTGAATGGTCAGGGAAATATAGGTAATGAATATGTACGTATAGAGACCATGAAAAGGATAGAAAAGTGTACTGTAGAGGTGAATGATCATATAACTAACACCTTGGCCTCTTTTATGGCCACCTTCAGAATTCTTTTTCTATCCTCAGCAGCCGCTTCCTTCCATTCTTCTTCTAGGTGAGATTTTGAGACCAGCACCTCTTCCTCAGTCAATTTCTTCTGCTTGGTCTTTTTTGGGCTGTCTACTGATGAGTTGGATCAGGGCATCACAAAGCAGTTGAGGTCACCGAACAAGAGATTGTCTGCCAGCAAGTCAACACTCATCAATTGGCATGATAACCTCAACATCTCATGTGTTTCTGGTGCATAGAATGTAGAATTGTAAAAGGATACAGACTTAGACCTTTATTATATAGTATATGAGTAGCATACAGCTATACCACATACAGGCCCTGTGCAACTATACTCCATGACTTGCTCGAGTAAGTATCATCACAAATGACTTTAGAGGCCAGCATGAATGTGGATACAAACAGCCCTTGAAGTTACCTCCTTCTTCAGCAACTGAGCGATGTTGATGTAGATAGTAACAAGTGCAGTAATCTCATTGTCACTCCACTGTGCATGGGGGACCTTAGTTTGATTGCTGTGTACTTCAGGTTGAGCCATAAGAAGAGTAGTATATTAAGCACAGATGGCAGTAATAGTAATAACAACAGCACCAGCAAAGAGTTTCCCCTGCTGTTTGAGTGTTAGGTAAGGGTGGTTATCCATTGATAATGATATATGTACAAGTAGGAGGTAAAGTTCAAGCTCCGACATCTCGGGTTCTAATGCCGATGAATATGGTGTCAACATTTACAAGCAAATGTTGGCTGTAAAGAGTACCCGAACAGGCTCTAAGGTAGCAATTTGAATGATGCCAGAAGGCAGTCAGACTTGGGGATTGAAAAGATGCCACAGAATATGTGAAACTTTCATAACCTGGCACCATAGCTGGATGTGTTGTGGAGGAATATCCAGTTGGCTAGACTGGCTATATGATGAATTATTGGGTTGTTGATAGTTGATGAAGGTGGAGAATTTACACCTCACCATAGGAAAAGCCATTCCAATGCTCAACAGTGCAGACAGAGGAATGAAGAGTCTGTGCTTGATGTTACTGTGTGATAAGGCATCTAAGATATTGGTGCAGGTTGGCATATAGACCATGTGCAGATGAAAACTATTTTATGCCTGCAACTAATACATGTGCTTCAGAATTGCATTCATTTATGGGCTGTGGGAATGGCTCTTGTTCATTACTGCTACCACTCCAATGTTGTCCGAGCACACCAAATAGGCGATATTTTCCAATGATCCATAATGTACAATAATACCTTCCAAATGTTTGTCCAAAACAAATTAGTTGACAGAAGGACATAAACAGTAGGACAATTACCCAGGTGCAGAGCCAATTGAAGTCCGAGTTCTATTCCTGTGGCCTTGGCCCAGCCTATGTTGAAGTCTCGCTTGGGGCCAACTTTGAAGCCTGTCGCCCAATGCCAGATGGCTTAGTGTTTCTGTATGATGACTTGATCCCAAAGAAAGTACTTGCATTGCCCCACCACCTAATGTCTACTGGAGATAGGTCTGTGATGGATAGAGTTTGGGAGATACAATAGTAGTGAATGGACCCAGGACAGATCTGTGAGAATGGCTGCAGACAGACAAACATGTGCGTGTGGAAACCAGAAACCAGCTGTGAATGCAGCTTATAGAGCACAAGAAAGGACAGATTAGAGGAAAAATGCATGCCATGTGCACCAGCTTTCTGTGCAAACTGGCAGCTTCTTTTACTGTGAATGAGGCCCCGAGGAGCAGCCAGTGTGTGATCATCTCATGCACCTTGCAGAGCTGAAGCTTCTTAAGGCTCCATGTACCCCACAGTATGCTGTTAAAGCTATGAAATCTGCTTTGGTCCATGATTGGTGTGGGAGCCTGATGACCAGAAAGTGATCTATCCATTTTCAAATGAGCTTGAAGCCAGCTTTGCCATAAACGGCTACAAGCATGTCAGCGATTGTAATTGACCCTAGCAATATTGTAGTGATAGAGTTGATCGTCATTTAGGATAAGTGAGTTGGTGTTAAGATATTCCAACTGAGAAAGATTTCTCGAGATGTTGATGTGATGTGGTAGATGTTCCATAAGTTTCAGAACAAAATTCTGAATACACATGAGAGGTAGTTTGCGGAGGTACAATTGAACTCACCTTGATAGCTGGATACCTACATGGCTGCATAAGTATGATCCCATATAGATCAGATACCTTTGATGTGGTGGTGAATGTGTGGGCTTCTCACCAATCCGGTGATTTTGATATGAAGGCGATGGTCGATTCTGTTGCCTATCCAATAAATATGAACCTGCTGGTGTTCGATTTGAGTGAGCTGTTTTATGAAGCTCTTCCTATCAGTGCGAAGATATAGAGCCTTGGGCAAATGGTGTTTAAGTTCACCCTAGGAAGTCAGCAAAGGAAGTGCAAATATGGAAGGGGATAGACCAGTTTGGTGCTGTACAAATCACATGTAGCATACTGCTGGATGGTTGATACATAATCTCCCAAGGCATGGAATTTATAAGTCTGGAAATTGAATTTTTTTGTGCACTGAACTTTCTTGGCAGGATTCCCTGACTCAACCGAGGCCCCTTGCTGAATAAGGTGAGCAGTGACATTACCCTTCTGTGTGCCCTTTACTTTAGCTGCTTGTTTGGCTTGGCATCAAGTACGAGCCTCGGTCTCATAAGGAAGTTCATAGGTATCATAAGCCGAGCAGACTGTCAAATACGGAGATAGAACACTACTTGTTGCATCAGTTTTGCCCAAGAGTAAAACTGCGATAGGGGTGGGATCTTACCTGGAGAAGGTCCTCAAAATTACGAGCCGCCATCTGTGTCATCTCAGAAGAGTTGGCGAAAACTTGTGAATAGTAGCTTGACTGAACATCAGAATCTGCTCATACCTAGTGGTCAACATCAGTTGAATTTTGCAAGTATATCAACATACACTATACCTCCTGTCTAATTCATGGATAAGACCTTTGTTCTCCACACAAAGTATGCACAACAAGTGAATGAAGAGCGATTTCCACACACCAATCTCAAACTTGTGTAAGAGATCGACTACAAGTGCACGTAAAATATTTAACCCCAGAGGACTGAGGCGCTCTGAAAATGCATTCTAAGTGATAGTTAGAATATTTTCGTTACAAAAATAGGTGGCTCACCAAGTGGGCACCAAGGACTGTGCTTTAATAATGTGTTCTATGGGTGCACTGCTGACAGCATAATTCTCATAAATTAATCTGCGCGCAGAACTCACTGACTTGTCTTCTCACATCGTCACATTCCAGAGCCGTGGGTTGTTGTCTATCCTAAGGCATGCCCATGTTCTGAATCCAATCCTTCATTATAAGGTAGTGAGGACATGGACCACCCTCCTAGGTTTTGAACTGTAGCTATAAGTACTCTAATAAAATGAAATGATTGTCATCACTTCTTGTGAACACGCACTTTTCTGGATAGTCAGCTGAGTAGGTAAAGATCCTCAGGTATAATCTGGGCCAGAAGAGTTGAAGGCACTTACAATAGACCCTAAAAACACTAACATGTTTATTGAGGGATATGGAGCATGCCTGAATGTCGCAGTATCGAGATCAGCCATAACAAGCCTGATTTGACATGTGGTGGTAGTGCGGGAAGACAACATGATATATTATTTCTTTTGCATTCTGTTCTCTCAAAAAGAGAGCCAAACTGTTACTCTGCAGAGCAGGATAAGGCTTGAAAATAAATTGAGCGAACTTATGGCAAGAGGGAGAATGTGTGCACATGGGCAAATAAACATTTGTTGAAGGCCCAGAATCTTGTCCCTTAGGGCTAAGCCCCATAATCCATCTGCTACAAGGCCAAAGCCAGTGCGATTGTCATCCATAGAATGTTGTACTACTCACCTAGTATCATAAAGAAATTAAGATAACTAAGGACTGGCATATCCTAAAATCAGACAAGCAAATTAAAACAGAAATGTCACATACCATGAGTAGGATATCAGTAGGATATCACTGTGTGCCATGGGCACCTGAGTTGCTGTAGTCAAAACTAGCAAGGAATCAACATGTGCAGGTGTCAGAAAATTGAACTGCAGACCAGTTTCCAACTCTTCAGTGTTAATATTTGCTCTTATGAGGCACTGGGGTCAGATGGTACAGAGAAGTTGTCCTTTATGTTCGGTATAGTTACTAGTGACAAGAAGATGAAGATTCTCTGCCTGGCCGCAGCAAACAACTATCAATTGTGAAGATATACAAATACTTACATAGAGAGGATACAGCATGGGCTGAGGTCCAAGTGCCAAGTAACCAACAAAATCGATTGTGATAGTTGGCACACCCTGCTAGTGAAGGAACTATGTATGAGCCAGGCTTTGCGAATTTCCGAGATAATGAAACAACATACAGATAATAAGGTCAAGGAAGAGAGTTGGGGGTCATAGACATACAACAGGCACTCATATCCCATATTGGGACCTTCATAGTTTCCAAGGGTCACCATGTTAGAATGGGAAGTGAATGAGCCGCTTCTAGAGGCTCCTGAGGGACCAAAGATGATCAGGACTAGAGTCCAGAGTAAGTTGCCAATGTATTCAAGTATAGTAAAGGTATACAGTATATAGAGTCCAGAGTAAGTTGCCAAAGAGGCAGGGAGCACTGGACTCTGGGATATGGGTGATGTATGGTAAACAAATGTAAACAGACAAGTCACAACACAAAGGTAAGGAATAACTCGACCTAGACAAGTCCTAGGCTAGGGAGGTCAGGAAAGTAACTGAATGGTCAGGGAAATATAGGTAATGAATATGTACGTATAGAGACCATGAAAAGGATAGAAAAGCGTACTGTAGAGGTGAATGATCATATAACTTAAACTCCCCCCTGATTGTGCACCTCTCACAATGAAGAGCTCCCCTCTAAGCACACAAGTCCCATATACAACAGAACAAGTCCACTTTGGCTCGAGGCAGGGCCTGGGTCAGAATGTCTGCAGGTTGCTCTGCAGTGGGGACAAAGACAGACGAAATTACCTGTCTGTCCACCTCATCGCGCAGCCAATAGAAGCACAAGTCCAGCTGCTTCATGCATCCATGATGCTCTGGATGCAGACACACACATTACTCTGTCTACAATACTTTTTCACTTTCCCTTACTTCTGGTTAGTGGGAAGGAAGGCTTGCAAGGATGTAATGAAGGTTTGCAAGGGTCAAATAGAGGCTATCATGACTGAGAGTTGAGTTGAGTTAGTGAACATCAGAGGGAGGCTTGAGAGGCTCACACAAATCATGTCCGTTTCTGTAAACTGAAAAGCTCATCAATTCCTCTTTATCCTTAGTAGTGGCATTGCTGACTGCGTCTTCATCATCAATAGCACTGTTTTTGATAGCAGTAATCTATGGGATAAGGCCACTATGGTTGGGTCCAGTCTTGAAGGATAAGTATTGCCCAGATGGGTCAAGCCAAGCTAAGCCTATCAATTTTTCCATTGGCAAACTCTCATTGCCAACGAATGTGAGGAGAATCTGTGATGAGTGCTTGTCTGATAATGACAGGGACACATGAGGCCATAAGACTTTTGCGGGTGTCTGTTGCAACAGATTTGACAGTGAGGACATTATTCTTGAGGACATCCACAAGTATGTGCTGCTCATAGAGAGAGAGAGAGAGAGAGAGAGATTGTGTATATTCTTGGTCTTTGTGAGTGTTGCATGTCTCTCACCGGGCATGAGCATGTTTTCTGGCTAGTTTCTGAGGATGTAGCTATGATAGGCCAGAATGGTAGGTAGTGTCTTCCAGAGAAAGTTTCTCCCTCACCATTTAAGTGACCCTGTAACATATTTAGCTATTCTACCCTATGATCTGACTATGACACTTACTGAGAAGTGCTGTCAACCCTCCAATAATGTAAGGTATACAATCAAGGAGCCTCCATCCATCAGAATCATGGACCCATTACCTTTCCAACCATTTGTCCAACATCTCCTGCACTTGCACCTTGTGCCATGATGTAATGCATTCAAGATTCTTATATTGTCAAGCTGGGTGAAATCCATTAATGCAACAAATATGGTGAAAGGGAGGAATGTAGAAGAATGACATTGATTGAGAAGAGGTATGCCCTTGTTGATAATTGCCCTCATAGATAATTGATGGCCTCTTGATGATTGATAGAAGCAACAGTTATTAAAGCTAATTGTTATGAACTAGGGTAGTTCTTAACACTAATAGGGGTACCAATAGCTGTAATACTAATGACATGCAAAATATCTTTATGTATTATGTGTGCTCTGCATAGTGAGAGGCCTCATAGTCATGTGGTAGTGATGCCATGTATCCTTTGTAAGGTCCTTGGGGCATTCTTGAGTTTGATCTCTCAATTATGCATTTTTTTTGTGACTTAATTAATTTTTAATCTGTTTGGGTCTTATGCAGCACCTCCACTAACTTCAGATGAATGTGCCACTTACTGAATGCTGGTGAGCCATGATTGAGCTGTTGATGCCTATACTGATAAGTGTCAGGTCATCCTCAGGATTCTTGGATGAGAATTTTACCATTGGGGACACAATATCTCTCTCAATCCACAGCACCATCATTATGCACATTTCTTCTCCCAAGAGTGGTGGCCTTGAGCATGGTGCAAATGGCTGCTCTGGGTGGATAGAGCTGTTGGCGCATGCACGATTGCCCACATTATGTAAAGAATTTCTTATAAAATTAGTAATTTGCTTCATGCCAGGGAATGCACATCTTTTCACTTACTAGTTGCTCATCTGGGATGGTAAACAATAAATATAGCATGAGGGCTTGGTAAGTAATTCAAACACTGATGGTGATTTGTGGTGTGTACACCAAGATGGGGCTAAGAGCCTACCTGATAGTTGTGATTCTGTATTAATATCAGCCTGAGATCAGCATGGATCAACCTTAATCAGTTGGCACGGACCTGGCCAACATGATTTCCTTCTTCATTTCCATTTGCTCTATTTATGAGTCCATTTAGATAGTTCTGCATCTTAAATGTTGATAGATTGAGATTTATGAGGACTTGTTGGATATCAAGCACTCACCTCACTAAGTGTTGAGTGTTTGAAGATGATGTTCCAATTTGAATGCTGATAAATTGATATATGAGTGTAATGTCACAATTATGAGTTTGTTCATAAAGTGTGATAGTCATTGCGAACTTGCAAATAGAATCAGTAACTGATCGGTTTCTTCAAATGCTAGGGTCTCTTGATTTAAATTCATGATATGCTGAAAAAGCTTGACTTCTTCGGGCAATAGATATCCTTGAGAATTTATCTTAAGGCTAACCATGTGTTCTTTAGTTAGACAACCATTAGGAATAAATTCAGGAGGATGCGGTGTTAATGGGATTAAATTTTGAAGTGGGTCATGAGGAAATTGACGGTCTACTCTCGCTGCTTGGGGAAATGTTCCTGACACAGGCTTGATTTTCTTATCAACCCTCTTGTACATAGTAAGTACTGGAATTTCCTCAAGGTTGCTGGTAGAGTCGCAGGAAATCAACATATCAGACTCAGTATCAGAATTTTCGTCTAAGTCTTCAAATGTACTTGGTTCATATTCTTTTGTAGTTGTGGATTGTGTAAGTCTCTCAAAACATTCAGCTATAGACTCATTTTCAAGTAAATCAGAAGGACACACTAGGATCTCCTGACTTGAATCTTGGTCTATATAGGCTTTGGGCACTTGAGATTAAGACTTGAACATGTTGTTGACACTTAGAATTTTCATATGAAGTTTTGGACCACAAATGATTAGAATTACAGAACAGGTGATTCCTATCTAATGCTATCTCTTGACTTTTTACAACTTTTTCCCCTAGCAAAATACTCATACATGAAAATCTGCACCAGAATGGATGTAAATAGACACAGGCACTAGAAACAAGCAGTACAAGCAAACATAAACAAGTGCAACGAGAAACTGAGACAAGGACAGAAAAAGAGACGGAAATATAAATACATAGCTGCAAACATAAGCAGACGAGGGTCCATATTTTTTGAGTAAAGAGAATTTTGATGCGAGTTGATAAGAGTCGGACCAGGAATAAACACAATGGAAATATATAAGCTCTCGAGAGACGGAGATTTTTTATACGATTTTTAGATTTTCTGATAGATAAATTCATAAGTTGCAAAATTTTTAATAAAGCATAGAAGTTTACCTCTAGAGCACTAGAGAAAGAACTTGCCTTTGGATTTTGGCACCTTGGCCGGATTTTCAGAATTGTCAGAAAGAACGAACCACTCCTTCAAATAAAAGGGTCTTCGAACTTTTTAGCATGAAAAGGAGACATTGAAATAACATTAAGTCCCGTGTGCGCGATTCCGAGCACGAGATCCCGATCTAACCCAAGATGAAGGATATCCTTGACAGATCTGATGTCGAGCAGACAAGATTTGGTAAGGGTGCTGATGGTGTCCTCATCAGGACAAGGCATAAGCAGAGCCTCTAAGATTTTGGACGTGAGAATGGGCTCTCCGTGATGTTCAATAATGGCCGCATACAAGTTAAGGTGTTTGTTCTCGCTCTCGGAAAAGAACAGATTCACATCCTCGTACTGACCTTTGTAGGTTTTCGGAGTCAGACCACCCTGAATATGGAGCATGTGGTCACATTTGATTGTGCTTGCCTAATGCCTCCCTGATACTTCATAGAGTTGATCAGCCTGAGATTCGCACCATGAGGGTTGTCCCCTCTTTCCTGTTGTAGGTGTGTAGGTGATATAGTCAATATCCAGGTCTTTTCATTGGGATAAACTACCTCTGTCTTTGAAAAAATATGAAATAGCCTTGAGACAGGTTTTTTTCTGACCAGACATAGTGGTTAGACAGAGGAATGAGAATGAGGATTCCAATGTAAGGCAAGCAAATTAACTCTAATTACTGCCTAGGCGCTACCTCTCCAACTCCACTGTTTTTTCTTGGTGTCTTCCTACAAACAGGTTTCAGACCTCTACCAGCCCCCACCTGATTGAGAAAATTGTGTGCAATCACAAATTTTGACCTTGGAATGCCCTGCTTGTCATGGACTTTATCCTTGACAAAGTGAGCAATCACGATTCTCTCACCATCACCCCAACTCAGCACACCATGCTCCAGCACCTTGCCTAAAATATATACCATAGTCCTTGGAGGATATCGGAGTTGGGCGCCCAGGTCTGGTATGTCTAGTATGACCTTGTGGGCTTGCCCCAGGCTAACCAGAAGGTCATAGACTGATGCCGATGCCCCTATATCTCGATGGTAGGATGTCTCTTGGTTAACAATTACCTCAATTCCAGAAAACACAAAGGGCCAAACAATTGGATTTGGGGTATGAACCATATTCTTCAGCATAGACACTGATTCCATGCCAGCAAGATACTGATCTGGTGCAATAATACTGGTAATAGCGGACAAGAGTTGTTCGGTGACAGTCATTTCGGATAACCAATCCCGAACTACAGCTGACTAAGTAAGGGAGGTTGATTGCTACAAATGATCTTGAAGGCGCTAGCTCCATTAAGGTTAGTTGTGTACCTTAGAAAGAAGTATAGGTAGACAAACTTACCTCTTGATGCTGCATGAATCCACCTGGGCATAAAGTCACCCGTCCTGCTCCAAACTCTCCCCCATCTGAAGGTATGATAAAACCCTGTGAACGCCAAGGACACTTTTCCTCTTGAGTTGCCTTAGGCAAAGACCAGTCTAGGACAGATCTGAGCGATTTGATGGAGCTATTGATATGTTCCTAGATATAAGTGGTTATAAGGTTGTTGATTGCCATCTCTGAGAGTCGGCATACCATTCAATCAGGCACCAAGATCTCAGGCAAATACCAACCCAGTATCCTCCCATGTTTGTCAACAAACGTGGTCAGCTCTGAGATGTGGCCAAAAGAAGGAATGTTGAAATATTTTGCAAGTTTCTCCCTTTGTTGGCTGTCAGCATTCAGTGGGTTTGGTGACACCTTAGCATGGTCTGCAAAGCGCTCAACATCCCAATCTACCTGTACTGGTGTCAAATAATCACAACCACACCCTGGTCAAATTCAAACAAAAGCTTATGACTATTAATGACAGCGTAAGCTATACTGACCGCAGCCCTGGAGAGTTCAATCTTGGCAATGTCGGTTGTATTGACACCAATACCAGAACTGGACAGTTGAACATTCTGCCACTGGTTCCACAGTCTCATCCTTAAAATTTCAGCAGTTCAGTCTGACCAAACCCTAACTTAGAACCAGCTTACTTGGCTTTCTGTAGTGATTTATGATCAATCTGGCTATCTGAGAATAATTCAAATGGTGATGAATCCCAGAGTAATTCATCCATGCAGCTAGAGAGGTTTTTGGACAGTTTTGTCATAGGGTCCCCCATGGCAGAAGAGTAGAAGGTTGATTGGCGGCAATGGAGACAGGAAAAATTTTCATGTAGATCAGATCTAGACTATATGGGGATAATACCAAATTGAGATAATGCGAGGTGAAGTATGTAATGGCTTCTTCTTTGTCAAGGTTAGACAGATTTGAGGTTAGGCTGTTAAGCTCATGATAACCGGAACTGGTAGATGACGGTCAATAGGAGACTACTGATGGCGGGAACTGGAAACTAGGTACCACCAGGTCAACTTGTCCGCCCAACGTTGGCAAAGAAGCCATTGTATATGTTACCTCCCACATCTGCTGGCCGCAGACCACAGCAGGCTATACTATTCTTATACTAGATACTAGTGTAGGAAACATTTTCACTGCAGCCTTGCAGTGACTGTTTTTCATAGCTACACTTACCCTTACATTCCTTAGGTTATGTTTGGTATGCAGAGTAGCTTTTTCAAGGCTAACCTTGAAAAAGCTACCCAAGAAGCCATTGCATACATCACCTTGCACATCTGATGTAGAATATCTTGATGAACAAATTCTGAGGGGAGCTTCAGGTAGTCACTCTTGTCTAAATTAAATTCAGGTAGACTAGGGCCCTTGCCACTGCCTTCTTCTTCTTAGTCTGACTGGTGGTCATTTTCCTCTCAGAGGGTCTGAAGGTTCTTTAATTACAGAGAAAGTTTTAGATTCAGTACAAGAATAGTATAGCCTGCTACGGTCTGTGGCCTGCATATAGGCTGAGGCAATGTATGCGCTTGCTCTGACATTCAGACTGGTCGCAGATAGGCTACTTAGATGGCCAAGCCACTTTGGTCAGTCACATGACATATTTACAAGAGCGAGCAGGATCATGCCGCCTTTCTTTTGGAAGCATTTTTAAATGGCATGTATTATGTGATAAAGTAAATCTAAAGTAAAGTAAACTACACAAATGCTAATCTATGAAAATAGAGTAAACTAGCTAATACAAGGCCGTGGTGGAGGGGCCCTCTCCACCTCAGTCTTATACTGCAAACTACTACAGAGAATTGAAAAAGGTAAAATTTAGAAAAACGGGGCAGTCTGTGGACACTGGGTCAGCGCCTGTGATGTGAATATGAATCAAAATTACCTAGTGATGAAATTATAAATATGGAAAAATCCTATACAATGGCCATTAGCCTCTGTTTCTAGAATAATACTGTATGTATCTTCAAACACTGAAATTACAAAGAATAAAAAATACTGTAAACCACAGTTAGCCTCTGTTCCTAGAAAAATACTATATGTGCCTTCAGAAGCTCTTGAAACACCCTAACATTAGTGGTGTATACACTATATTGCCCACCAAGACCCCAGAATGCCCAAGTGTAGGAGAGGAGGGAGTCTGGGCACACCATTGTGAGCACTAGACCTCTCTTAGAATGAAGGTGGATAGGCGCACCGGCATGTGCACTAAACCACCTTCCTAGCCCCCAGAAATGCTCTAGTGTTGGTGGCGTAGACACTACACCACTAACCAAGCCCCCAAGATGCCCAAGTGTTGTAAAAGAGGGAGTCTAGGCGTGCCATTGCGAGCACTAGACCTCCCTCAGAATGAAGGTGGATAGGTGCACAGGCGTGTGCACTAAACCACCTTCATAGCCCCCAGAATCCTGTTGAAATGCCCTAGTGATGGTTGCACAGTGTGAGCTTGAAGAATGATAAATATAGTACTCACCTCATGAAATCAAACCAAGCAAAGAACAAAACGGGGCGTTGAGTAAGGAACTTGAACAGAGAAGAAATATACCTTGAGTTAAGTGGACAGCACTCAGTGACTGTTAGCCACTTACACAGCTGCAGCTGTGTAAGTGGCTAATGGTATGAGCCAGCGACATTGAGTTAGAAAAGGAGGAAAATTAACCATGTGAATGTATGGTGTCGCAGCAATAAGCCACATCATATTTGATGTTGTTTACATTCAGACAATGCCGGTGAACTTGAACGGTCAACAAGATCACATGATTTGTCGCTGGACAATGCCGGTGGACTTAAAGTCTTGAACTTTTGACGGGTCAACAAGATCACATGATTTGTTCACCAATCATGTGATCTTGTGGATTAGCTGCTAAACCAGTGGCCCGCTAATACATGACACATGAGCAATACAGCGTGTAGATGTGTATTGTTTACTGTAAGTCACCCGTGTGACTTTTACATGGTCACATGACTGGCTGGTTCAAACTGGTAGATGTGCAAACTTTTCAAGTTTCATCCAGCCGGCGCTGGTTCTGCGTCCTGTATCTCTTATCTCTTATCTCTTGGGCCTATTCCCTTTTGACTCTCCTCTTTCTTTGTTTAGACATGCTGCCCAAGAATACCGCCAAGAAGCGCGCAGCTGGAGGCAGTGTTATGAGAATCAATGGACCTCCTGGATCTCTGGCTGTGTCTCCTGGGCTAGCAAGCCCATCAAGTGCAGAGGAGGCTGAACTAGTGCAGCCAGATGTTCACAGCCCAGTAAGTCCTTTGCTGCAGTGTTTGCCATTGCTGATTGTTTGTTAGTGGTGCTTGATCTGCCGTGATGGCGCTGAGGGTGACATTGTGCTTTATGAGTGCAACACCTGCCCCCAGGTAATATGCAACAAGTGCATCGCCGTCCCTTCCGACTCTCTTGAGCTCATCGCTCGACTCAACATCCTTTTTATGTGCCTTGCTTGTCACACTCAGCGGACCCTTAGCAAACCTAGGCCTTACTATGTGAGTACCCAATTTTTTATATTTCAACAGCACTATACTAATGACTACAAGGGGTTCTACAGAGGGAGCCTGCCGGCGCAAGGAGAGGAACCTGCCCTCCAAGGTTTCCTCCAGCTGAACGGCAGATTTGAGACTGGATCCTGTGCAATATTGGCTGCTACTCCAATTGCCGTCATTCACTTCATTGTGGGTGGGAGCAATGAGGTGGTCATGCCGGTCCCTTTGCTCTCCCACTACTTGAAGTATTATTTTCCCAACAGCAGGTACATTTATCTCGAGGTGCTGTTTGACGTCACCATGCACAAGAATAGTGCCTATACTTGCGCCAAGGAAGCAATTTTTGTGGAACTCAAAGCTCACCTCAAGCGTGGCAGACACGTCTTGGCATTTTTCTCTGATCATTCCAAAGAAGACAGCAGTTTGCTTTTTGCTGGGAAAGAGAAAGGTAGTTTTGTCGCTATGAGCATTTCACAGGTAAAGTGTCTATTATTTCTGATTTTTAGGTATTATCTACTGTGCTAGGCCCATAGTCTGGCATCCTGAAGGCCGCCACAATGATATTCCTAGTGTACGGCTCGGTTGTGGCCCATGTCGAACCTTTTCACGAGCTTCAAGACACCATTCTCAACTTCAATATGGCATTGGCTACCATCTTTTCTGCTGCCCAATTCCAACCTCTCATTGCCACCAACTTCTTGCTTGCATTGGCAGAGCAGGTGGTAATTGAGAAACTTGATCTCCGTCAAGCATTCCCTTGTCTTCTCAACCTCTCCAGTTGCCTTGGCCAACTCTCCAAGATCATTTTGATGACGAGAGATGACGCCAACGGTATGTGCAAACTTCTTGTCACAACCTTTGCACGTGCACACTCCAGACGCAGCCTTGGGGTATCCAAGTACCTGCACAGTGCCCTCTCTGTGGGTCAACTAACAGTTGGTTAAAGAGGGTTGGAGTCAGGGTGTTTACCCAGTCTCTTGACTCTAGTGTTCCAGATCAGGCTTCCGTTTCAAGGTACCTATATTCCTGCTTGTATGCTCAATGTGGTAAGGCTCAGGACATGCCTTACTACAAGTTTCACATTGACAAACCACCTGGTTCTGTTGTCAATGCTGCTAAGAGCAAGAGCTTCGGGTGGTTCCAGTCCCCTTCCACAACTTTTCCGCTGCCATCTTCTGTAGTGTCTCCTCGCATCTAAGGCAAGTGTCCTGGAAGTAGGGATAGGGAAGTGTCTACCAAGAGGGCACAAATTTGATTTTTGTTACCGTTAGTTAGTTCAGTTACTGGTAGCTAATGTTTGTTTTGCAATAATTTGACTTCATCTCATTGTAGTATGGGTGTCAATAGTGTCAATAAGTCATGTGATCTTTTTTATGATTGACACGTCAATGTGGGATCTGTCATGTGATTGCATTGGCAAAATTTACTTTGAACATTATGGCTGACTCTTAGATATGTTGCGCATACCCTTGATTTTATTCCCCCATCCAACTTTAATCACTGAACTCATCATGGCTAAATGGTACACAGCTTTCCAGGACATACTTGATCTCCATCAGGATGGATTTGTGGCTGCATCACAGGAAAAACATTGAGGTATCCTGAGGACAGTCCAGGATCATATTATTTCCAAAAACAAGTCTGAGGATGAATCGGTTGAGTTGCCAAAGGCATTTAAAATAGTATGATCTAATTTTAGTATATTGAAATACTGATTTTACAGTAATACCAGGCTATCAGACGTTACTACCGCCAATTCTTAACCGATGAAGATGACATACGGGCAAAAGATGAGGTTTTGGGAGATGAGCCAGATGAGCCAGAGGATGAGCCATGTGGCCTGTCCCCTGAGGAGAGAGAGGCTGCAGCCCATCCCAAGGATGCAACCTTCTACAAAAAGGAAGCTAGTGACTGGGATGTTGCCCAGAAGCCATTTAAGCAGGAGATTGATGAGTATGATAAGGAGGAGCAAGTGAAGTTAGGGGTCAAAAATGAAATCAAGTATAGAACTGATCATGCTAGGGATTGGTTCAAAAACATGACCCCTGCACAAAAGAAGGAGGTTGAGAATGCGAGGGAAAAGTGGAATAGAGAAGGTGCTCCTCTGGAATTCCAGGCGATATGAGTGTTTAAATTGACTATCCAAGTTCCCTTATTAACTATTTTGGCAGGTATCAAAAGAAACACCTCAAAAAAGCCCTTGATGACTTTACCAAACAAATGCGCCATACTATGGAATGTCAGGTTATGATCCTAATTAGTCACAAGAAAAGCACAGATCAGACTTTAAGTATATCATGTGAGTGTATTTTTGGCACTGTGGTCTTACAGTATAATGACGCAACACTATTACTATTTAGTCACAAGTCCAAGCCCCTCAATAGCAAAAAAACTTTTATGCAGAGTTCTCGATGGAATAAGGATTGGGTGTCTCAAGGTTTTTGCAGAATGGTTGAAGTCGGATTTTTGTGAGTGTTTATTTTTCTAAAACTTTCTCTGTAATGAAGGAACTTTCAGACCCAGAGGAAAATGACGATAAGTCAGATGAAGACGAGGAAGATGATGGCAAGGCTAGCCTACCCAAACTCATCTTGGACAAGAGTGGCTATGTGAAGCTCCCCTCACATGTTGTAGTTGCCACCAGAGGCCAGCAAGAATTAGTTCGTCAGATATTCTGCATGTCTTACAGTGAGTGTTTAAACTGCTTGGCTGATTTTTGTGCGACTTACCATTTGTTATGCAGAGGTCTTCACAAACACTGCTAAGCCAGTACCTTGGCGCAAGGTTGTGGGAAACCCAACTTTATACCTTGCTCCCGGTTCCCTCCCTGAGGGCTTCATATTGAGAGACCCCTCTCATATGAGGGCAGAAAATATCAACCAGCTATGGGGTCATTGAGAGGCTAGGAAGGCAGCAAAGAAGAAGCTAGTTGTTTTTGATTTAGCCAAACTTGGTGATATGAGCAAGGAGCGCCTTCAGAATGCAGTTCCCTACCAGGGGAAAAGTAAAAAGATGTACATGGAAATTGAGGACAACATCCCATCCAGGCAACATTCTGTGACACATACTAAAGAGCTGGCCGGAGTAGCTGTAAGCTCTGAAGGGGCGGCCAGCACACACCCCACTGCATGTATAATGAGGCCGGTCAGAGGCAACTTTGAGAGCGAGCCGGCTGGAGCAGCCACTATGGAACGTAGGGCAAGCTCAGCCAAGAGCGATTCCTCTGAAGATCATGACCTTCCAGTGCTCAACTGGGTACATCGGCAACAGTGCCCATAAAGGATCGTATTGCGTTCTTGAAGTCACTCAGCAGCAACAGCACCTACCTGCTTTTAGTTGAGGCTATCAGAGACTTGGGCAAGATATGGCGCCAATTGAGCCAGTGAAACTTCATACTCACATAGCACAGGAATCAAGTATTATTGAGCAAACAGCATGGCCTGCATGGGCAACTTGGTCTTATGAAGAGTTTTACCTTCTGAGTAACCTGCACTCTGTAGATGGTGAGGCCAGGAAGTTCTTGGAGATGACTGTCTCCACCAAGATATCTGGCTTGGCATCTGCAATGCGAGTGAGCCTAGGTCTAGGATTGCTCCTGAGGGAGTATAAGCGAGCCATCGAGTATGAGGCAGATGAAGCCACCTCTGAGACTCCCCCATACATTAGTGCATTGACGTTGGATATCGGAATCCTTGACCTGGTTATAGAGGCAGTTAGCAAGGTTAGAGGTGGGGTTATACATCTGCTGAAGGCAAGAGACATCTAGCAGGAACATCCTATCATTGACAAGACTGCTAATGGAGAAGGTCATGGAGCCCAAGTTGATGGTCACGTAGCTGCAGATGGTCGAGAGAGAGAAGTAGAGAGAGAAACCAAGGGGGGAGGAAGAGAATCATGTAGCAAAAGAACGAAAAGATAAAAGGGTGATAAGGTGGTGGTGGAGGAGGAGGAGGAGGAGGAGGAGGAGGAGGTAAAAGTAGAGGTAAAAAAATAAGAAAAGAATCAAGTCTGGTGGATCTCAAAAGCCTTCCAAGAAGGCAAAGAGTGATGTCCGTAAATCTTCCAGAACTAGGCAGCCCACCCAGAAAGCCCTGAAGCTTTAGCACGTCACCGTCTTGGTCATATATTACTCACCTGTATGTCACTTTCCATGTATAAATCTGCAACAATATCATGACATCTGGCATATGCCCTACGCCTCCAGCTAGTCAGTATGTATGGCCCTGCTACCTCTCTCTTAAGGTCTGGCCAGGACAGGTCCTATGTGTCTGACCGGTCAGTATGTACGGCTCTGCCTACCTCTCACTTAAGGTCTGGCCAGTACAGGTTCTACATCTCCAGCCGGTCTCATAGTATCCATCTCCAAGTCACAGGCCAGATTAGGCCTCTAGAGCCCTGTTCTCATAATGCTTTCTGAAGATCTTGTGCAGCAAACACGCTGAATTTGAAATATAGAACTGACACACTCCAATCTCAAACCTCCATTGTCCTCTGATCGCAAGAAGATTCCCGGAGTACTTATCAACATATACAGTGCAGTACTACAGGACAGAGATGCCAACCGTGACTACATTATATTCAGCTCATGGATTGCTCCTCTTGCTACTGGCCAAGTTAAACCAAGTCCTGGACATGGATCTATCCTGAAATTGAGTCCAAGACCTGGGCTGAACCTGTCAGTACTCAACAATCAAGACTCATAAATCACTAAAACTGACCAGGATGACAGATGCTTCTTATCGGCAAGCCAATCCTCAAGTGGTCCAAACTTTGTTAGAAGCGAGTGCTGTATTCGCCGCCCTACAGACAGCACCAATTAGATGCCTAGTCTTGTGGGCTGTTCGTGATGATGGCTGTAGATGCATTTGGTCAGAATTCTGGGTTTCATGATACTGGAGATGAACATAAACACACTATGCGAGAAAAGGTGCTGTGGGTTCTTTTGGCATTGCCGTGAGTGGCGAAGTCTGGATTCACATTGAGAGGCTAACTTAAAATGAGATTAGTGTTGTCCGGACCATGAAGCATTTACCTACATTGAAAATGGTTCAGGCACAGAGTCAGGTGTTGAAATTGTGGATAGTCCTGTCGAACTGGCAGGACCAGATGAAGAAAATATGAATGACATCATTGACACTAGTGCTGATGGTGAAGCAATAGTAACACAGCTTAAAGTTGACCCAGAGATTCACCAGTCATGCATAGCGACTTCAAAATGCAAATGAGCGCAGGAAAGCAGTGATTACATACAGATACCAAGTCCCATAAATCTAGATGCTCGAAAGTTACATCCGGACCTTGATGTGAAAGGACAACAGCAGTGCAAAGAGAGGTAGCCCTTCTAGAGGACAAATGGATTCTTGATGTTAAGTCACATTCTGTCAAGTGTCATGGTTGGAATAGCTTGATTGCATTGAACCCCAATCCAAACTGTCACTTTGACCAAGCCAACTGGCATCAGCATCATGAAAAGTGTTGCATAGTGTACACTGTAAGATGAGTAATAAAATAGAATGGTCAGTTGGTTATCTAATGATATGGGGTGATGCAGTTTACATCATAGGTATATGTATTTATGTACTTATGTTGGATAGAGCAAAGAAGAGGTAACAGGAACTTTTACGCTCTTCTACATCTTGGGGTGGGGCTAATTTATCACACTATAACAATATTCTGGTGAGCCATAAGACACCTGAAGAAACAAATGTAGCCTCTCACATGGGGCACTCTGGTGACAAGCCCATTGCGGCCTCTTTCTCATATTGATGCTCGGTGAAAAGCAGTATATATTGTATATGCTTAGAGTCCCATGGGCCTGGAGTTTTATCTAGGTTTTTCATCAGTAGGTCACTGATGCTGTAGTTGTGGGTGTTCAGATTAGTGGGTCTCACCCACAAGGAAAGTACTTACCAGCATCGCCCAACCCAATCCAGGTGTCTTGGATCTGTGGCTAAAGAGTGCAAATCGGTCCAATCCACAGGAATTTCTTGTGCCCTCCATTGCAAGTTCCTCATAAAATCATATATCATAGACCATAACTCTCCTAGATGGATGATTGGCAAGTGTGATTGTGGCCTCAAGGCATACTCAAGCCAACAGATCACACACCTCATTTCAGTGTATCTCTACAGTCCTTGCTTTTGGGCAGCAGAAAGCAATGCACCATGCACAAGCCATATGGCCTTGGACGCACAGTGTCACTGGATAAACACTAAGGAGTTGTCAGTTCATTGCACCAGGCTGGGCCCACAAAGTATGAACAGTGCTCACAGGATGTCTAAACACCATTATTATAACATCAATGATGTATTTGACCACTCACACAGGATATTTAAAATGATTCTCCAGCATCCTTCTGCATTCCATTGCATACTCGCTGATTTCCAGCTTTGGTCTTTCAACCTGATATCTGGATCAACCAGAACACTGAGGTACCTCAAACAGGATGAACTCACCTGTGAAACATGCAGTGAGCACTGCTGGTGCACTGTGCTCAACACCTTCTGAGGGCGACCAGGCATTACAAGAAGGGTTGGTATATTAGAGTAGGTAATGTAAGGTTGGACTGGGATACACCAACATGGA
This sequence comes from Suillus placidus, assembly GCA_016628565.1. Taxonomy (NCBI): domain Eukaryota; kingdom Fungi; phylum Basidiomycota; class Agaricomycetes; order Boletales; family Suillaceae; genus Suillus; species Suillus placidus. The sequence continues at coordinate 48,574 of JABBWD010000028.1, read as the reverse complement.
AATTACAGCTAAAATGTTGTATATTGTGGATGGGTCCTAGGGAATATTATATGTAATATCTGAAACCCTGGCACAGTCAAGTTATATTGCTTAATTGTCTGCACAGGGAATTTCACTCAGTATATGTGTAACATCTGAAACCCTGGCACGGTCAAGTTATTATATTGCTTCACCAAGTACTTATGATACGCACACTTCGAAACAAACTCAGTGGAAGGCAGCAGAAATGGCAACAGAAACAGAAATAACACCAATGTGGATTAGGGTTAGGGTCATGCGGTAGGGTTGACTGTGTGGAAAAATTAATATTGGTCATGGCAAGGGGGGTGCGAAGTAGGTCATGTGACCTGGAAACTTTGATAGTCCCCATGTTTACTTTGGGTTTATTTTGTATTTACTTCTATTTATTCTAGCTATATTCATTTTCGTCATGAGGTTGGGTGTTGGACATTCAACATTCAATGTTCAACGTCAATGTTCAACATTGCAACTTTGAGCTCCCCTAATATTAAATAATGAAATGTGTTCAACAAGTCAGTTTCCTAAAGCAGCAAGTACAGCTTACCTAATCATGCAAGTACACACAGACAACACTTCAGTCCGCTGCTCTACTTGTACAAGACTGAAGTATACATTTGTTTCTTTAGCCCTCATTGCTATCTTGGCCTTGAAAAGTGAGTCGCTTGTGTGCCATTTTTCACAGATAACAATATAATCGCATCAATGCACTCTAGTGCTCTGGTGTGGGGTTTGCTGAGTGTTTGCTGAGTGTTTGGTGAGTGCGCCCACTAAATATGTGATGTCTGGACATGTTGCAAGCATGACGTACATCAAGGCTCCTAGTGCACTCAGGAACCTGACTCTAAAGACAAGAGTGACTCAGACAGCTTATTGGATGACAATGGATCCATCAGTATGTCTGTCTCTTCAATATCATCAGATTTATCTTAGAGCTTGCTCATGTTGGGTATCACAACCACAACTGCCTACTCATTGGGCATGTCATCACAGTTCTCATCTGATAGGCTGAAGATGGCCACTTCAGTTTTTACAAAGTTTATAGATGCAGTCTGTACTTTGTATGATGAAGCATAGTTATGTTCTAAATACCAGACCCAAACTTATTTGTGTCCCACAGCTGCACCTGCTGCCAGAATGGGAGATGCATGCTCCTAAAAAAGTTCACCAAAAGCCTTGTGTTTCACCTGTGGTCTTTGACCATCTTATGGCCTGTCTTGAGTCACATTCAATTTTCTACAACAACTCAAATAATCCACAGCTCCCCATTCCAATCCAGCTTATGATTTTTTTAATGGGGAAGGCTACTATGGCAATGCTGCAACAGAAGAAGATTTAGTGAAATAGGCAGGAGTGTCTATCAGAACAGTGTATAACTGCTTCAAATAGATTATGATTACTGTTATAAGGTACCACAATAATAAGATCCACTTTGATCTACTCTCAATCATAATGATTAGGAGGAATGACAAAGGTCACAACAATGGGTTGAAGGGAGAACATGCTGGAACTAGTGTGGTGGCTTTCTTTATATTAATGGTACCTTATTTAACTTTCTTGAGCTCAGCCTCCTTGGCCTCTAGATCTGCCTTTCGAGCTTTCTCCTCTTCTTGTCAGAGTAGTTAGTAAGAACACCATGGATTGATTGAAAGAACTTTACTGAAAGAACCAACACAATAAATCAGACACATGACTATATTTTTTTATCATTTCACAACTTCTAGGGTATGATGACACTAACAAGTAATGAGATTGATGAGACCTAATAGACAAAGACAAATGCGATAAGCTTGATTATAGATAGTGGATATCATGCTGGTAGTAAACCGCAATGTAGTAGTACACAAACTGTGAAATATAGAATTGTGGGGGAGATATACAAAAAATGAAGGGCTAAATCAATTATTATTGACATTGCATATAGAAGATGCACAGCAGAGGAAAACGATGATGCATGCCTACAATGGGATGAGCCTCAATTGTTTGTTAGTAGTTGTTGCATCTGACATGCTTATACTGGCAGGAGGTATCATAGACTTGGATGTTGAGGTAACAGCATGTGGCTGAAGTCACTACTGATTTCCATCTTTCAACCTCTCACATTCTGGCTGCCAAGCAACAAATAGTACCTGTGTAGATCATCAAACCTCTACTATCAAAAATACACTTGAGACTTATCTTCTTGTCCTTCATTTCTGCAATTTCAATGATTCTTTTTAAAATAATAAGTGACAAGAGAGAGGAGAATTAGATTCGGAAATGTTGCTTATATCTCTGCATGCAACAGTACCATAGAGTGAGACTAAATTGGTGTTGGATTAGCAATGCTAAAGTGCTAGGACCTGAGTTGGTAGTCCTGGATGTTGTTAGATTCAGACTCAGTTTCACTGTCTGTCAGTTCCTTTTTAGAAGTCTGGGTGACATGGGGAAGGATTTTTTTTTGACAAAAATTTAAACAACTCACTTAAGACTCAGGTGTGTTGACTTTTATTTTCATCTGATGGTATTAGGTTTACTTATTTAAGATCATTATTTTACCCCACAATCTCTGCATTCTTGATTATGTTATTGGTGTACCTGGCAGCCTTCACAATTTGAATGCTTTTGGGCATGCAAGGATTGCACAGATACCCAAAGATTTTTTTGATGGAGGCCAATGGCTATGGGCAGACTCAGCATATGCAGTGCAAGCATGGGATATGACACTATTTAAACAACTACTGTGAGGGAAATTCTCACAACAATAGTCTACAAGAGATAGAGCCTTTGTGGCAAGTCCTTTGGATGAGACATAGTATGATGTCAGTGTAGTTTTGCCCCTATGTTAGAGTTTGGGTAAGTGATATCCAAGTGATATTGGAAGGTGCCAAAAAGTTATGACAGATTGTGTCAGAATAATCTATATAATAATCTGTTGCTGTACAGACCTTTAGATCTGAGATTTTCTAACAGCTTCAGTTGCCCTTTCCAAATATTACAGGAAAAAGACTCTATTGAAAACTATGGACTCTACTGTGACTAGCTTATCATGATGATTTTACTATGGACCTTATAGACATAGATGGAGAGGTGGATTGTGAAGATGAGGATGAGAGTGAGAGTGAGGGTGGAAGCAAGCATATATTATGGTCAAAAAAGACAGTCTAGAGATGGAGAGTTTGATGAACCTGGAGGTTATGGATGATGGGACTTCTTATTTTGTGATTTTGAACTCCATCCAAATACAACAAGCCAAAATACTGAGAGAAAACTGCTCTAATGATAGCTTCTCTTAAGAACAGTTACATATAAAAGCCTATCACATCCTCCTGCTGTCAGTCTTTACAACTCACACAAGTAAATCTTGAGGACCCCTTCACTTCCTTATCAACTTCTTGATAATGTCAACTAGCATTGATATATAGGGTCATTTCATACCATCTTATCTCATCTTAAACCATCTAGCTAGAATCCTTTATGCTGCTCTGTTTTTTAATCTCAATTCATGTCATGAACACTTCCAATCCACACCAGTAGGTACATCAGCGATAATCTGACTTGACTAATAATTAACTAATGTTCATTTATAGCACATTCATGAGTTCTATAAAAAAATTCCAGTATGCAGACTCTATTTTGCACTGTCTGAAGATATTCTCATCTATGCTATGCTATATAACAAGGCCACATAATGCTCCCCCAGCTTCAGTTTATAACTTCTGATGCACCATCTACTAGAAGAACATCTTTCATTTGGAGGTGGTAACATAGTCATACGCCCTCTGAAGAAACTAGAAGAGATTACCAACAAGCCTCATAAACATGTTATTGATCATGAAGTATTGGTTTTAGATATAGAAGCAGCATGGAACTCCATCAAGTTTATCATGAATCATGAAAAACTGCTTAAGTATTTTAGCATCAATCCTGCTAGTGAAAATCCAGTACTGCACAAAGGGACATGGGAAGAATATTTGAAGCATATTGAAACCTCCAGAGAATACTTTTATTTTTTATTCCATCAAATTCCTAGAATGTCAAAATGAGATACTAAAGAAATTTAGGTGAAGATTGTTGATAGTAGTTTCCATAGCCACAACATCATGTATCTGTATTGCCTGCATAGGAGATTATAGCAAGACTTCTTGAAACTCTAGCAATGACAAGCTCACTCTTCATTTTCTAACCTGTCCTCTGGAAATCATATTGAGGTGATATCAAGCTTCAGTGGTCAGTATCAATGCATGGGCTATTAACTATGGTCCTTTCCTTTGAAATGACTGATCTTCACTATTATTGATATCTCCTCTCTAACTAAGGTAAGCAGTAGACATTAGAACATCTTTCTTATATTCTGTAGCAACTCACTGTCTGATATCTATACACTTAGCTGGACCACAATCAAGAGATAGGTGATTGAATGTATGCTAGAGTCTATCAGGATTATCCCTAATTAACCAATGCAATGATGTACTGATCTATTCTGTTTTGTAATCTCTGGCAAGAGTTCCTAGGCTTCAAAGAAGATATGTCAAGTAAAGTCACTGTCCTATCCTTTTATGCATCTTATGCTTAGCAACAGCTGTCATCTTACTATTATGGACCTTTTAGGCTCAGATAATCCTGGGCTAAATACATAAGATAGGGTTTAAGACTCTAGCAAAGCCCTCCAAGAGTCCTGTCACTAATTTAGACAAGTAGTTTTAATAATATAGGGATCTGATTCTTGAAGAACTATAGTAGGATAGCATTTTTTGACCACATCATATAGGCCTGAGATCTGCTGAACCCTGAAAAGTCAAAATGATGTGATTTAAAATCTCACACAAACCTTGACTGCTTGACACTTTTCAGTCATAGAATACAAAATTGTATTGAAACTTATGAAGAACTAGTGTTGCACTGTGCCTCCATACACAGACATTTTACCCTAGCATATCAGTAACTTAGTATTAAAAGTGAGTAAAATACTAGTCACATTCTGGGCATCTGAGTTATCGTGCAGTCAAAAGAATAGCTTGAGACTAGCCACTCATCATATGTACAAGAGAATTTGAAAATCAGCTTAAATTCTTCAACATAATATTATTGAATTGAATGACACATAAAGACAAGCATACTACATCATCTGATAATGCCAGTACATTGGCCACAGTAAGTATACAGGCAGTTCCTATGAGAACTATGGCTGACATGTGTAAGTAGCAATTTTATCTCAAAGCTTGCATGAAGGTCACTTTTCTATTTCATAATTTACCCAACTAATTTCTGACATATGATGAATATGACAAAGTCTGCTCCACCAAGGTGGACAGCCTCATGATACTTCTCAAGTGGTATCTCATCTGCAACAACAACAGAGTTTACAAGGATCTTGATTATAAGCTTACAGCACAAGAGCAACAGAAGTTGGATGACAAATATGACAAAGAGATAGACCTTGATATGCTGGGCATCTATGCTCTCCACAATGACCTCTCTGACCTCATGAGCATAAGGACACAAAAATACAGAATTCCCAATGATGGAGTCCCTCATCATCTCAGTGAGCATTGTGTCTTCATTAGTGCTTACACTTACACATATTTCCTCCTGGTCTTAGATATTCAAGATGCATAATATTTCACTGCTTGCTCTGAATGGTACATCTACTGTTGAGAAGTGCAACAAGATCATTTATAATTCACCAACATTCCTAAAGAGTGGGTCTTTGAGTCCTTAGCTGTCAGCCAAACTACAACTTTCTCATGCATATATAGGATTGGTATTGGTCATGAATGATCTTAAACCAGATCATCAGATACACTTGGCATCTCAGTCAAAAGGAAATTATCCTTATATATAATATGGTGGCTGGTAGTTTGATGTCCTCATGATTGACCATGTTGATGACAAGGGCAGAATGTTTATACAATTCTTGTCCACTTACAAATGTACATGTGCGCCTGTTTCTAACATTTTAATATCTAATGGAACTCAAGCTACCTTTGACAAAATTCAAATGTGCTGCATGAGAAAAGCACATCACACTTGCTAATGATGACTCAGACAATGACAAGAGCAAGATCAAATCCATGATAGCTCTCCTTCCCATTAATCTGCTGGCTCTTCCCAATGTACTTTCATATCACATTCATCTGCATCTTTGTCTTCCAGGAGGTCCTCTTAAAAGTCTGCATCTTTGAAATCAGATAAGAATGATGATAATGGCAAGACCTTTAATATTTTCACAATCAAGATTGAAGTTGAAGTTGAAGTTGACATGAACTGTGCACTAGCAAAAAAAAAAGGCAAGGCCTAGTCTACTGGAAGGGGTAAGAAAACGACAAAACCAGCCAAGTCAATGTACAAGGAAAAGACAAAGATAGCATGTAGGTCATCAGAGAATGATCCTATCCAACTGGATGAAGACAGCCATTCAGATGATTATAATCCAGTAGTCCCTAGAGGAAGCCAGCTGCTAATGTAGGTGGTGATTTAATCAAGCAGATGAATGCGAATACAGATACTACAATATTATCTGTGTCATCTAACAATAGATCCCACAGGGAGCTGCCTTCTAATATGAGTGGTGATGCAACTGTACACACCAATGTGGATAAAGATACTAGATAATCATTTGGCCTGTCCAACAGCAGGTCCCACAGGGTGCTATTCATTCCTGTGATTAATCATGCAGCTTCTTCTATGCCTGCAAAATGTGAGTTTAAACAATTACACTATGCATCAGAGATTCACTGATCATGTTCACAACAATTCATAAATTTGTCGACCCCTGCACTTGAGTAATACTTAGACTTTGATGGATCCAACTTGAAAGAGATTCCCAATGACTTCACACTGAAGGATAATGCTTACTACATCAGGCAGACATCCAACCAGGTCTAGACCATCAACATCACATTGTACTCTCACTAATTCTGTGTTATGTTATAGCCTTTCTAGGATAGACTCAATATAGACATGCTTCTTAGTGAGTAGTCAATGTCTCAACTCATGTCATCAGTGCATTAAGATGATCTTTGGAATCTCACTGATGATGAATCACCTGGTCCTTAGAAACATAGTCATGATACTACATCATAATTATGTTATTTCTCCTATCAGAACCTCACACCAGCTTATCTTATCTTTGCTACCCATGAAAGAAAGTGATTGTTCTGATCAGTCTCACAAATAGCACTGGGCCAATGCTCAACAATTGCATTTCCATTCTGGCTAATACATCTAGGGCTCAAAGATCCCAGAAGTCATGGCCTTATGGTGGGATTGTTATTGAGTTGCTCACAATTCAATACAGTGTGTCGCATATCTGCCATGATCATCATACTCATGCAACTTGTTCTGAAGGAAAGATTTTGATTTTTGTGTCTGTATATTTTGTACTCTGTATCATATCATAGTTTGTCATATGTATGTTGTAGTTGTAGTTGATAAGCTTGCATCAGTCTCATCACATCCACACTCTCCAGTGGGGGCTATTTTACAAGTAAGGATATAATTCAACAAACTAACCAGTGCTCATTGCAAACATAGTCTCCAATGGAAGCCATCTTATAGGCAGGTATATATCTAACTAATGTTCATTATAGATATGGTCTCCAATGGGAGCTGCTTCACTTGCCAGTAGCTAGAATATATGTATGACAGTGATGATAATGATGACATTGTTGAAGGTGATATAATATTATAAGATAATGTATTTGTCTACATATATATATTCAACCAAGAAGACCAGCGAACATAGTGAGTATGATATCATTCAACCAACCAACAACCAACCAACCAACCAACCAACCAACCAACAGTCTGGTACTGAGACTGTAAACTTCTTGTCCATGAGAGGTGCAAAGGGCAGTCACCTGAAAGCTGTGTGTAACATGATGCAGTCTCCATTGGAAGTTGCTGTGTCAACAAGTGAGATGCATAAGTTCAGCATTATTAGATCAGTGTGGGTAAATGTACTCAAGTGGCTATTGTTAAGGTTTTTCTGCAGAGTTAGCATTTCTGATATTAATTTGTTGTTGACTAATAGGAGCAACTAAAACCTTATCTGTAGCATGGACACATGACTTTTTTAATGATTCAAGATCAAGTAATAATAGACGAACAAGAAGTTCATGAAATAAGGAGTGAGAAAATGAGAAGTATGAGATACCTAAAGATAGCACACCTATATATTTTGTATAACACAAGTATCTGTGTTTAGCAACTTTCTCTATTTGATTGATTTTTTTTACCTATTACTCCCCCACTTTCTAGTTAAGTAAGTGTTATATCAACATGGTTTCCATACTCTTAATAATGTCAAAACAATGTTTTTATGAGAGAATCAGTAGGATGCATCAATAACTAGCTATGACTTAGATATACTGTGAGATAGGTTTTGTTTGTTTGTGAGCACCAGTGGTGCACCCCAGCAAGCAGTCCAATATTTATAAGACAGTAGATTTGTCTGTGAGTACTGGCAGAATACTACATGTGATTGGCCTTGATCTTAACATACATATGCTAAATAATCAAAGGGCCTAGAACTAGCCACTAAGGTGCCAATGTAACAGTTGACATGTCTTTTGTCAAATAGATTTTCCTTGTCAGTACTATTATAGTTGGAGTAGTCACGGTAAAGTCTAATGTCACCTGTTCATGGGTGAAATGTTTGTGATAATCATACAGCATCCTTAAGCTGGTTAATTTCCTTTTTGTCCAAACCTGATACCTCCCTAGAGTTATCATCAGATCACCTTGCCACTAGTTTTAGACAACATCAGTGGATGAATAGCTTTGATCTTGTATTTGATCAGTGGTTACTTGGGCTTCCCACTAGCAATACTGCATCCCAGGTAAGCATAGTTCAAGATATTCTGATCATACTGCTATATTCATGAAATACCTCTCAAGGCGTCACTGGAGCTTCATACTATTGTCAAACCCATGCTTGACAAAGGATCCAATAAAAAGGCTAAGAAATTTCTATTAGGACAGGCCTTTATCTAAGCACTAGATGAGCTTGACAATACCCATCGTTTAATTCCTACTGCTTCTCAGCCACTTGCAGCAGGCTTTTCAAACAATGAGAAGTTGTTTATTCAAGCCTATCACTCTTGGTTATACCCCTCCATAATTACTCGTGGCTATTCTGTAAACCTTTATTTGATTTATAAATGACATTCTCCTTAGCTAATGAATTTTTTCATAGGTGAAGCATGAGCCTAAAGAGTTATATTCTCTCATCAGCTCACATGTTCTAAATTGAGACACATTTGCAAAGTCCAAGATTTTTTTGAAATCTTAGAGACTTGCTTGCATCATAGATGAAGTCATTGGATATTGAGAACACATCAAAAGGGTCAGGAAGGAAGTATTTTGGATTAATAAAGCTCAAGAAACCTTGAAAGTACAGCAATCTCTTACTGACAGTGGACAACAAGATATAGTTAATGTTACATTCTAGTATTGCTGTATGCTAATTATTATAAAAGATGATATAGATCACTCACATTCTTGTATAACCTTCCTAACCAAGACAAGTGCTTGCAGAAGATGGAAGTTGAAAGACGATTAGATGCTCATAAATTCCAAGGATCCGTCATAACCTTTGCAGATGTTGACGACTATCCTGTACCCAAGGTATATAGCACAACTAAATATCAGGACTCATCAAAAACTTACACAATGTTGATAGACTGGCAGGAGCAGCAAGATACTACTAAGCCAGTATACTATCACTCAAATAGCCTAGGTTTGACAGAAGTCAGTGCAAGGTATGACATCATTGGAAGATGTGGGTGCCATGCTGTTTGCTTTATTGATAAGCAAACCAAAAATTGTGTAAGCCTTTACTTGTATTTTTTCATGTTTTCTCAACTAATATCACTCTAGGTTGGTGGTGTTATCTTTTCTGCCATGAAACCTGGCACACTTCAACAAATGAAAGACAACCATGGCAGCATCATCAACTATCTGAGTGTCAAATGTGGTGCTGCATTTGAGGCCTATAACTATGGAAAGATGATCCTATATGGTGCACGTCAGCCCCAAGGTGGCTGTAGAGGCAATTGCTACACCGCAATCCTATGTTATGTGACGACACTCAAGAAGATATCAAGGCAATTTTCAGGCATATCAAGGTACTTTCACACTTTCCCATGTTATAATTCACTCCTGTATGATTCTAGGATGCAGAAGCTCTCCTCCTTACCATCACATATGCTGCTCCTCTTGTTGTCAAAGACCTCCAAGATATGACATCAAAGGCAAAAGTGCAGTGCCTTGGGTCCATGGATGTGTTACATTTTATTGCCATAACTACATTGTGCCACAGCACAAAGACCACAATATCTCGTGGACCATTAGCACCCAGCTTGAGAGGAGAGGTAGAGATGATAATGGAATTTTTCATTTACAGAGTGGGGGTCTATATTTGCAATGTGGACAAATACTACCTGGTGCGTGATTTTCAAATATAATTCTCTCTCATTGCTAATAGTTGCAGGTGGTTTGATTCTTCTGACGTCCACGGAACTATCATGCCAGGTAACCATGTACTTCAATCACAAGGTGAATGCCTCTCAATTGGTGTTACTATGATAGTAAGGAAAAAGGACCAACAACAGGCTACTAAGATTTTGGATATGCACCAGAGGGCTCAGAAACTCATATTCGCTAGTGCATTTGGGGCTGCAGGAGTTCGAGCACCTCTTTCGAAATTTGGAGTCGATAAGCACCTTCATGAGTGACGTTCGGGAACACAGGGTGATGGAATACTTTGAGCACCATTGTACAATCTCAGCCTTGTTGATATAACTTGGTATGCTCAGGTCTATTCACGGAAATTTGTTTAGTTACACTGTAGAGACTCGCACCTATACAGGCACTTCTTCTCAGTATCTCCCATTCCATTATCATATTCATATTCTAGCTCTAGTCCACAGGACAAGTCTTGCACATTCGCGCACTATTGCATCTCCACAGGCATTGCATATGCTCTAGCTATGTTGCGTGCTCACTCTAGGGCCTTCGCGCCTTTGTCCATTCCATGTCCTCGCTGGTCCATTGGTGCATCCTTCCCATGGTTTCTCCTTTTGGCTAACTCGTCTCGTCACCTTTTGCATGCATACGTGCTTAGCATGCGCTACTTAGTACATTACATACATATCTATCTTTAGCTTACTCGGTTCGGTTCAGCACTGCAGGCGCCGCCTAGCAGTACATATAGTTCAGGTCTTTGGACTTGGTTCTGGATTGAATTCCCGCACCTTACTCCCACTGTATCTAGCTACCCTCAGACTGACAATCTAAATCTCTCTAAACGACTCTCTGCTCATTTGCGTGCCTTCGCATTGCACATCTCGTCACATCTTAGACACTCTCCCACTTCTAAGGAAACAACCCTTAGTCTTACCACTTGATTCTACGGTTGCGCGCGCTACTTGCGTCACGCACACTCACACCACCTTTTGCACTCGCTGACCTGCACCAAACTGGTCTGGTGCATGGCTGACTGACACTCTCATGTGAAGCCTGATACCCTTGAAGCTATAATCATTGAAAAATTCCCTCTATACAAGCCAAAATGGGGCCCAGAAAAATAATTCTTTTAAATTCAAGAAACTCGTGTTACTAGACTGAATATTTTTGGACATTTGTTTTGAATTCAGTGTCATTTCCCACGGTTCGAGGATGACTCAGCATATACCCTGCATATGTTAGGTGGCTGTGAAAAATATTTCCCACACAAGTTACCCTGTGGGAACACACAGGAAACCCTAAATACAACATATCGCACCAGCTCAGCCTTGACCAATAATACATAAAAAACCAAACAAACAATACATAGGCTGGTACATCATGTGATCAGAGCCCTATGCTTTGTCATGAGGAGTCACATGACTTATGACCTATGACTCATTACTCATCAATACACTATGCTTACTCATGGTGATTTCATTTGACTCATCACGAATGACTCATACCTATACTATGCCTGGCTACAGTACCCTCACTATAGACGTGGGAAAATAGTAGCACAGCCACTGATTTTGTCTATATAAGGACCCGTGTTTTTCCCTAAAATGGAAGCAGTTTTACCCAGAAGAATTGAGCAGTGTGGTGTGACCAAGACCAGCAACAGTGAGCAACTGCAAGATTGGTAGGTATCCATCTGCGAGACTTCAGTGAAAGTGTGAGTAGACCATGCTCCACAACCAGCACACCTGGTTCTGTTTCATTTGTCGGTTTTCTACGTTGTTGTTTTATTTTTCTGTGTTTCTGTAGCAGACATATTCCGGTTCTTTGTGTTGTCTCTTTCGTCCATCTGAAGCTCCGTACAGCTTTAGTGGAGAGACTTTGGGAGTTGATAATTGGAGCTTGACCTTACGCATCTGAGTAGTGATACTGAGCCAGGGTTTTCTTTGCCAAACAGACTTTAGCTATTGAAAGGGGACTTGGTGCGAAACACCAAGGATGTCCGTTCCTGATCCTGTTTAATACTCATCATGAGTTCCTTGGCAGCAGGTTCAATAGTTTGTAAAGTTCTTCGAAGCATTGATCAGTCCTGACCTTTGATCCTACCTGCTTGTGCTTTGGGAGCGGCCATTACTGCTTCACACAACTTGCTGGTGGTATTGTTGTTGTGAGACCAGACCGTGTTCTATTTCTTTTTCTTTTCCACGTAATCTTTGATTTGCTTGCTCACCACTGATCTCACAGAAGACACTTTCCTGACCGTAGCTTGAATATCATTGAACAGCCACCCACAAACGACCACATTATCAGCCATTGGTATTTGTCTGAATCGCTGACCGTGGAGATATTTGGTTTTATAGGTGTTTATCTATAGATCATCTATCTAAGAAGACATTTCTGGAGCCCACCGCGAGGGGTGGTATTTTCGTATCAACTATCCAAGTACAACCAGACCAATCTACATTGCTCACTGACATACACATCCTACACAACCTTACCCATCACCACACATAACAATGAGCTCACAAACAGCTCAAGCAAACCCAACAGGAGCACAACCTGCTATGCAGCCTGCTCACCACATGCACACGCCCTTGATTTTACCCTTGCCAGGAACCAAGCATGCCCCTGCTAAGTTCTGAGGCAGGTACAACCAAGTCAAGAAGTTCCTTCGTCATTTCGACAAATTATGTGCTCAATATCAGATCACCACTGACCAGGAGAAGTGCGAGAATGTTACCCTATACTGTTCATCCAGTATCACCCGACTCATAGAGATCCTTCCAAGCTACCGGAGTAACGACTGGGGTTTCCTGAAGGCAGATTTCATAAGCTTCTTCGATGCTGACCGAGATGCCAAGCGATATAAGGTTCGCAGTCTAGTGACCTTCGTCAGCAGACACCGCTTGGCATCAATACAGACATTGTCCGAGTGGAAGAAATATATGCGGGAATTTGTGGCCATAGGAGGATGGCTACTGGCCAATAATAAGATTTCAAGCAATGACCATGCTACCTATTTTTGGAAAGGAATTCCCAGGACCCTACGTAACAAGATCGAGACACGATTATTGGCACCGACACCTCTAAGAGATATGACTACCCCTTTTACATTTGAGGAAGTAACTCAAGCTGCAGAAAAGATCCTGCAGCGGGATCGCTTTGACACAGACCTAGTTTATTCTGACACGGATGACTCAGACAGTGAAGACTCAGATATCTCGGAAGACTCAGACTCAGATACGGACTCGAGCTCGGAGGAAGAATACATCAAGCGAGCTAAAACTTCGGAGAGAGCAAAGCATAAGAAGATCTTACCTAGTAAGACCACTATGCATAAGACTCGCTTCGAGGATAGCTCGGATGAGGAAGAAACCCCTATTGCCAAAACAAGGAAGGCAGTACATAAGCAAAGAAGCACCAAGCAAAATCCCCAGGAAGAAGTCGAGAATTTAATTCAACAACTCGGAAGGATGAGAATAGGAGATGTTAATTATAGCACCCTATATTACAAGGCAATCACCTTGGATCCTGCAGTGAAGGAGATCATCGAAAGTCCATTGAATCAAAAGAAGAATGAGTTTGCCATGGGCCTACGAGATGGTAGATTTCCCAGTGCCAGATATCCCACCAAGAAATAACAACACTGGCAACATGAACAACAACCTGAGTAATGTGCCAAGAGCTACTAACAGTATGTACAATAATGGATCTCCTAACACCACCCCTATGTATCCACCTCATACCCCCTATCCCCCAAGAGTAGGCTGCTATGGATGCAGAGAACGAGGTCATGGATTAGCGGGATGTCCGAAAATAGAAGATATGCTCACCAAAGGACTCCTAAGAAAGTCAGAAGAGACTGGAAGAATTGAATTACCGGAAGGAACACCCCTAAGAAGATGGGGGGATGACACATTAGTTCAAGCATACGAGAATATGATGAGATCAGTGACAACTCACTTTGTAAGATGGGAAGAAGAAGAGACAGATAGCGTGTTCAAAGATGAAGAGAGAGAGATCTACTGGACAATAGAGAATATAAATGCAAAAGAAAGTAAAGACGAGATAGAAGCTCACCCAGCATACAGAACCGAAAAAGAAGGCACACATAAACGGACCGAAATATTTGATGGTGTCTATCCATCAAAAGGAAGGGACACAAGAGACGAAATGAAGAAAGGACAACGTCAGCGTTACAAATTACGAGGGGACTGACAATACGCACCTGGATCAAAGCAAGTACCCATAATTAAACCCCCACCCCCTGTACCTTCTTTTGTTCCAGTGATCGAGAAACCCGTTGTGCGTCCAAAGTTACCAGTGCCCGAAGCTCGCGATTTTCAGCCAGTAATGCCTAAGAAATGTTCTGAATCGGTAAGAACACCCCTGGGAAATCCCAGGGCAGAACAAGAAAGTATACCCGTGAAAGTAATAGGAAGGACAGAGGAAAAAGGAAAAGAAAGGAAGGACGAACCAAAGAAAATATTTGTGCAAGAAAATCCCCCAGTACACGTTACTGAAGAAAGGGCACGGTATAATGCACAGGACGATGATGTTGTCATGGAAGACGAATTGTTGGAAAGAACCAAGGTCAGAGGAAAGAGGCAGCAAGAAAAAGGAAAAAGCAAAGACATACCCAAGGAAGGAGAGACGGCCCATAAAGCAACGGATCAAACAATAGAAGCCCGATCAGGGGTTCGAAGATCAGAAATATCCGATGGGATCAATGCTATTTCAAATCAAGGAAGCAGGAGCTACATTCTCAGCTCTCAAGATCCAGCTGTGTCTCCCAGAAGTCCTGATTGTCAGACAGACATGTACCCCTGAAGGACGTATTCCTGATAAGACAAAAGTTGATAAGATCCTAAACTGGCCTGATTTGACAACACCTAAAGAGGCTAGAGCATTTCTAGGATTATGCGGAACTGTCCGGATCTGGATCCCAGGATACTCTACGTTAGCAAGACCCTTAAGTGAGTTGTGGCGTAAGGATGTGAAATTCATCTGGGATGATAGAAGGAAAGAAGCCTTTGAGACTCTAAAGAAACTAGTCGCCTCAGCACCAGCCTTACGATCCATTGACTATACCTCAGATCTACCAGTCACCCTATCAGTTGACTCCAGTTACATGGCAGCGGGGATCATTCTGGCCCAGATTGATGAAAACGGACGTAAGCGACCCGCCCGATATGGATCTCTCCCTTTAATGAAGTAGAAGCCCGTTATTCACAACCAAAATTGGAACTATACGGACTCTACCAAGCACTCCGTCATTTCCACTTATACGTCATAGGAGTAAAGGTTCTCCATGTGGAAGTTGATGCAAAGTACATAAAAGGAATGCTAAACAAGCCTGATCTTCAGCCTAATGCGGCTATCAATTGATGGATCCAGGGAATCCTCCTATTTGATTTCAAACTCATTCACGTGCCTGCTACCAAATTCAAGGGACCTGATGCGCTGTCTCGGAGAGGTCTAGGCGAAGGAGAAAGTATTGACCCACAAGATGATTCCTGGCTAGATGAGCTAGCACTATACACAGGAGCTTCCCAAGCCTGCTTTCGAACTACAGTGTCACACCAAAAGCGAGAAGTACCATGTTCTACAGTGCTCATGGGAACGAGCTTCCAGGAACAGAACCTAAAGGAGGTTTATAAATTCCTAACCACTCTGGAGACCCCTCTGTTTGACAGTATTTCAGCAAAGAAGCACTTCTTAAAGAAGGCTGTCAGATTCTTTGTACAGAATGGAAAGATATACAAAAGATTACAAGGAAGACCACTGTTATTGGTAGTATTTGATCCGGAAAGGCGTGCAACCATACTAAATCAAGCTCATGAGGAACTTGGACACAGGGGCAAAGCTGCCACATGGGAAACAATCCGAATCAGGTTCTTCTGGCCCTACTTATTTTCAGATGTACGGCATCATGTCCAATCATGTCACCCCTGTCAGATATGAAGCACCGCAAAAATGCACATCCCTATAACCATTTCTGCCCCTTCTATGATTTTTGTAAAAGTATACATTGATATCATGCATATGCATCCAGCCCAAGGATACAAGTACCTTGTACTAGCCTGAGATGACCTCTCTCGGTACATGGAAGGCAGACCCCTGAAAGTGCCCACTGCCAAGGCCCTTAGCAAGTTCTTTTGGGAAGACCTTTATTGTCGTTATGGAGCCATCGGGCAAGTAACCACAGACAATGGACCAGAAGTACAAGGAGCATTCTCAGCCCTTATGAAGAAAGTGAACATCCCACATATCACAATCTCGCCCTACAACTCCCAAGCAAATGGAGTAGTTGAAAGGAGGCATTTCATAATTCGTGAAGCCCTACTTAAGTCATGTGATGACAACCTTACGCAATGGCCACAGAAGATCCCCCAAACTCTATTTGTAGATCGAGTTACTACAAGTCAGGTAATGGGATTCTCCGCATTCTACTTAGTCCACGGACTACACCCCGTGCTACCATTTGATCTAGCAGAAAGTACATTCATGGTAGATGGATTCAAAAGCGGAATGACATCCATTGACTTGCTAGCACTTTGAATTTGACAGCTGGAAAGGCGTCCAGAGGATTTAGAACAGGCAGCAGAGACATTGAAGAATGCTCGCTTCAAATCGAAAGAACAGTTTGAAAGAAGATATGCAAAGCAATTAAGGCGAGAAGCCTATCAACCAGGAGATCTGGTGCTTGTACGTAATACTCGAATAGAAAAGGAGCTGAACCGGAAAACCAAACCACGTTACCTAGGCCCATATAAGGTAGAACAGAGAACTCAGGGAGGATCATACGTATTAAGTGAAATGGATGGAACAATATCCCACCAGGGAATAGCCGCATTTAGACTCTTACCATATATAACCCAGAACTCTCGGCAGCTATGAAGGCTAGCCCAAGGAATTGAAGAAGTAGAAGAATAGAAAGTCTATCTAATTTTTAGTAGAGTTATTAAGAGAAGTGTATGTACTGTGAGGATGAATTTCAGATATAATAACTAGCTGCTGAGAAAATATTATCATTGCCAACTAACTATTGGAGGCCTAGTCTGGATGCTTGGCATATGATATATATAAGATATTATGCTAGAGCACCAAAAATCACCTTTATTGTTAGTTCATAGAGAAATGTAGTGGTAGATAGTAAGATTACATAAGGGTAGTTGGCAGTGCATAATATAGTATACCTAGGACTGGTTAAGTAGGTGAATGTAATTATTCAGTTTGAGTGCCTAGAGCCATGTTGGAATGCTGAAAGATACATTCAAGTATAAGTGGAAAGTCACATAAGTATATCATACTAAGGCTTTGATATTGGCACTAGGTATGGTGCTCTAGTAGTGATTAAGGTGATTGATTAGCATAATCATCTGGCTAGGATAGATCCTTTATATGTACTCTTTCATACTCTGGTACCATGTTCTTTAATTACACTTTAAGGCTTCATTAGTATTTATTGTTGTAGCAGTGCTTGCAATTGAACTTAAATGTTATCAGATTGACTTGGATTGTAGTCTTGTTCCTGATGTTCTAGCCTGAGGGCATTCTTAGTAAGGCAAATCCAATAGCAGAGTTAGAGGCAAAAAAAACATGAGAGTCAATCAAATCACATGACATGTTAAAACACATCATTGAAGTGCTGATTATTTGTTGATCTACCATAGAAAGATGACTTCTTGTCTATTATACCTCCTTGCAGCAAATAATACAGTTCTAGAAATTCTTAGTGGGAGTCAGAGACTTGGTGCACATACACCACTACAATGAGAATATTGGTGGCTTACTAGTTTACTGATGGTGTGTTGGATTTCACTTTCAATAGCTTGCTATTGTACATATGTACTATACAACATTTGTAATAGATGAAACTGATGGAAGGCTTGCAATTAGTCAGCTTTAATGTTGGCTATAAATTTTTAAAACTGCAAGTGAAGCCTTATACACAAACTACCATGTCAGAGTAGACATGTACAGAGTGTGCCACTGTATTTCACTTTAAAGAGGTCAAGTATAAGAAGTTCATCAGAAAGCACTGCAAAATATGTATGTATTGGCAGAAGACTGCTGGTACCTGGCTAGTTCATGCCATCAATAGTACATTCTGTTGTTCCTTCCAATACCATGATTGTGGATTTTCAAACAAAATTGACTAAGTATATGTTCATTATGTCAAGTCTATTGAGTATCCTGGACCTAGGACAGGTGATACACTCATGACCATTTATGGTTCTGTTGCTTCATTGTCATCATAGGAACTGGGAAAATATATAAAAGCTTAGTATCCAATAATACATATAATCACTACCACATCACAATTAGATACTGATTTACTAATTTAGATCAACTTAGAGGCTCCACCAATGTTAGGGCTACCTGTCCAAGACCTATCCTTATTATTATTATTATTATTTTTGGACACTATTCCAGAAGTCTCTGGACATCCATCCTATGGGGCTCATTTGGCACAATGCACTGAAGGTCATTAAGCACTTCTTCAGTGACTTGACCTTTGCAAACCACATGACCTTTAGCCTCTACATATGTGACAGAATTGCTGTTGTAGATATGCATGTTCATCCAAAAGGGCATGATTCAAAGGAAGCTCTGAAAGCTAATGCATTGGCATGTGCAATTTTAATTTGACTAGATCCTGAATCATAACAAGTTAGGCTGAATTCATGGCTTGTAAAGAACATTTTACTAATACAGCAGACATCTTCAGCTAAAACTTAGAAGGTGGAAGGCAATAAGTAACTACTTATATAACATGGTCCCACAGAACCAATATCAATGATCTCCAATCAGATTACTCAAACCAAACTAAAATATTCAAATGAGTATGCTCATCTCCTTAAGCTATTCACTAGTACCATGTCTGACATGCCACCTGCCAATATAGTATAATTAGTGGGCCACAAGTAACATATTTGTGGATATATTTATGTCTAAAATAGAACTATGACAAAAAGTGAAGGATTGAGTGAGTATTTGAGTTCACTATTGAGGATAATCAGCTCAACAGTGAGCTCAGGTTTTGTATTGGGCATGGTGTTACCAAAAGTAGAAATTCATATCATGGCAAATCCCAAATGGGCAAAAAGTATCTCACAACTAAAATTCAAAATTTCAAAATCAATATGATACTCCAAAACCCAGCAGAAAAGCCACTTATCTTTATATGATGCCTTATTGTTCAGGTGCATGAGTTTCACTAATTTTCCCAGCTATGAAATTTCTAATGTACTTCAGTAGAGTATTGATGGCTATGATAGCTTGGGGGGGAGGGGGAGGGGTCTGATACTAGATGCCAAAGTGAAAAGCAATATTGTTGATGAGATAGTTCAAATCATGTTTAGAGACTTGGTGCTTAGTACCACTGGTAAGAAAATCATTCTAATGCTTTTGGAGATACTTTTGATTCACTTTGGTTATGAAGTGATTAAAGTAAATGATTAAATAAGATGAAACACCCCCAGAAACTTTCACACTAGCAGAGAGGTCTTAGATAGGCATCTATACCTTGTCTATGACTGGAATCATTATAAGCTTGTCAGAATCAGTGACTATAGTCCTTTGAACAGCAGCACCATTTAATTTTGCCCAAAAGAAAGTAGCTGACAAGGAATTATCAATGTACACACATTCCACCCTTTACAGCTGCTTTATCCTTGTCATCATTTTCCTGGTCAAATAAGTACCTACTAAACTGCTTGGGACTCTGTACCTTGGATACCTTGGCCAGTCTTCTTTTCCTTCATTATAATCAAATAATGGATTCTTAATGGTGGTGAGACTCCAGTTCAAGTGATAAGTGTTCAATTTAGTGCTCCTGTAACTCAGGAGTGTCAAATTTTGGGGTGCCCTACTCAGCGACCTGTGTGTTGCCCCAGGCATCTTGCTTTCATGAGGAAGTGGCACCCTACCTGCTTCATGCCTAGACTGACACATTTTGGATGCAGGAGTAGGCAGCTCAAACAGTCTCAACTTTAGGTTCAGGAGTTGATGTCTTGTGCTTGTTGATGACATTACTGCTCCTTGGCACAAAAAAAGTTGTGCTTCCATAAGACTGGCATGGGAGGTGTAAATGGAGGTGGAGGTGTTAGCATCATATCAGATGATAATAATGGTAATCAAGGCGCAGGCTGAGAAATTGCTAGTGCTGCTAGTGAATTTAGAAGCTGGTATCCAACAGTCTTGTTGAAAAATGGATAGGCCTCATATGCAGGCATCATCATTGGTGATGATCAAGTTTGCCATTGGGACTGCTCTTGTCTCAGATTTCTGCTGCACAGGACAAGAGCATGGGTAACAGCAATGTTATGGCACTGCCATGTTGGGCAAATGCAGTCATCTGCAAATCACAAAAATCATGACCAATTTGGTCATCACAGGAACAAGATAATGAATTGATGTGACTTACCAAAGTCATGGCAATTTCATAGGCTAGCATCTTAGTGGTTGGGTCATCTTCTTTGAGTTTTTGGACGCTCAATGTGAGACACCTGTCCTTCTTGGCCACAAGGCAGAGAGAGTCATTAGCTTGTTAAGCAGTTGACATTGTTAAAATAGTAAAGGGGAAGTGGAGTGAAAATATGGACTTAGAATGCAAATATTTGAGGGAAAAAGTCAGAGGCAAAGTTGGAATGTAGTATATATATTGCTGTGTCCCATATTAACCACCATGGTGGATATGAGTCACTGCATCATCAACTGGATCTCCATCCACAAGTCCTACTACTGGATCACTTCACATTTCCCTATTTAATCTATCCATCTTTGACCTGGACATCCTTCTAAAATACCAAACACAATGTCAACCCAACAAGTGCATTTTTCTATGCCCTTGGAAACTTCCAAGGACAACATGGCCTCAGCCAGTGAGTCTTCACTTGCCGACTTGGTCAGATAGAAACTGCCAAATGTATAATTATGACACCTACCTGTAGTCCATCATCTGATCTATGCTGATTTTTGAGAAATGAATGTGATTGATTAAATGGTGGCAATGCAAATACTAACAAGCTTTAATCACTATATGCAAGTACTAAGAGCAATTAACAAAAATGCTCCAAGAAGGATTAAATGAGTGTAGGGTAAAACCTATTAGATTTTTGTCCGAAACATGTATCTACACCTCTCTTAAACAAGGCAAGAGCGAGCTGAGAGGATAGGCAGGACTAGCAGCTCCTAGCTCAAGAAATGTGATAAACAACATGTATCAGATCATATGAAGCAGTGTAGACAAAAAGAACAATCAGCTCTGCTAGAATTGAAACAAGTAGGCTGATGAAGAGTGAACTAAGTGGATGAGACCAGACTAGAGGAACATGTACTCAAGCTTGCACTTTCCAAGTACTCCAAATGAGCAATTCATCACTGTCCCTGGGTATGTGATCTTCCAAGGCTTTAGAGCCTGCTGCTTACTTCCAGACAGAGGGATGGAGGGTGAGAGGAGAAGGGATGGAGGGCAACCAAAGGAAGGGCCATAAGAACTTGTGCAGATGCTGGAGAAAGGATAGGCAAACAATGCTAAGAGGCAGTTTCATGGTTCAGGAATGGTAATGCAAAGAAAGCCGCAGTCGAGGCAAAGCGGTCTGCAGCAGCTGGAGAAAGCATCAAAAACCATCTGTCAACAACCTGTGGAAAGTGAAGATGAAAATTCACTTAATCACGGCTCAGAAAATCTCAACCTCGTCAATGATAACACCCTCGAACCTCTTCAGCCCTCAAATATGCATCCTTACCCTCATCCTCAACCCATCCTGCACCAAGTGAACAACCCATTACCTCATTTGCACCTCCATATTGTCCAGGTCCAGAGTCCCATCAATGTTCAGAAAAGTGTCATTGATGGTGAGGATGGTGTTCATGCTACAGCTGCAGCCAATGTAGACTCTGTGATTGTTGATAAAGAGCAGCCCATGTGACAGAGCACTCATCATCTATATGCAAAACCTTGATGCCGCTGGTTGCCATTTCAGGTACCGGAGGTTGCTGGCGGCTGACTCGCTACACTGGTTTTGACCAAAACTGAGACCCTCTGGCAAAATACTCGTAGACCTTCACAACACTTCTCTAAAATCCTAACAATACATTATTATGATAGCCAGAAATGTTCTCTCACTCTATATACTTTTTCCATCACAATACTCCATGCTTGTACTAGAAATCATACATTAAGGCTAAGTGACCCGTTTCCTATTTAGGCACAGTACCCCCCAACAAGTTTTGACAAACTCATTTGTCATATCTAAACTCCCCAAAGGCCAATATTTCCAATATAGCCCATGAGTCGGGTACATCACATCTATATCTGATTCTGGATGCGCCAGGCTCATGTCCTATTCTCATTAGCACCATCTTAAGATGAGTCCATGGGTGAGTCACACATTCACATTTAGTTACATCTGCACGATACTTACAATTTCCTTTCCTTTCTCGCATAGATCGTCCCCAGATGATCAAGGTATGTCACATCTATATCTGATTCTGGATGCGCCAGTCTCATGTCTTTTTCATTTGTCCATTCACCAGATCACTCCCTCACTGACCCACAAGGTACCCTGCAGCTATAGACTTGGATATGGCACATAATTATTCACCTTGCTAGATGCATGCAATGTATATAATGAACATATATAGAATATATATAGAGAACTCAACATGACATGATATTGCACGTATACATACAGTTCTATATGTCACACATGTAGATTTGTACTTACATGCACAACATATGGATCTACATCCATGTATGCTGATCATCAAAGTTTGATCCGATCAAAGAAACACATGATAGTCAGCAACTATCAAATTTAATTTGCCTTTATGCTATGAATCAGAGGTCGATCAAAATACATAAAATAAAATATATCAGGCACTTTGATGGATCGAGTCAACTGATTGATAAAAGATAGTGTTGGAATGTACTTGTATCGCAGCATCTCAACAACCTGCAATGGCACCCAAGGAGAAGAGAAAAGCTAAAGCCAAGGATGCTGTTACTGTGAGCATCATGGACCAATGGCTTACTACAGCTAATGCTAACTACTCACCAAGCCTGCAACTGCTTCAAATTTGAATGCACTCCAGTTTGATACGTGTCCAGTTGAGCCAGCAGCCCCAACAGATGATCCGGCTGCTAAGATACAATGACTTGACACAGCCGTTGAGATGGCCAAGATTGGGATTGGAAAAATCAATTTGTTGAAGATTGTAAATGCGCTGACCTTTGGTGTGTACAACGATCACACTGAAAAGACGAGTGAAATCAACAAGATGATCACCTCTTTCGAAATCCATGGTGTCCAAGCGTTCACAGAGATCAATGCACTCCCCATGATGATCCATCAGTCCTGGTTGTTGCCCGATCAGACATTTGATGGAGACTAGAACAAGAGAGAATCATTGACGGAGGTAGGTTTCAGCGACACCGAAGCGATAGTGATGGCATCTGGGCAACACCATGTTGCAGCATTGAGAAAAATGCATCAATCTTACCCAATCGATGAAATCATGCTTGGCAAGTGTTTGAATCAGCTCCGCAACGTGGAACCCACCAAGGAACTTATGCAAGAGCATGCCGCGGTGTCTTGCTACTTAAGGGTCTTATATAATGTTGTGTATAATGACAACACTATTATACATGGAAGACGTCTTGCCAGTCCTTAAGTACATGGTCTACGACTTTTCTAGTTTTCATGGTAGATAATGTGGTGAGTTCTTGGGAGGATTTAATTTGTTGTCCTCTTCTTTTCTTTGTGTAGTCGTATTAATATAATACGATTGGGTTCCTGTCTGTGTTCTAAAACAAAAGGTAGGTATGTTTCACCCTAGGAGGTCGTGTTTCAACCTATGAAAGTCTGTTTCAACTTTGTCATGTTCTCCTGAGGTTCGTGTCTCACTTTCTGTTGAAAGGGAGAGTCAAAGTATATATACATAAAGCTAGACTGAGAGCTGTTCAATGGTTGTATAAGATGCAGTTATACAACAGTTAGATAAGACAATGACGACAATAGTTGTATAGCGATTGCGGTATACAACTATCTGATAATCCAATAGTTATATGGTCAACCCTAGTAAGGATCTGTATGACTTTATGTTTCAATAATGAAAGTCAACCCTTGATGTCAACAAGTCCCTTTAACGAATCAATGTAAGGACAGTGACGAGTATGGCTTTAATGATCAAATAATATAGTGTATACAGTCAATCCCCTGTAAGGCAGTGTATGACTATAAAAGGAAATTCTTAGTAAGCTTACTTCAAGGCACTACTTGGCCTGCACTTTAGATCTTATGTAATCTCACTTGTTTGAGAGAAGGTGTAAAGTGGGAAGTTATATTTTTGGGTGGCAAAATGGGGCCTTTTTATACCTTTTTGGGATCCCCTTACATAAGCAGGATTGGATCTCTTGCTTTAGATCTACATTACTATATAAGGTAATCCTAACAAAGTAATTACAAATGACAATTACAAATGACAAGCTGTTTGAAATTGTGGGGAACCATTTGAAATTGAAGTGAGACATCTGCCATTTATGGGCATGGAGTCAATATGAGTCATTTGCCTTTTATGACAACGAGTCATCATGAGTCATATTGCCTTTTATAGCCATGTATGACTAAATAAATACAAACTAGTAAATTCACCAGTCACATGATGTGCTGACAAAAATGGTGGCTGAAAGAAACAAAACAGAAATAAACAGAAGTGTGGCTGAACAAAGCCCAAACACAAATAAACAAACTGAAACATACAGAAGGTCACATGATCACTTTCCTTATCACACTTTCTATACTTTCTATATGACAGGTATGGTATCAATCGCATACCATCCATGACAGCGGTTCGAGATGAGCTGGCCAAAGTCAAAGGGCTGATCAGCCACAATGGGGAGTGGGGAGTGATCCTATACAATATCGGTGAGCAAGCCATTCACGGATCCAGAACTGATTCTAGATGTGTGGATCCAACAACATGCACACTGGTGGAAAGATGAAGAAAGAAAGGTGTGCCATTGCAAATGATCATTACTCACCATCGTTCTGATATCCTCGCTCATCAGACTTCATCACGTGCATCGAGAATCAAATATCAATGCGCAAGCTTATGCATTATTGTTGGAATGCATCCGTGCATGTAGACTCGCATATGGATGCGCTGAAGTCTGTGTTAGTATTATTGATGCTGATGTGACGCACCAGAGATCCTCCTTGCTGATGGCTTTGACCTGGCTCACCACTTGAGTTGTAATCAGAGCCTGCACGTCTATAAGGAAACTCTCAAGGAAGTCCTTGTGATGACCCTGAGGAACTTCTCCGATGAATATCAGCGAGGCGGAGAACCAGCTGTAAAGGACGCCCTGGAACTAGTTTTCAGCAAACCCATGAAAGAGAAGAATTCGAAAATAACGCAAATCTTGAAGAATATGAGGTTGGTGATGACCCTTGTAAGGGACTTGCTCCCCATGGGCCCCCACTACCATCAATGCTGTGAGTTCTCTGTTGGTTGGCTTGCAAAGAGCATATCGGTCACTATGGGAGTAAGTTGTGCATGCATTCAATGAGAATGAGATGAAGAAGATACTCACGTTCAAGCTAGATGTATACCATCTATATGTCGACCAGCATGGACGTGTTTCGATGTCTGGCTTCAAAGGACGAGTTCCCAACGTACAAAGAGATCGCTGATTTAGTAGCAGGGTCCGTATCAGATGACACAGCTGGTCAGCACACACTGAGAAGTTTGGTGGTGCTGCACGATATGATTGTGAATAGCACGCCTGGGAACCCAACCATTTTCATTCCCTACATCACCAATATTGAGGAGGTGGCATCGAAGAATTTTCACTCGTACAAGGGAACATTGGGGATTTGGGAGTTGGATTATATATCCTCGCTGAGGCAGTACCGCGAAGACGTCCATACCGCACTGTACAATGGGTGGTTCTTCCACAACATGAGGTCGAAGGAAGACCTACCGTGGCTTGACAAGGTATTGGTGCGGA
Organism: Suillus placidus; assembly: GCA_016628565.1. Classification (NCBI taxonomy): domain Eukaryota; kingdom Fungi; phylum Basidiomycota; class Agaricomycetes; order Boletales; family Suillaceae; genus Suillus; species Suillus placidus. The sequence continues at coordinate 22,089 of JABBWD010000028.1, read as the reverse complement.
CATGGGTCTGGTTGACGCCAATCCTGCAGGTTCGAATTCCCATGCCATTGATGACAGGCATGGTGATGGACAAGGTGCATAAGGAGCTGGAGGCCATCAAAGTGGGGTACAATATATTCTCATACATGAAGCTACAACACTTTGTCATCATGCTGAGGCTAATTTTGTGGTGCATGAATTTTTTTCATACATTCATTGTGCATATATATATATATAATATTATGTTGTAGGGAAAGTATTGATAATAAGCAAAAGAGCACTCTTTTGAGTCTGAAATAGATCAGGATGATGGATAGCAAATTGATCAAGAAGGTGGATTTGTGGTGCCTGCATAGGAGGTTCATCAGGAAAGTGAAGGACATATGTTATCTGTACCTCATCCTAAGAGTAGTAAGAGAGCCGATAATGCAAGTGTATTATTGATAAATCAAAATTGAGCTATCTGGTATATCTGAACCATCAGATGTCTGAGACATAGGGGAGGGTGGTAATGGAGTCCTAATAAAAGAATCCTCTAAGATAGAGGAGCCAAATGAGCTAAGGTCTGTTTCTGCTATGACATGCCTGACCCAGGCTTTTGCAGCACTTAAGGTAGCAGTATCTATTGGGTTGAATAATTCTTATTGGCATGACTGATGAGGCATTGTAGTTGGTGGGCTATTATCTCATCATCATTCATAGTACTGTTCTAATCTATTTAAGCAGAGTTTAAATTTTATATAGCATATGTTGCTACCACATACACCTTGTCCTGCCCATTTGATCTCATACTTTATGTTATGATGCTCCACTCTGAGGCAAATCCAGATGATTTCTCATGGCACCTCAAGATATCTACTTCTAGTGTAACAACCAACTTCTTCCTACTGTGCAACACCATCAGTTTCCATCAAAGGACTTGCCAACAAACCATTAATTATTTAACAACCAGACCAATTGTAAGGCATATACTGCATCACATATTTTCTTCCATCCTTGCCCAATACTGTGTCATGCACTTTCTACATACCCTTCATCTCTCACATTCCCTATCCGGTGCCACATCACCATACTGTCTCTTTTGACATCTTACTCAGAGCTGCATTGCATTCTTTTTTTCCATCCATTCCTAGCATGACATTGTGTACCCCACATACCTACCTAGTGCTGCACTCATACAACTCAGAGGTTTCTCAGTTGATGATATTCACCTTTTTATTCTGATGAGTGCTCAAGGTTTATGGTGTGGTTTAATGATTGATGTCTTGCCTTGTATTTGAATTATCTTGCATTAGAATAGTTTTTGTTTGCTAGCTATGAAATATATAAACATCATTTTTTTTGTCTGCGCATGTGTCTAACCCTAACCTTAACATTGAGACTTGGAGCATTTGAAGTACTAAGTATTTCAAACAGAGTTTGAATTAAACTTTTCAAGCTGATTTTCAGAACATCTTTTAGATTGATTTTAAAGTGTTTCAGAATGTTTAAAATTTTGCTTTGAATACCACTAAATGATTTCACAAGACATGACAGCATCTTTGTAGAATGTAATCTGGGTCTTCTAGGCTCAGATTACCTTTTTCTTGTCTTTTACACATATTAGTGTTGAGTTTTCATCTGTACTTATGTGCTAGTTTTCTATAGTTGAAGCTATGTTATGTCTGCTTACTAAAATATAGATAGTCACATCAGATATTGACAATAATAGGGATTGCTTAATCTCTGTCATCTTTCTTGATAACATTTTACATTCATGATATCTCTTAATACCAAACCACCATAAGGCTAGTTATATATTGCTTGCATTATAAGCTCATTGTTGCTCAGGATGCCTGCAAAATAGTGCTACTATATAAGCTGGAGATGATGTGCTGCTGCAAGAATTGACCAATAAGGTGTCTGTATCATGGAGATCAGTTGTAGAAGGTCTCTACCTTCTGTCCAAAATATAATGTTGTCTGACAAAGAACCAGTAGTTGCCAGCCTTAGGCCAGAAGCCTGTGAGTTTAATATTTACTGACTCCTGCACAAAACTAATAATATACAGACACCTCCAATCTATCATGATATTTTTTGCTCCTAGCAAATACAGGAATAATATGGCACCCTCTGAGGATATTTTCTGGATTGATAAAATTGAATGAAAATTTGTTATCTATGGGCAGAAACCTAAGTTGATCGAGAGTAGAGGTGTCCCAAGAGAAGATCTACTTCATAGGCTTGTACCAGCAAACCCATAAGAACTCCACTCAGAGAGAAGTGAAATCAGTCATACTGATTCCAATGTAGATTACATGATAAATACCCCATAGATAAATACCCTCATACCAGGAAGTTTGTGGGTTGACAATATCTTGATCCCTATGAATATCATATGTAGTATAATTGAACTGAGCAATATTATGGTAATACAAATAATTGACAATGAAGTTAGTGTCAACCTTTTTGTCCATAAATAAGAGACCTATGGATCTGTGGATATATTGTAATAATTAATGCTTGAGCTTCAGAAGGAAATACTACAGGACAGTGTTTAAAGGTGGTCTTAGAGTGAGTATGAATAGACTAACCATGATCATCAGATTGCTTTTATGGCTGCACAAGTATGATCCTATGTGGTGATGAACATGTAGGTTTCTTGTTATTTTGGTAATTTCTGTGTAGGGGCAATGAACTATCTTGTTACCAATGCAATGAATTCAAGTCTGATAGCATTTAATATAGGTTAGCTGTTTCATGAATGGTTTGTGATCTATACAAATATATCTAACCTTTGGAAAGTTGTTTTTGAGCTCACCCTGGATGAAAAGTCAGTAAGTGAATTTTAGAACTGAACATAATACAACTGACAGGTTCAGAGCTATATGAATCAGATATGTCATATTGACAAAATGAATAAACATAGTTGCTAAAAGCATAGAACTTGTTGAATGTCTTACTGTGCTCTGTATGCTTAGGAGTTGTCACTAGCTCCCTTTACTTCCTTTGCTTGCCCTACTGCCTGTTTTGCCACTTGCTTTACATTCTGTTAGGTGCAAGCCTAAACCTCCTGACAAAATTCTTGTGTATTATAAGCTAAGCAAACAGTAGTTTTAAAATTCTGAAACTATTGGCCAGCTGTGGAAGTAACTTAGTCTATAATGTCTAGTGTCAGATCAAAGTGCATTCAAAGCTTAGCCAGTCCATGTCAATGTACCATAGTACATATCAATTGTACGACAGTCTGATTATGTAGTTCTGGAAGAAGACTGTTGAAAACAGCATATAGGAATAGAGCACTTTAGATCAAGTTAAGGTTCATCTACCTTCAATGTGAGATGAAGCATATCTAAAGAAGGTCTTCAAAGTTTAGGCAGCCATACAAATCATATCCAAAGCATCAGCTGAATTTTTTGGATAGTTGCTGGGCCAAACATAGGTGTTTGTCTGTATCTTGTGGTGAAGACATCGGCTGAATTAGAAAAAAGTGATCATATAACATACCTTTTGTCTAATTTGTGAACAAATCTCTTGTCCTTCACCATAAGAATTCACAATAAATGATCAAAAACATCTTCTAAATACTGATCTCAAACTCATGTAAGAGATCTATGACAAGGGTATGAAAAATACATTTCATAGGATGATTAGTCATGGTCAGTGATGGAAGTTCAGACCTCACTGAAGTGGGAACCCAAGGACTGTAACTTCAGAAAACCTTCTACCACTATGTTCCCCACTTCATAGTCCTATTCATATATCAATAACCATGCAGTACTTACTATAACTCTTTGTCTATCAACATTAGAGTCTTGCACTGTTGCCTATCCTGAGGCATTCATATGTTCTCAAATATAATGTAAGTTTTGGTCCAATGGCACAAACCATTCCAGTGCAAGTAAGGCATAGTCACTGCCCTAGGTTGATATCCCTAGGAGGTAATGTATCAGTAATCATTCGTCTATAGCAATATAGGCTGCTTACCCCCTTGAGTACTAAAGATGGGTCTCAATAGAGTGATGCATTGATTCACTGGCATCTCGTCGAATAGTGTTATGTGTTTTGTTTTTAAAGGCTTTCATCTTAGCGCATTCACCGTGAAATCGTGGTCCTCAAATACACTACTCAATAGTTCACTGAATATCCAATAGAATACTATGTCCATAAAGATAAACAGATGCCAGATGTTTCAGTCATTGCCAATATAATTGATGTACTTCCTGTCATGAAAGAGCAGCTGTCAGTTAAAGTATCAAATTGCTATATTTGTGAAGGTGACATTCACTTGTGTACCTTAAACATAAAGAAACTAATGTAAGTGATCACGCACAAATAAGGGAAAGGACGACTAGCATTTATGATGCCAAATATGAAGAGGTTATCTTTGATGAGCCCACAGATGAGGTTTTTTACTTCTAGCTCTGAGAACACAGGTTGTGATGCGGAGCTTTTTAGATAAGGATGAGCATGTTAATTGTCATCAATACACCCAAAAACACACAACCTGCTTTTGTCATGATGATAATGCTCCTCCAGCATCATCTTGATTATATTCACAGCATATGGGCTTCCGAAACCACTCCACAATAAGAAGACTGCAAGCAGTGGGAAATAGTTGTGATAGAGAAAATCTTGTCGCACAGAGTATCCTTGAATCTGGTACTGAATGAATGCGATCAAACTGTGTTCTGAGAGCTGTTTCATGTTGTAAGGTACTGATAGACTCACAGTCATTGGAGTTCCATCATCATGATGGCATTGAGGGCACATGAACGTGTCCTCAGTCACACTCATGGCACCAGTTTTAGGATTGGGCCATACATGCAAGCATCCAAGATTGGATTCACTCAGGCTGACGCAAACTGGGTTCCCGCATTTGATAACCTGACATGTCCATATGTAAGATCCAATGTTGTGGCAATAGATGCAGCACTACATAGGGAATGGTTAATTTCATTCTCATTTAAGAAGGGTGGGAACATGCAATAATTGGATCATTGACCATGTCAGCAGCCTTGGATTTGCCTGGCTTGACCTCGTTGACTTCATTGATGTCCATGGTGTTTGGATCAATATCAAGAATCGGAGTGAGTTTCATGTAGGGCGCATTGAGGGAATCAGATTCTGGAGTCACTTTTTTCTGGTTCACTTTGGCCGAGCATTTGCAATACAGTCCAGCAGCACTTTTGTCCTGCGGTGACAATTCTGTACTGATGGCTGCAATGTCTTGTGCACAGGGGAAGTCTGGCCAGACATTGCTGCAGCGACCTGTGTGGTTGATGACAATCAAGCTGTAGATAGAGTGCCCTGTATATTGGGCACAGAACCAGCTGCTGCAGCAGGGATTTGTATTGTTGCAGGAGCAAAATGGCTGGGTATGAGAATCACCATGAATATAGTCTTCTGTAAAAGCGTAAATGCTGAAATTTTGCACGTCTAACACAAGCTGTGTTCATTTTACACTGTAGGAAAACATTACCAAATATGAACACACGTGCCGAGCCACTGAGCCATGCCTCAGCGATAATAAAACTCCAAAGGCTTGAAACACATTTGATTCAATGACTTCAAGTGATTATCAGTGATGGGCTACTTTGAGATGTCACCCCCAATGCCATGACAGATTTTCTGTGACATAAAGGCACACAATGCACAGTCAACCAAGGACCTCCTAGCTCATACTGTGTCTCTCAATGTAGAGGACAACATCCAGTTATTAACAATAGCTGGAGTAGCTGAAAAAGTAAGTGTCCTGAACTGATACAAATTTCAAATCACATACTAAAGGAAACATTTTAGGTGAAGGTTTCCCCTCTATGCCTCAACATGCTGAGGGTCATAATCCGTCAATTTTGCCTACATCAATGTTTTGCCAGAGAATTAATGGCACTTCTACCATCAGATGTCATCAACACCCATGTCATATTCTATACGTCGTTAGTTCAATATTACAAAGACCTTCTCGCCGCAGGTTCCATCATTAATGCATAGGGAAGATCATATCCTCATAAAACCGCACCATGGCTGAGAAATTGGGTGTTTTTTTGATTGGCCCCAAGGCTTTACAAAGTTTTTCCACCTCCAATTGACTTTTCTCCATCTTGGATTAGGTGGCAAGATTAACTACACTCCATGTCATTAGTGATAGTTCCTGAGCCAAGAATTTCAAAAGCTTACCATCATATAATGTGTCATCCATGGACTGTTGCACCATTGCCTTGATGGTGGCTGTGCTCACAAAGAAACAGTTAGTAAAGATACAGCATTTCATTTGAAATAATGCCACAGACTTGACCTTTGATAGGTCTTCAAGACCAAAGAGGACTGGAATGAATGAAGTTGATGCTGACAGCACAGTAGCTGGTGCAGGAGGCAGTGTTGTTGGTTTGGAGGGGTGGTGTAACCAAGGCCACAGCCTGAGCATCCAGCACAAGAGGCAGCATACCCTGTGTTGCAATATGATATGAGACTTCACTGTGCTCAACAGTGTGAGGAGTGAAATTGTTGGGCCTACTAGATACCATGGCAGTATATAGTGTACCAATGAAGAAGAGGAATCTAGACTGAGGGAGAAAGATCAATTTCAGGGCACTCTACACTCAATCCTGAGTATGAGTGATAAGTCAACTTAAGGACAGCAACTGAGAAAAGGAGTCCTCTAATAATGGAGGGAGACTCTGATAATGTAGGGTAGAAAGAGAGGCGTGCAAAGTGCAAGAGATGCAATGGGCGATAGACGAGCACATGCAATAACATGCAAGTATGAAAGATGTGAGAGGAGTGTGCACAACTGTAAGACTGATAATGATAACCAAGGACAATATCCTTAGATGCTGACACAAGATAAAATGTGATGTGGTGCAAAATATGAAGGCCCACAGGTTTAAAGAGTTGGATGTAAGACAAAATAGATTGTAAGTTTGAGATGAGCTAGATACTGAGGGAGTACGTGTTGGGAATTGATCCCAAACCAAGTCCTAAGACATGAACTATAGGTAATCCTAAGTGGTGCTTGGAGTTCTGAGCCGAACTGAGTAAGCTAAAGATAGGTATATATGTAATAAGGGTCCGTAGCGTGTACCAAGCGCATAGGCACATAAGTCAGTCTGAAGTATGTTAGGCATAAGAAAATAATATGAGAAGGACACACCAATGAACCAGCAGGGACATGGAATGGACAGATCGACAATGTGTGAAGGACCTGGGATGAGTGTGTGCAATATCTATGGAAGTGTGATGTAGAGACTCATCTCTCCCTGGGCTCATAATCACACATATTCATATCAACCTCACATCTATCCATCATCCGCGCTCTAATGTAGTCTTGCGCAACACAACACGCTATCACGCGACATCACGCGCATTCGTGCTATCTTGCGCGCACTTGCATACTCTTTCTAGGTCTGGCACATTCCCTCCGCATGTCCTGTCCAATTGTCCTATAGTTCATAGGTGAGTCTCGGCCTTGCATAACAATAACTAATCATATTCTCATCACTATATGTCACCTATGTGCTCATCTCTCATTTCATACATATTAATATTACCTATAGCGCTCCCAATCCGGTACCGCGCCCTGGGAATATCGCTTAGCTAGAGTTGCATGTCTAGCGGTTCTTTTTACATTACTTACTTCACTTTCCGCCATCACCTCAGTACCAGTTAGAATTTGAATTGACATCATTCTCTGCTCATTCTGAAGTTGGTGCCTTGTCACAAGTTAAACTGATATTCTCTTCGACTTCTCCGAAACCAGTTTCTATCGCGCTACTCTTGCATTCGCGTGCGCACTACTTCTGTCACGCAACTTTCGCCTTTCGCTCTGCAACTCACGCTCTTGCGCGTGCTATAGGCAATCAAGTTCAAAGCATCAGCTATCAATTCCCTTTCACACATTAGGAGGAACTTTCTCGGTAGCAATCTCCTTGGGACGACTCTGAACACTCGCACCCAGAGGTTTTAATTAGCCCACTAGTTTCCATTACTTTTCCCAAAGTTCAACATTCCTCACCCACAACTGGAGCCCACCACAAGGGGATCATCTGAGAAGGCTGACAGAGCACTCAGGCATACAAAAGCATGCCAGGAGAGAAAAGGTTTCATTCAAGCCTTCAAGGAAATTCGTTCAAGCGCAAATCCGCACGCGCTTGATGATCAAATTTCCTGATCATCATCATGAGGACCCTTACCCAATGACTGACATTAATAACACTGCTATATTTCTCTTGCCAGGTATAGCATCAGTAGCTTCGACGCCCGTGGCAGCACCTTCGCTACCAAGCCCTTCGCCAGCAGCACCAGCACGCGCACCACAAGCATCAGGCTCAGTCGTCAAACAAGAGTACATGGCAGTGCGTGGAGGCCATAGCACACAGAACAGCACGAGTAACTTAGGTTGCCTCTTTTGTGGCGCCTTCGAGCATTTCCTCAGCCGTTGTAGCGAGAAGAATGCGTATATTGATGTGGGCAAATGCATGGTTCACCCCCATATGCAGAAGATCGTCTTACCTGACGGTAATTGGATACCAGGACGCCCTGGAGATGGCACTATGAAGGAATGACTAGATCGTCATTATGCTAAGCAGACGAAGGAGGCGCAGCCAAGCCAAAGCGTCAATGTAGGTTTGGTTTGTCATGCAGAATCAGAACAAGACGCAATATTCGAGATTGACTCTTCGGTGTTCTCGCACACCATTGTTGATTCCGAGCCAGAAATGGACGAGGATGATATGGAGGTGATGCGCGCAACCCAAGCACTCGCATATGCGCAAGCTAAGCGCGATCAGAGAAAGGGCGGCGATAAATCAGATGCGAAAGGGAAAAGTGTTCGTTTCGATGGCGTGGACATCCCTAGCGGTACGCGTATGCACCCTGGACCTGCATCCAAACAAATTGTCGAGACAGAGGAGATTGTATCTCCCACAGTGCAAGCATTGTCGACTAAGGGCAAGGTGCCTGAGGTCGCGAAAGCTGTTGCGCAACCAATGACAAGTGCAAGCAAGTTGAAGGAAGTGCTTCCTGTCGCGTCATCATCATCGTCATCATCTACATCGAATACTGCTAATGTCACTAACCCTTTGTCAACAACGCCCCCCTCAAATCAATATAGATACTTGTACCCATTAGAAGACAAGAATGCGGACAAGCACGTCTTAGAGCACATTCTCGACACGACCATCAGCATCCCCATCAGAGAGACACTCGCTGTATCGCCTGATGTGCGCAAAGTATTCCGCAACCAAACGACCACCAAGTGCGTAACAGTTGGCACGGTATCTGTCAACGAGCTATCGAGCCAACCTGAGCTCGAAGAATGGATGCACGGGTATGATGAAGTCAGATTGTGCAGTGACGACAGCAAAGTTGTAGCTGATCATTACGCACCCTTACGCTGCGTGCGCGCGACTACATTTGGCAGGCGGGTTCTCACCTGCATGCTAGATCAAGGCGCCAAAGTAGTAGTAATGCCAGAAGCAGTTTGGAAAACACTCGGTGTAGGCATGCATTCAGACTACTGCCTCAATATGGAGTCAGTCAATATGTTGAAAGACGCGACTCTAGGCGTCATCGAGAACGTACCACTCAACTTCGGAGGAGGGCCTATGTACTTCCAAGTCCAGGCCACGAAGCACGCGAATTTTGACATCCTATTAGGTCGCCCATTCTTCAAGCTTACCAGCTGTCGCACATCTGATCTCCCGGACAGAGAACAAGATATATTTCTCACGGACCCAAACACACGAAAGCAAATGTGCATTCCAACCTTACCGTGGTTGAAGTGCGGCGCGCAAGGCTCTCAAGGCCAAGCATGTGCAGATCATTCATCGAAGAAGATGGATGAGGGTTTTTAGATATTGATGATCTGCTGTTAACATGGGGAGACACTAACCCGTCTTTTATCGCCCCGCGCACGTATTCATGTTCGCCAAGTATTAATTCTCATCCTCGCATCATTCCCGAAGTGTCGTGCATAGCGTGTGCAGAAGGAAATTATTTGTCGCTCTTAAGGAGCGAAGCATTGTTATCGTCACCAATCGCGCATAGTTACCTGTTGTCTTCATCATCATTTCCATATTCATTGTTGTCCGTGTCAGCGCATTATGCGCATCTAACGTCAACCAGCTCCGTTTTAGATCAGGCATCTATCGACACCTTTAATTCAGTTTATCAGTATGATCGCATGCTTCATGCGCTGGTTTACAAACCAGTTGCGAAGAAAGTCCGCACAGTGCCTACTACTATGCCCCCAGAGTATAGAGTAGTGCAACAGTTACCCGAAGACCCATTGGCTGGCATGCCAGAACTGCCAACTAAACCACCAGATTTCATTCCAGGTATCCGCTATATGCAAGAGCGCGCGGATAAACTCGATTTAGATCCTGCAAAATGGCTATGGCCAGAAGAGCTCAAGCTAGTGCGCTGGCTCGTTCGCGTCGGGTGCCTCTGAATGAGGCCGCCTCAACGAGACGTGTTTCCCACCATACAAGATCCCTATGGTACTGCACACTCCATGGTCGCAATGCAATATCCCTACTCCTCCTTCGACACTTGGCGAAGTTATACGCATCATCAAAGAGAAGATTTCATCAGGCATTTACGAGCCTTCGACAGCCGCATATCATTCGCGCTGGTTCTGTGTCATCAAGAAAGATGGCAAATCACTACGTTTAGTGCATGACTTGCAGCCACTCAACGTGGTTATGATTCACGACGCATCAGTTCCGCCCTTCATAGAGCATCTCACAGAATCATTCGCAGGCTACGCAGTATATGGTATGATGGACTTATATTCCGGTTATGATCAGCGCGCACTTCACGAAGAGTCGTGCAATTTGACTACCTTTGGGATGCCTTTGGGCCCTCATAGGTTGACAACATTACCGCAAGGTCACGCTGACGCAGTACAGGTTTACCAGGGCGATACTGCCTTTATCCTGCAGCACGAGATCCCAGAGTTCACGTCACCCTTTGTAGACGATGTTCCGGTCAAGTCAGTTCAGATGCGCTACCAGAACGCGGATGGTTCTTACGAGACTATTCCTGCCAACCAAGGCATCTGTCATTTCATATGGGAGCATTGCATAGTGCTCAATCACATCTTGCAGCGCCTCGAAAATGTAGGTGCGACGGTATCCACGACAAAGTTTGTATTAGCCACGCCTACCGCGATCATTGATGGCCACAAGTGCACGTTTGAAGGTCGTGTACCAGAGGACTCAAAAGTGCAGAAAATTCGTGATTGGCCTGAACCCAAGAACCAGATGCAAGTGCGCGGTTTCTTGGGGACATGCAGCGTCTTGTGCATATTCATTTGTAACTTCTCCCGCATTGCGCACAGACTGATCAACCTTACTAGGAAAGACATACCCTTCAAGTTTGGACCTGAGCATCGGGAAGCAGTGCAAACACTGAAGGACTCAATATTAAAGTCCCTCGCATTGCGAAGGCTAGATTACGAGTGCGGTCGTGAAGTTATACTTGCTGTCGACACATCTTGCATTGCTGTTGGATTTATCCTATTGCAAGTAGGCACAGATGGAAAGTGCTATCCTAATCGTTTTGGATCAATTGCGCTCAGCGAAGTCGAGAGTCACTACTCTCAGGCGAAGCTAGAGCTTTACGGACTGTTTTGCGTGCTATGCGCAGTTCACATATTCATCTTCAGTATCGCAAACCTAACGGTTGAGGTCGACGCAAAATATATCAAAGGTATGATCAACAATCCCGATTTGCAGCCCAATGCGACCATCAATTGATGGATTGCAGGTATTCTCTTATTTTCCTTCGAACTCGTACATGTCTTCACGAAGAAGCACGCATGTGTAGATGGTCTCTCAAGGAGACCGCATACAGAAGAAGATCCTGTGGAAGATGATGACCACGAGGATTGGCTAGATTGCGCATATTCCTTTGGAGTCGCGCTCCTGAATGAAAGGACGCACCCAGTCGAAGCAGCAGGATTTATGCTAAACCCTACAGTGCATACCACACCATACGCGAAATGTCTTGAATGCTCACCCGCATTCCTTGTCTTCTTAGACATTCTAGATCCCCCACCAGACAAACCAACCATCCCTTGGTCAGAGGCAGCGCTAGCGCTAGATAAGAAGATGATCACGAACCAATGCTTTCTAGTTTCTCGCAAAAAACCCACTGACCTTTTAGATGACGACTTCAATGTGTTCGTCACCTCCACAGCATGCTACTTTGTACTAGAGGGAAACCTTTGGCACAGAGAGTCGCAAGGCCAGCATCAGCTAGTCGTAAGAGCCAACAAGCGCTACCGAATCCTCAAAGAGGCGCACAATGATCCCGGGCACAAGGGTATTTATACCATTCGCACGCAGCTACTTGTACGATTCTGGTGGCCGATGATTATCGATGATATCAAGTGGTATGCGCGCACCTGTCACGAATGCCAAGTGCATCAGATGCAAAGATTGCACATACTGCCTATGGTTCCAATACCAGGAGGTCTCTTTCATAGGGCACATCTTGACACGATGATGATGCCTAAAGCAGGCAGATTTGATCACATAGTGCAGGCATGCTGTGCGCTAACGTCGTATCCTGAATGGTGCATGTTGCACAAGGAAAACACGAAGACGCTATCAGCATTCATCTTTGAAGACCTCCTATGCAGATAGGGTCCTATCACTGAAATCATTACTGATAATGGTCCAGCATTCAGACTCACGGTAGATTCACTCGCAGAAAAATATGGAATCCACCCAATTCACATATCGCCTTATAATTCGCAAGCCACTGGTATAGTCGAACGGTGTCATTATGATGTCCAGGAGGCCATCATTAAAAGTTGCGAAGGAGATGAATCCCATTGGTATCAAGCCGCGCACTCCACATTCTGGGCTGAGCGCGTCACAGTGCACAAGTCTACAGGATTTTTGCCATATTTCATGGTTCACAGCGTCAAGCCTATTTTTCCGTTTGATCTTGCAGAAGCAATGTTCTTAGTTGACTTGCCAGGGCAGCACGAGTTTACCACTACTGACCTCATAGCGTGGTGCGCACGTCAATTACAGAAGCGCATCAAAGACATAGACGTGATTAAGGATAAAGTCCTGAAAGCGCGCTATCAGTCTATTCGCGAGTTCGAGAAGGGGTTTCGCACTATGATCAAGGACTACGATTTCATGCCTAGCACTCTAGTGCTAGTGCACAATTCGAAGGTCGAGTACAAGCTGAGCAAGAAGACGAAACCACGGGATTTGGGACCTATGATGGTTGTGCGACGCATGAAAGGAGGCTCATATCTGTTGGCAGAGTTGGATGGCGCAGTCTCTACACTTCGATACGCAGCATTTCGCGTTATACCATACCATCCGCAAAATGACGAGCGCGTCGCGGTAATGAGTATCACTGGAATGGACGATGACGCACTTAATCATTTAGGAGACAAAGAAATGGATGAGCCAGACGAAGAAGAACCTGAACGCGACTTCAGCGCATAACACGATTCACCCCCCCCTACATCACTCAACACTCTATCATAGAACACCTCCAAAATCACACACTGTCAAAAATAACAAAAACATCGAATAAAATCAAAACCGCAAAAAATATACCGTCTCAATACCTACACTCAGTTTTACCCCGGGTTTCGTCCAGTGATCTCATTTTTTCTCACTCTTGTTTCATATAACATGCATTGCCTGAACATATAACCAACAGACTCTAATATAGAATGCCTCCAAAATCACACATAATCTGCCAAGTATATAGCTAAGTTTCAACTCTGGTTCGAGCGCGCGCACCATAGACCCACTAGACTTTCCATTTCGAACGTGTGCAGCCGCGCCGCACACATTTTATCATTAGATCACTCGCGCATCATAACTAATCATTTGTGCTAAGGGTACACAACAGGAATAGACGAAGGAAGCCGCACGAAGAAGATAAGATGGACATGCACTCCGCGAAATGCATGCATCGTATTTTCTTTCAATCTCTCAAACCGTATCAATTTCTCTTACTCATTACATATTCATTTTTCCTTATCTCATCAGCGCCTATGGACTATTGGGACTGGGACATGGACATGTGGATGCGACATGGATTTCTATACTACAGGTGCACTGGCGCCAACAGGAGACTTCTATAGTACATGGAGACAAGTATGGTACATGCGCATTGGCACAGAGACAAAAACAGGAAACTATCTAATCCAGGAGCTCAGCCATCTTAGACTCCACAGTCGCCCAATCCTGGGACATGGAATAGGCGCAGTTGGACACAGAGATCAACTCCGCCTGTTCAGTGCGTGCATGGTAGCGCACACTTCCTTCAACTGCGCAACTTCCTCCTTGAGGTCCGTGTTCTCTGCCAATGCGAGTGCAAGGACTTCCTTGGTATCGACGGCCTTGGCCTTGCCCTTGCTGAGAGGTGCAGGAGTAGGATGCACAGGAAGAGGTTTGATAGGGCGAGGAGGGATGGTGCGAGAACCGCGAATGACCTTCTCCTCAGCAACGTGCTCGCCAATGATTTCGACTTCAGCCTCAGACGAAGAGGACTCATCTGTGTCACCACCAACAGTGGAAGTAGCCACGTGCTTTGTTGACTCGACAGTCGACTCGCACGCCTTAGCAGCCTTGGTAGCGTGCGCAGTGGGCACAGCAGGAGCCTTCCTTTTGGCTATGTGAAGTCATTGGTAAATGATGAAAGAGGACGAGAAGGAAAGAAAGACTCACGAACAAAGGAGCACCCCTTCCTGGCATGCGCGCAGGCATCACAATGCTTTCCCTTCTCGCCGACGCAATGCAACTTCCCATCGACACAGCGCACACACCTGGGCACCGCAGGAACAGACTTCCGCCCTCAAGAGACCTAACCAGGCGAGATCAGCAAATGCGAGAAGACAGAGGCAAGAGAAGTACTCACCGGTTCACCCATATCCGGAGGAGTGACGTGTTCTTCTTCCTCTGCTGGAGCCTTGGACGAGCTTCCAGCAGCAGGAAGGACAACCTCCGCAACACGCGCAATTGGACACGCAGTCGCAACCTCGGGTTCCTCCACCGCAGGCAAGATTGGCTTCGCCTTCCAGCTCTTCACGAGCTTCTCCAGGGTACAGTGAGACTTGCGACCACTTGCAAGAGCCGTGGTATCTTCGCCCTCCATGTGAAGGGGAACTTTGGCCGCCGCTCCATCTTTGCCACAGGCAGTCATACTCATCTAAAGGTCAAAAGTTAGAAGCGAGGACGCGAAGAAAAGACCAAGCACACACACCAAAAGAGAACTCCATTCCCGCATCCACGACTCTTGCTCCTCAATGAGCTCATTGCGTGCATCCGGCACCATCAGGACGAGAGTGCAGACTTGGTCACAGATGGCGCGCCAAGTCCGAGTAATGCGAGTCTCCACAGATTCCTCCAGCGAGACGAGAGCAGTGGCACTTAAGGGAAGAGCCTCAGGAGAGGGAGAGGGAGAAGGGGATGCAGTAAGCATAGCGAGATCAAAAGTGGTCATGTTTGTGATAAGATGAGGAAGAAGAGAAGCGCGAAGTGAGTTGAGGAATATAACCATTGAATCAGATTAGGTCAGCGCCTTGCGCCCACAAAGTCCACAAACCACAAATCCACTACTGGTACCGGCACTCGTTCTTTTCCGTGGCGATACATGCACGGTCACATGACTTCGTCCTTCAGAAATTTTGCTAAGTCCATTCATGCTGTATGTGACTGACTGGGGACAGTCAGAATGCAAAGTCCCCCGCAGGTGTAGAGACTCATCTCTCCCTGGGCTCATAATCACACATATTCCTATCAACCTCGCATCTATCCATCATCCATGCTCTAATGTAGTCTCGCGCAACACAACACTCTATCATGCGACATCGCACGCACTCGCACTATCTTGCACACACTCATGTACTCTTTCTAGGTCTGGCGCATTCCCTCCACATGTCCTGTCCAATTGTCCTATAGTTCATAGGTGAGTCTCGGCCTTGCATAACAATAACTAATCATATCTTGTCACTATATGTCACCTATGTGCTCATCTCTCATTTCATACATATTAATATTACCTATAGCGCTCCCAATCCGGTACCGCGCCCTGGGAATATCGCTTAGCTAGAGTTGCATGTCTAGCGGTTCTTTTTACATTACTTACTTCACTTTCCGCCATCACCTCAGTACCAGTTAGAATTTGAATTGACATCATTCTCTGCTCATTCTGAAGTTGGTGCCTTGTCACAAGTTAAACTGATATTCTCTTCGACTTCTCCGAAACCAGTTTCTATCGCGCTACTCTTGCATTCGCGTGCGCACTACTTCTGTCACGCAACTTTCGCCTTTCGCTCTGCAACTCACGCTCTTGCGCGTGCTATAGGCAATCAAGTTCAAAGCATCAGCTATCAATTCCCTTTCACACATTAGGAGGAACTTTCTCGGTAGAAATCTCCTTGGGACGACTCTGAACACTCGCACCCAGAGGTTTTAATTAGCCCACTAGTTTCCATTACTTTTCCCAAAGTTCAACATTCCTCACCCACAGCGATAGTGTGCAAATGCATAAGACTTGTCCTATAGATGAGTGCTGGAATGTGTAAGGGAAATGGAAGATACCGAAGGAAAGTGTTTGTAGAGGCACAAGTCTCTACACCAAGTTAAAGTCTGGTGGTAGCGCAGGTGGCTGAAATCATACTGATTTCTGGCAGGTTGTGAATCTGCTGAAACCCCCCCCCCCCCCCTCTTAAATTGGTCACTGGCCTCCCATACATCAAATAAACCATGCATCCAATCATGTGAATGAGGTAGTAGGACAGGTTGTTCGTGAGATATTTCAGGATGGGGAGCATAATAGGAGGTGTTGCCAACACAGTAATAGTAGTCTACTAAATCATGGGTAAGTGAGTGAGGAGTTGCCTATAGGACTGACACAAGTTGTTCAGGGCTGGTACAGGTGTTGTAGAGGTCAGAATGATTGGTGACCTAATTGTTGGAGTTCATGTTGGTTAGGTGATGGGTGCTCTGAGGATGTGCAATATCCTGGGAGATGATGTAAGATGGCTGATTGTTATACTGGTCATAGTGGTTTATGTGCAGTCCTGGATCAACATAAGTTAAGCTCTGATAGTACATGGTATCCTGAGTATTAACATGAGATAACTGATTTGTGTACTGATTGTGAGGGGTGACATGGGGCTCCAAGTCAGCATAGGCCGAGTGATAGATCTGAGGGTGTGCTGTATCCAGCATATTTGAGTGAATAAAAGACAATTGATCAGCCTGTTGATTGTAGGGGTTTGAATGGGTCTCCCAGTCAATGTGCTGACGGTTACTATGATCATATGATGACTAGAGCTCATTGTAGGGCAGATTAAAGGTATTTTGTTCAACAGCTGTCATCTGGTAGGGATCTAAACAGAATTTTATGTCAGAAAGGACCAGCATCATAAGACATGACAACCTGGGGCTTATCATGACTTAGCAGGACATGCAGATTATCAAACTGCCCAACAGGATTGTACACCTTTAGGAACTTATCATTGAGTAAATTAATTTTGCTGTCTTAATTGACATTGAGCCAAGCTGATGACCTGTCCATTAATTTCCCCTACTTTATTGTCAGGGGAGATAGTACCTCCTACAGATGCTAACAGAGGGTTAGGCAGAAAAGTATCAGCAACTTTGGACTGGTTTGTCAAACTTCTGGCTTTCTCTAAGGGCAAGGAGTTGACAGACAAATTCAATCATTGAATAGGCAAATCAATGATTTCCGCAGGATTATTTTCATTGGAGAATCTTTGCATCTTTTTCCTCTAGCTAATAAATTCTTTCAAAGAAGATATAGCTGATAACAGATAGTTCTTAGTATGTGAACATGAGTGCTGATACTGGCTAAAGTTGTGAAGGTGCATTTGCACCAGGATAGCAGGAATTACAGCATTCTGTGGTGACATCAAGGTAGCCAAAGAATAACATTATGATGACATAGGGATAATAGAGACAATTATGTCTAACATGTAAGGATGAAACATTTGATCTCATAGAACCAATTTACATGACTCCCATGTGCATATATAAGTGCTAAAGATTCAGGATAAGTCATTTTCTATCAACCTCTGAAGTGTCCATATCATCTTCTCTGTATCCTAAATGCTCAACACTATCCATGGAATTTAAATTTGAAGTTGACTTGAAGGTCTTAAAGATACTGGTGATGATCCTCACTGCCTGCCATGGTATACTTCACTACCACAGCCAAACAGGGGAACTAGCATGTTCCAATGGTAAATCATCTATTTTCATAAAAAGAAGTTTGTCGCTCACATACATCCACCACAGGCCAACTGATCAATACTGGTATAAAATACACCCTTTCAAGCTTACCACAAGGTGCATGAATTTCACTATCTGTGTTGCCTCCGCACTACGGGTGGCCAATATGTTGAGGTGTCTATATTTCCATGCCTTGTAGAGATCTGCAAAGGAGAATTCATTATTGAGAAATTCATTGGAAGAGCCTATGTGCCTTCAGTATATTATTAGATCAGAGGTATGCTTAATAAGTTATTCACATCCTCATATGCTCATAATTGTTAGAGATCACTGACACACCTCCATCATATGCTTAAAGAGCAAAATCATTGTGTAGACATTGATACTTGTTTCCTATATTTGTATGATAGGCAGGGGACTTTAGGACCTAAGGTTAGAGCAAGCCGAATTATATTGAGTCAAACAAATTCACCATATAGGACAGTCTGATATTGTCTCACCAAGTCAGTTGCACTTCCTATATTTTAATCAATTAATTGCTAGTACATGACTAATATGCTGTAGTTCAAATTGAATTTCTAGTCTAGAGCAATATATACACCCATACATTAAGTTTTATTTCTACCAGCAGCATTATGTTTTAAGTCGTTACTTACTACATCTGTGCACTAGAGTGGATTTTCTCTGATTTGGCTGAGTTGTCTGATAGCAGACCCACCAGGGAAATCAAATAAATCAGCTCATCAGATTTTGTCTGATTTCAGACGGGTGTTATTTTAAAATCAGACCAGCTGTTGGAAATCAGACTAATCAGGTCCATCAGACAGTCAGAACATCAAATTGTTCAGACATGCTGATCAGATTGGTGCTCAGAAATCTCAGTCTATCATAGCTCTCATGATAGAGAAAATAATAATAATAATAATTACACCTAGCCAGGTTTGAACTTTTAAGCATCCATATGCACCTCAGGTCACATGACAACATATACACTTCAACTGTACATAATCACTAGGCTATGAGACCACTTATATTTCATGTTAGAATTCATATATATACCATATATATTCACTAGAGTTAGAAATATTTTTATTTCACCTCTTCAACAATTTTGTTATTGTTGTTCCATGTCTTAAGTTACGGCAGGCCTCTTCTTCAAAAGGCTAGTCCTTGCCATGTCTTATTGGTTTCTTTGCTTTCTTGGAATCTTCTTCCGACTCTCCTCATCAGACCTTGGGGTGGAACTCACAGTCATTAGACCTATGGCCCTTCTTGTCGCAATTGAAGCAGTGTCCGTCTTTCATGTAGGAGGTCTTCTCTTTCTGAGTAAGAGTCCTATTGATGTCCATGACATTGGGATCCTTTTGGATTGGACCTGGCTTAGTAATGAATTGATGCCCATTTGGCAAATGGTGCTTGTTCGTAGTGTGTCTCATTGCTTTGGCATGTTGCCAGTTGGCATCAAAGAGTGTGGCAGCAGTGTACTACTTCTCTATGGTTTCTGGGACCATTTCCTTTGAGTAGATGGCATCACATAGGCCAGGGTTCAAACCGAGTTTGAAAAAGAAAATGAGGGATATGCTCTCCTTAATGGTTGCTTGTGCTGAAATGGTTTTGAACTTGGCAATGTAGTCTGCGACAGAGCCCGTCTGTTTGAGGTTCCATAATGTAGTCATAGTGGTGACTTTCTGGTCAATGCTAAAGAAGATGGTTCTAAACTTCTTCTCAAAGTCTTTGAAAGTGCCAAAGGATGGGGTTGATGCAGAGAAGATGGCATCATAGAAGTTCTCTACCCAAGAGGCAGCTATGCCTTTAGTCATGTAGGCTAAGGTGGTGCCGACTTTCTTGGCTTCTGTGTCATAGACCTTGTCATTTAGCAGGTAGAATGCTTTAAGGCTATACAACCATCTTTGTGCATCACTGGGGTCTCTGGTGAAGTCATTTGATGCACCAGCCTTGAGCTTGGACACGGTAATCTTTACAGATGTTGTTCCTGACATTCTGAAACTAGGATTTGTGGCTAGTTGTCTTGGTGGGGTTTCTTCTGGAAACTTGTCTGATGAAGTCGAGGTTGTTCCTTTGTTCTTCTGGAGCCCATTCAGTCACTTTTTTGAACATTTTCCTGTGTTAGACGGACACCCAAGGTTGAGATTCTTCCATGGGAGATGGGTCATCCGAGATGGGCCCAAGTGAAAGTGGAGTTCAATAGGGACAGGTGGGCCCATGATGTTTGTGATCTCTGAATGTTAACAGTTGGGCCCATATGGGTAATAACTGACAGTTTGATAATGAGATGGTTAGGCCCAAGGGGCACAAGATGATGAACCAATGTTGATGGTTGGGCTGGGATGCGCAACCAGGTAGGGGTGATGGGATTGAATTGAATGGCTGGGCCCAGTATGTGATGGGTAGATATAAATGCCCGGTGACACGCACAAAACTTGTTTCGTGCATTGTCATGGATACTGAAGGTACCAAACTACCTACCTAATACACCCACAATAGTAGTTCTAATTTTCTATAGCCTGATTATATTTTATCGTAATTTTCTTGAGGGTTTTTCATAGTGAAATGAATTAATTGTTCAAATTATCTGCTTATTGCAGACAACAAACTATGTCAAAACCCTTAATCTTTCATTAATAAGCACGTTTCGACACCTTTCAGAAAATTTTCATATATTTTCACACCTAATGAGCTATTCTTACATGGACATCACATTGACATCTTGACATTTTGACATATGTGCAGTCAACATCTGAGTAATGAGTCAGCCTATTTACATACTCTACCACTCATGGGAATAATTAGTCATACTTTTTGAACAGTTCCGAAATAGCGGTAATGACTAAGCGAATGAGTCATAATGAGTCACAAAGAGTCACAATACTCATACTTAGTCATCATGAGTCACATTTCTATAATAAGTAATTGCATAGCCACACCTAAAGTAGTATTTAAAGGGCCTAGTTTTCCCTCTAAGAATAAGAATCCCCTTTTCAAGAATCTGACTGATATATGTGTGATTAACTGAGTGAATATTAACTTATTCCCTCCACTCTTTTGGCACTGTTTCCCACGATGTATGGACCTTCTGACAGTCATCTTTGAGCTATAACAAATTACACTAGCTAGTACATGGTTACTAGTCGTCTATTGTAGTTTTGCCATCTTCTCTTTACAACACAGGAAATCACTTCTGTGGGGAGAATTCATGTATTTTAAACAATTGAGGACGACAAATAAGACTTATACTTTATTCAACAATATTAAGAGCTTGGCCTACTCTGTTCTGATCCTGCCTCAGACTCAATGTGAGTGCTTGAGCAGCAGAAAGGTTGGTTTTGAAGTCATTGATTTGATTGTATCCGACTCTTAGTTTGATCTCCCCTGATTGTGAGAATAAGGAGTATCCAAGAGATATCATTCCGACTCACCGCGTACTGTCACCCTGTTATTTGTAGCATCGTAGCACTGAATCAAGCCAGTTATTGATCCAGCTACACCCGTAAGTCCATTCGTCCACTTCTGAGTAACCTAAGCACTGCATCAAGCCAGTTAATGGATACGGACCCTGAGAATTTCTAAGCACTGCATCACGCCAGTTAACGGATACTGACTCTGAGAATTCCCCTTCCTTTTTTTGTCAATTGGTAAAATTGCTCAAGAAGAACACAATCTAAATTTGCACCCCCAACGAACGACCACATTATCAACTGTTGGTATTTGTCTGAAGCGTTGACCGTGGAGGATAGTGAAATTTGGTGATTTTATTGCCTTTCGCATCCTAGTAAGACATAATTGGAGCCCACCATGAGGGGGAAAGTTGTTCTTCCAAAGCGCTTTTCTTTGACTGTTCACATATAATT
This sequence comes from Suillus placidus, assembly GCA_016628565.1. NCBI lineage: Eukaryota > Fungi > Basidiomycota > Agaricomycetes > Boletales > Suillaceae > Suillus > Suillus placidus. The sequence continues at coordinate 20 of JABBWD010000028.1, read as the reverse complement.
TTCGTATTACCCCTATCTTT